>CM046863.1:24990357-25492857 GCA_025617745.1 Heliocidaris erythrogramma | reverse complement strand
TTTTTCTTCCATGAGGACCTGTAACAATATGCTATCTGCAATATATTTTGAGTAATACGACGAGGGTAAAGGCGCTTCAGAGAAAATCGCATATTAATGATATTTTTGTGCACGACAGACGGGAGAGTCTGCAAGTATGTCACAATTGACTCACCAAATTTCCAATTTGAGATTCGCATAGATGTAGTGATCCAATTTTTCAAATATCCATAACTTTCTTATTCCTTGTCCGATTTCTGTCAAACTTTCACAATCCTGTTTTACTTAATTTTCTGCTTTCACACAAACCATCTTGTTACCAAGGTTGGATTGCCCTTTAAGATGTAACACTTGGGTGAAACTTATGCTAGTGACTTACCGTCGTTAGTCTGTTGACGACTTCCATCGAGTGCAGGGACATTTCCATGTTGACCAGGACTGCAAAGTATTCTGTGATCTGATTGGACTGAATCAAACGTAGCAAGATCTCTATGGCAACAAGAGGATTGCTCTCCACCAATCCTGGTAGCTGTAAAGTGACAAAATATAATGGAATTATAATCAAATATTCTTTTTGCAGAGGTATACAGAGCGACTGTGAAAGGACATATGTATATAATGATCATTCCATAGCTTTTCTCATTTTTTAAGAGAGTTGAAAATACCACCCCCCCCTGAAAAAACCCAAAACACATACATTTTTGACAAATGACACATTGGGAATAAGAATCGGCCTGCAAGACTTATCTACAGCCCTGCAAAAAATTATTAGACCAAGCTTCTGTAATGAGGGTACTATAATATGCAAACAAAATTATAAAATTATACAAGCCAGATTAACCCAATGGCCCGTATTCTGAACTCCGGTTTAACTTAAACCATGGTTTAAATATGTGGTTTAAGTATGGGCAGCCAAAAATGTCAAAACTTTGTTTACACTGTATGTTCCTTATGTTTAATGGATTCTGGTCTCGTGCTTTAATGGTCCAGAAAGTATTGTACTTAACAATTCCCAGACAGTTTTTAAAAGTTTGAGTACAAAAACTGCTGATAAATTGAATATCTACTGTTAGAGGTTTGTGTCACATTTGGCTGCCCATAGTTAAACCACACATTTAGACCATGGTTTAAGTTAAACCGGAGTTCAGAATACGGGCCAATGAATTCTAAGCCAGAGATAACTGAGACCAGGGCCTATTAAAAAATGCATTTTATACAATAAAAAAAGTATTCAGAGGGTTAATAAACAAGTTAACATTATGTGTTACTTCATTGCAATACGGTCACCCTTCATGATAAAAATAACGAGATGAATGCGACTGCGTCTCCTATATGCCTCCGCCTAAATTCAGTTGATGGCTCAAACTGTTCTTGAAATATTGTGATAACCAGAATAAAAAGCCTCTAATTACATGTTAATTGACCTCTTTGACATTTGACCGTACACCTTATAACCCTTAATGTCTGAAGTTAATGAGATATCACGTTAAGGCTAAAACATGCAATTACACAATTGACCTCTATGACTTTTGACCTTCGACCTACGTATCCAAAATCTAATCCAATCGTCTTTTTATGGTGATACATACTAGCACTAAGTTTGAAGTTCATACCTCAAATGGTTCTTGAGATATCGCATAACAAGGCTAACTTTCTGCAATTTCAGAAATTTACCTGTAACCTTTGACCTACGTACCCCAAAATCTAATTAGATCCTCTTCCTATGGTGATGTATACTAGCATCAAGTTTAAAGTTCATACCTCAAATGATTCTTGAGTTATCGCGGGAACGAGGCTAACACCTGAAATTTCAGAAATTGGCATCTGTGAACTTGTCCTTTGACCTACGTACCCCAAAATCTAATCAGATCGTCTTCCTATGGTGATACATACTAGCACTAAGTTGAAGTTCATACCTCAAATGGTTCTTGGGTTATCGCTAGAACGAGAAAGTGGGACGGACGGACGGACGGACAACCCGGAAACATGATGCCTCCGGCACCACCTTCCACTATGAACATGGCAAACAAAGAAGCGGACAAAATATACAGCTCCTCATTGTACCTTCCACACTGGTTCGGGTAGACTAAAGAACATCCCTTCATTGCTATTATGTAAAAATATGCAGAACAGGTGTACGTGCATATTCACCTGTTCTACTTATTTTACATAATAGCAATGAAGGGATGTTCTTTTGTCTACCAGAACAATTGTGGAGGGTACAATGAGGAGCTGTATATTTTGTCCGCTCTCTTTTGTCATCGTGTTCATAGTGTTCGGTGGGCGGAGGTTTAAAAACTAAACTTTACTTTCTTGATATTCAAGATAGTGAAGATGTGAAAACTAACCTTAGCCTTTAATCGTGGCAGCATGCTAGCTCTTGTTACATGGAGCTCTTTTCTTTGCCGCTCTAGCTCAAGCTCTGTCCATCCATTGGTGCAGCAAAACTTCCCGCGCAATAATCAGAAGACTATTTCGCGTGTTTTGTGGATTGACCAGTGGATCGACAGAGCAGCATAATGGACTTAATTAAAGGCTACTCTTACCTTTGTGGGTGTCATGACTCCTATATGGTACGCAAATTTAGGATCTTTTTCTACTTTACTTTGCAGCCCATGTTATTTCTCGATTCTTGCCTGCTTAAGATAGTGAAAATATGCACATTATTCTCAACTTTGTTGGTGCCAGCCCTGTGTGGTAGACCAGTGTGGGATCTTCTCCATGTTTACAATAAAGCAGTCTTTGCTATTTCTGGATTCTTGCCTGCTTAAGATAGTGAAAATATGCACATCATTCTCACCTTTGTAGGTGTGAGTCCTATGTGGTAAACCAGTTTGGGATCTTTTTCCAGTTCGCTAAGCAGCTGCTGCTGTTGCTGTAGCATGAGTGTCTCTTTGAAGGCTTTGGCCATGAGTCTCTTAACCTCCTGCCCAGCGCTGTTTGTCATGCACATTGTGGTGTCCCATGCGATGGTATGGTTGCCATCTGAAGGGTTCATCCACAGCAACTGGAAAGGAGGTTGACAGAGATAAGAGAGATTACAGAGAATTGATTAACATTAAACACTGTTGGGGAAAAAAACCTAACTTTTACCACAGAAAAAACCCTCAAAACGAGCTCCCACAAAGAAAAATAACACTTATCTTTGAACATTTTGTTTAAACTCGGAATGGCTTGAAAATTCTCCCTCATACAGAACCTGTGTCATCAATATGTTTATTCCCATGTAATATCTTTGCCTAGTTTGCTCAAGAAAAAAACTCATTGAAAGTGAATATTTAACTCTTGAAAGTTCATTTTTGAGCAATTGTCAAAAATCTGGTAGCAGTGAAAGGGTTAAACTTGCTAATAGGCAATCAAATAAAAGACTTATGAGTACAGTCAAACCTGTCTTAGTGGCCACCTGTCTATAGCGGTCACCTGTCTATAGTGGTCACTTATATTGCCTCCCTGTAGCAAGAAATGTGTCTTAGAACCTGTCTATAAAGGCCACCTGTCTACAGTGGCCACTTTTTCTGTTTCCCTTGGGTGGTCTTAATAGACAGGTTTGACTGTATATAAAATATGATTTTAAAATCCAGATGGACAATGGTACAATGGATGATTTAAAGTTCTAAGTCAATTCTAAACTTCATGTAATTTCAAATATATGACAAAATGCACATTGTGAAACAAGGCACAATGTTTAAGGGATAAGCTCCTTGTGAAAATAAAGATATAGATAACACTTTCGCAAGAGTTATAATTTGTATAGTTTGTACTTTTCATTCCTTTAACCCCTACCATGCCGTGGACGGCAAATTCAGCCAAAAATTTGAGTGTTGAACATTTTTTTAGGCTGATAATGGCTTGAAATTTCTTCCTTATACAGAAACCTGTGCCTTCAGTATAATGCTTATTCCTATGCAATATACAGCCATGGATAAAAATTATTAGACCAAGAATGGTTACTGAAAGTGTTATATTTGTGGTAAGAAGGAAATAAAATATCATAAAAGCAAGGTACAATTGCTGGAATTTGTTATTCATTCAATGAAATACAAAGACAAATCATTTCTGTAGTTTGAATGCATATTATAGTACCTTTATTACAGAAGCTGGGTCTAATAATTTTTTCCAGGGCTGTGCTCAAGAAAAATCTCATTGGAAGTTAATGTTTGAATTCTTGAAAGTTCATTTTTGGTAATTGCTGAGAAATCTGGTGGCATGGAAGGGGTTAATGTGGGAACAGCTGTCGATCTGACACTTACTTCATCCTCGCACATGTGTAGAGGGGGAGGAAGACGGATGAACTCTGGCGTAAAGGTCGTTTCCATGGGAGGCTTCGAGCCACATATGAGAGCCTCTACCACTGGCAGGGCTATCTGAGGGTCAAAGGTCGAGCTGAATGGAAGAAGATTGAAATATATATTGTATGATGGTTTCTTCATTTTCAACCTGGTATTATTGAAAATGATACAATTCTGAATAAAGTCACAGCATTTCATCATTAAACTCTAAAGCTTCACATTATTAGAAGTTGCTTTTCCATAAGTACCAATACCTTAATAGAGTGTTGTATTTCAACTTGCATGATTTTGAATAGAGTAAACCAGTATAAACCCAAGAAATGCAGAACAGAATATCTTATGATGTTGGGTCCCATTTGAACTCTTTACCTACTTTTCTTGACTAACTGGAACTAACGGAGGATTTACAGTTTCATGTACTCTAATCAATGTGGTAGTCAAAGGTTTCAGTTCATAACAAATAGAGAGGAAATCTTTTAATTCACTCTCCGGTACCTTGCATCTGGGTCAGGATCATTCATAATACACGAGAGACCGGCTTTACTGAGACTTGGGAGCTCTGACTGACGCTCTGCTAGGGCCAGCTGGAGACCAGTGATGTCGATGTGAGGGGCATTGGGTCCAGGATCCATTGCGACAATCTGACGTGGGGATTTCTTGAAGAGCTAGAAATGAGCAAGAAAACTTGTTGAAAACCACATTCTTCAGGTATTTATTAAAGATGGATGCATATCTAGCAGATTCGTCTGCCGGTGAAAAGTTCACCAGTGAAGTCGGAGTGAGGGGTATTCGAGACCAGGATCCATTGCCGGCAACAATTCGATGTGGGGATTTCTTGAAGAGCTAAATGCGAAACAAAACTTTCCTGAAAACATCTGATTTAAAAATTCATTCATTCTGCCCTCGTATAAAAAATTGTGCTAAAGATAACGCATGGGAATTTCAGATTATAATGGCATACATTATTTTTTCAAGCAAACACTTTCCTTTCCCAAGAGCTGAGCTAAACCTTTTCTGGACTGACATGTAGATGAGGATCTATGGAAACGCTTTAGGGTACAGTTTTTCACAAAATGCTGAAAAAACACATTTTTGCCCCCTTTTCACTTATACTTTGATTCAGTAAAATTTTAAAGTTGTAAAAAGCTGATTTGTATGTAAGGAGGAACTAAAAGATTCATAACAAAGTAATGTTTACCTCTCTTGGTGGGTTAGTTGTGGTGATCAGCTGCGACAGGAAATATCTTTCTGATTTCCCAATTGGCCCAACCAGAGTGGGTCCACTGATCTTGTCATCCTCAGTTTGTGTCTACAAAAATGAACAAAATTTCAGTTACAGATAAATTTGGACTTTTAGTTACATTGTAAAAGACACGGTCAGTAAGCAAGCGGGATAGTTTGATTATGTTGTACGTAAGAATTGGTGTGTAGAGGGTTCTCACGGCAGCCATGCCGGAGGACATAACAATAAAAACCAGTGCGTCAGACTATGAAAAGCCATTGTTGTCATGGTTTAGTACACAGGGATGGTATTCTGAGATTTATTTTATCTTGATTTTAGTGTCATAACTTTAATTGTCATAACAAAATGTACACTTATGGCGCATCATTGGTTAAATACTGCGCAAAAGTGGCTGCGTACGCGGAGTTCATCTGCGCAAACACCAATGAAATGTTGCAATTTGAAACTTGTTATGACAGTTCAAATCTTTTCACTAAAATCAAGATAAAATAAATCTCAGAATACCACCCCAGGTTGTTATTGTTATGTCCTCCAGCATGGCTGCTTGTGGGAACCCTCTATAACTGTGAGGTTTGGTAATCATCAGAAACCTCTCAAATTATATTTCACCTTTACAAGGACTCAAATTTCTCTTTAAATACCCGTTAAAAACATAAATGAATCATGATGACATTGTAAAACCTCAAACTTTCTTGAATTTGCTATCGGTTCACACTGAAGAGGGATCCGCGCTACAGAATGACTGAATCACAATTACTGACCTTTGGCAATTTTCAAAAGCTTCTGGATGTCGATGACATTTTGCAAGTTCATTTCACAAAGGTTGCAGCAAAACGGAGAAAATACAAGTAGGCTTGATCATACAATCAATGAAAATAGCGTTGAAAATATTACATTTGTGGGGTCATATCTTGAAATATGTTCATTGGCTCAGTGTGTTATCATATATACCCGTTTATCCCACTCAAGGCCACTTATGGACATGCAGAAGGTGGACTACACTTACCAAGACGAGAGAGAAAAGGGGTGCAAATGGGTTGTTACCGATGGGTTCCGATCGGTACATCTCCCACAGTAGGAACAACGCTGCCAGCCGCTGAGGGGGTGTAGGCAAGAGGTCCGGGCTGCTCAGTAAAAGGACCTAGGTGTGAAATATTAATTAAGAACGGACATATAATAAAGACCACTCAAGGGAGACAAGAAAAACGGTCTTAACGAGCAGGTGGTCTTTCTATACAGGTGGTCGCTAAAGCAGGTTTGACTGTACAAACCTATCTACATGTATGTACAACAGAAATCTTGTATAAAGAACACTGCTATAACAAACCCTTGTTATAGCTCGGTAAGTTTCCTGGTCGCAAGAAGTCTGTTACAAGGAGGTTCCTCTCTAATATGAAAGATTTGATGCGCATGTGCGGTGTAAGGCACTGGAGCAAAATTAGAATAAAGGCAAAATATCATGGAGATTTTCTAGGGTTTTGTAAGTAATTTTGTTACTTTTAATATTTTGGCTTTCTTACTTTTATCCAGGTTTGAGGCTTGCATGATATTGAGTAAAGTGTTGATGCTCTGCACCTTGACGATACAAATATTACACATCTTTGAGTGATATTTTGAAGTTATTTTATGAGGTGAAAAAAGTTTTCCCATCTTACAAACGACAAACAATAAATAACTGTTTTATATCACACTGATAATCATCATCATTCAAAAGGACAAGTGTTACTTTGATTTGAATAATAATGGTGGCTTCTTGTATATAGTGCTCAGGTCCGTCTGTATGAATGCATGACAAGGATCCATGTTACACTTCATATGGTAATTGCAAGATCTGAAAATCTGCATGGAGGTGGCGAAAAATTGGGCAGCATGGACAATTTTTCCTGCACACAATTGAAGATAAATTCATCAGTCATTGACAAGCACCAGTTACATGTCGTCAATTCTAGGTGGTAATTGTCATAGGTCATAGTCTTGGGGGAGGGGTGCCTTGGAAGCATGTGTGGCGATTTCTTGACACGGCCAGGATCGCTGCTCATGCTCGGAAGAATAGTTGTCTGCATAGCATATCCAGGAGGAAGTTGTCTAGGTGCTTACTGTTTTCATTGTCCAAGTGGTAGGGGTCCTGAGGGTTGTGTCCAGGGGTAGTTGTCTTTGCGGTATTTGTCCAAGGAGTAATCTCCAAAGGGTTGTTGTTTGGGTAGTACTGTAGCTGTCTTGGAGTAGTTGTTTAGAAGATTATTGTCCTAAGGAGTGATCCTCAGGGGAAGTCAAGGGGGAGGTTTTTGTGTTTGCATAATGTATCTATTCCTCACCTCGCAATTCAAACTTAAATGATGAACTTACCAGTGATGATCCAACCTTGAAGTGTTCTTGTTTGTTGAAGCTCCCATGGAATGCTTGGGCCAGGGACTCAAATGATTTATTGGTAGTTGCTTCATCCCACAATAACCTGTAAATACAAAAAAAAACAAAAAACAGTCGTAAAGACTTTTCATGGAATAGATCTACTTACAATAAGGCTACATGTACACAAAGTGACAAAGAATAGCAAATTATGCTAAAACACCACCAGAGCACAACCTAACTGCCAATAGATTTACACTAATATTTCCCATGGCATGGAACAGTCATAGTGACAGCATTGAAAATTCATTAAGAAACCAGTTCGTAATTACAATTTGCGCATGTGCAGTTAAAGTTAATTTGTACCCAGTACAATTGACTTTTATATGCCGTCATTTTGTGCGCACCACCATGTGCATACAAATTTACCATTATGATTTTACAAGTTAAGCAAGCAGTGTGTCCATTAAAACAAATACGCATGCGCGTGTACGTACAATTGGGGCAATTTCATGGTCCTTTGTACCATGAACTAATTACGAACTGACTTATTAGCACAGTATTAATGTCAAATTAACCACTGACAGAGCCTTCTAATATTAATAAGTTCTAATTAAGCACCCCGTCCCTTTTATTATAATTTTCTCAACCGATGTGAAATGCCCGGTCCTGCATCATCATGATCATAAACATCCAGATTCAGATCTAGAAGAAGAAAAAGAAACAGAATCATAGACATCATCATCATCACATTCATATTCATCAGAAGAAGAACTGAAGTAGAAAGTTGAATTTGAAGAAGAAGAACTCGAAGTCGAACTTCAAAATTCAACTCAACTTCCATTAGCATGTCCAGAAAAAGAACAAGAACATTCAATTTCAAGAAGAAAAAGAGGAGGAGGAGGAGGAGGAGGAGGAGGAGGAGGAGGAGGAGGAGGAGGAGGAGGAGGGGAGAGGAGGAGGAGGAGGAGGAGGGGAGGAGGAGGAGGAGGAGAAGAGGACATGAAGAACGGCTACGACTGGGCTACGACAACAACACTACAGCAACAACGACGGTAATCACTTTCTTTCGTCTTTTTCTAATTAAATCATTGTAAATCAAAAAGCATTTTACCTGTTTACAGTGCTCAGTAGTAGTAGTACTAAAAGTTAGGCCTAAGTACTAATTGTAGTAGTACACCGTCATGACTGTACAGTCCCATACGTGTCTTTCCGTGTATTCTATATACATGTAGATCTAGTATTTCTAGGCCAAATAAGGACGACTCAAACACTCGAACGTTTAGATCTAGGCTATGCAAAACAACAGGAATTTTAAATGCATTCTTAAAAATATATTCTTCATAAATATAAGGAAAATAATCATTCACTTACCCAGTAAGATTGACGCTGTCTTTTTTCGATAAACCTTGATCCATTTTCAGGTGAAGTCGTGACCATCAAAATATACCGCCCTCTTGGGTCAAAATTTTGAGTTCATTTCAGTCGTTAAAAACAGATATTTATGTGCCTCCGAGCGATGATGCTTGCGGCGGGCTTGCGGCTCTCCCGATATTAATCTTTTACTCTTCCCATTGCGCGCGTAGATTGGGGGGGGGGGGGGGATGGAGATATACGCAATAAATACATACATGAATAAATAAATAAACACAGTTCAAAGTTTATTGATTTTCCACAAACATGTAGTGTTCATGGTCAAAAGTTTCGGTAAACCCTAATTTGTTCTGACGATTTTTTAGACATCATTTTTTATTGCATGTGCATTGGCCTTCTTATATATTATAGTCTTTCAAAAGCAATTTTGCAGGTTTGAATACTATGACGTGTTCATACTTACAGGTCTGTTTTTCTTTCTCCGTTTCGATTTTTAAAATGAAACTTGTAAAAGGCAGCGCAATGGGCGTGCGGTTTGGTTTAACACACTTTTTGTCCTAAATTGACAGAAAATGGATCCCCGAAATTTACTATGGATATGGGGGGGGGGGGGGGGGGGGGGGGGGGGTTGTGTGTCCGGACGCTTAATAAATAAATAGCCTGTCAATTTTGCCGTCAGATTTTATGAAAAATATGCATCAGGTAACACTAAAATCAGTGAACTTTGCAATTCACATGATTTCCAACTTATCCTGTGAAAGATTTGTGAAAATTTGCATGAAAAGTTGCTAAATTTACTGTTTAATAATGACCTGTCCGGACACACAACGTCTGGGTATGCAGCTTGTTTTGGTATCAGCCTTCTTCGGAGATATGTTTACCAGCATGTTCCACAATATTACTTTCATTAGTGATTAACTTTAAATATCGCTTCAGTATTCTTGCAGTAACATGTCTCTTTAATTGCCGGCCACATAGGCTATTGAGGGTTCAGCGAACGATACTATAAGCTCACTAAGACTTTTATTTCATGTTATTTTTGGTAGTTACTGATCCTGTAATTATGTAGCATGAATATACTACGTGTTTTGAAATAAATATACGAAGAAGGTTGAACTACACTAATAGTTTGAATATGTTAAATGTCTCTGGACCCTTAAGCCTAAAAATTGTTTCTTGGATGAGTTGAATTCTACACTGTAAAAAATATCTGTATTTTTACAGAGGATAAATACGGATTAGTTCTGTACTTACTCGTAAGAAAATCTGATGTTATTTGAACATCAATGGCATAAGAAATAGTTACAACTAACCTGTATTTTTACATCAGAAGTTATGGCGACTCTGCTGACACCAGATTTGCTGTAAAATTACGCATTTTTTTTTTACAGTGTAAGCAACCTCCCTGAATATTTGTGATATAATACTCAATGGACATTTCAAATGATAATTCTTATGAAATTCATTAAGTGAATCTCTTACATTGAAAGTCAATAAATAAAAACTTTGGACAAATTCACCTTGTATACTTTGATACTACTTTGATACTTTGATACTTTTCTTTTGATTTTGAACAGAAAAGTCATTTAAAATTGCATAAATTTTGATGGGCTTGCTACGAACCATCGTGTAATCACGTTCACTTCTCGTCGTCACGTTACACGACCGTTCGTGAATACTAAGCCCTAAATTCACGAAGGGTAGGGTGTAACGTTTGTTAAATACCCCCTCTTATTGACGAAGTGTCGGGTTCGAGACGTGACTCAGGGTGTACCGAAACTTTTGACCACCACATATCATTTACAATCTTTTAAACATTACACATTGGCGGATCCAGGGGGGGGGGGGCACTTCTGGCCCGTGCCACCCCCCCCCCCCCCCTTGGAAGAAAATTATGCATTTTGACCATAGACGATGCGCCATTTTCTCGATTGTGCCCCCCCCCCCCCTTTAGAATGAAGACATTTTTTTTGCTTGTCAGGGAATTATGGAGGGAAACTGGAATCCAATAACCGCCCCCCCCCCCCGCCCCTGAGCGAATTTTGAAGGTCTTGCGGAAAAAAAAATTGTCGATGAATACGAATCGGGCATTATTGATTGACATGTGATGTTTAAATGATACGTAACACCATAACCGCGGAAGAAAATAAGAGAGAGAGAGAGAAGAAAAGAAGAGAAGAAAAAGAAGAAAATGGTCCCGTACCATCACTCGCTAACGTGCCAGAAAGTGAGTCCAAAATAACTTCATTTTAATCCCTTCAGTCATCTGAAGGTCTTTCGTGATGTAAGATAGGACAAACGTGAATGTATAGAACGGTGGAGGTACAAGGCCTGTTTAACATAACTTTGTACTTTTAACCCTACTGCTTTCCTCTTAAAGGAGCCCAATTTAACTTGTACAAATCGGATCGGCTCTATATAGTGACATGCTTCGTTGTTCCTACCATTGCGATACAATTATGCGTTACAAACATATATTTTTAGACAATTTCAAATCATTATGCCTCAGTAAACATGTTAAATGCTAATAAGCTAACATTTGAAACACATACTTCAACAAAAGATCAAAGTTATTCACCAAATAAATGAGACGAACTTTTTTTGAAAGATTTCCCTTTTCTTCTAATTCTGGGACGCACGTATAATGCAAAGTCCTTTCACGTTTACACAATATTGATTGCATGTTATTTGGTATCAGATATCATGCCAGCAACTAGGCAGGAAAGTGGAGAGCAAAGTTCATCAACCTGTCGTGCCGTTCGTTACGAGGAGGCAAAGAGATTATAGAATGGCCGGTACATCTTGAAATAAGGAAGGGATACAAGGATGTTTACATAAACGAAGATCTAACGTTAACGACCATAAGGTACTCAGTCATTATGACAGCCAAGGAATCTCCGGGAGTAAAACAAGTTTCAATCAAGTTTGGCAACCTTGTATGTAATATGAAAAAACAAAAAACAAAAAAGACCCATTCCCTCGTACACAAAGTTGTGCGTCGAACGCGTCCGTCGGACTATATACACTGCGATTACATATCGGACTTCAGGAAGCCGACCGAATCTCGAGCTCAGGCGGAGGTGCATGCATGTTTCGCGGAGACCAGTCTGTCCGAAGTTTGCGCCCCGAGGGGCAACGGCATGATCAGGTATCCATCATGGTGCCCTCTCGCGGCATAAAAACTCCACAATCTGCGGTTGAGTATCCCTTTAAAGTAGATATTCAAAGAAAATCACAAATATGGCAATTAATGTATCACTAGAAACTGGGAAGCTTACAGATGGCAATCTTATAAGTTTTATGTCAACTGCGTATCTGGTGATTATAAAAACAACACAAATAAAAGCTCTTCTCAGCATCTGGAATATCCGAGGATTCGCCAGAAATATAGCGATGTTTTGATGTCGTCACACTCGGGATCGATCCTGCTTAAGCAGACGACGTCCTATAATGAATGAACGTTATTGCAATGCAATTATTTATCAAATTATAAAGAGTTTGGTGTATTTAAACATGACCTTATTTCACACCATTATAAAGGGAAAGTGAAACTGATTCTGATAGCTAAAACCGTTTGATTGTAAATACATAGGAGAAGGGTCAATTATCAATGAAATAAACCCCACTTTCAAATTGAAAAGCCCTCCGAATAATAGCAGGATGGTATTCGTTCCCTCTTGAAACGCCGAACATGCCCCGGTGCAAGCAACTGAAAATACAATGGCGTCTTATTTTGTTTACAAGTGACTGATTCCTTTATTTTTTTAACGCTGCATTTTTCATCAAAATAATACCATACACGAAGTTAAGAGTGAGGCAACAGACTAACATTAAGACTGACGCTAGTGAAGGAAGAGAAATAAGTGAAGAGGAGATGACAAAATAGGCTCTGAAAAAATGTGTAAGATGTTATGGGACATCGTCTGCTTAGACAGGACTGGTCCAGGGTGTGTCGTCACATATCTCAGCAGCGTTCGAGGAGCTCTTCAGCTGCTATATCGGGGGCTGTATTTTACCGTTTTGTAATTGATAATAATCATTACTTCAAATGTTTCCAAGCGTTGAATTTGGATAACCTTGTTTAATTTATGCCATCTATGCAATAATAAGTATTAAGCCAATATTTAAAATCATTAACGTTCTACTTTAAGAGGAGGACAAGTTGGGATATACCTTCGTTCTTCCTACAAATATGTAGTGTTTGATGTTTCTCATGCTGAATAAATTTGGGTAGCGGTTGATACAAGTGAAAACAAAATGGTCGTTGGTGTAGTTTATAGAAAGCCTAATACAAATAATTATAACAGTTTTCCAAGACAGTATTCTGGGTGTACTTGAAATATCAAGATGGACAAGCATGAATGTATTTTGGGTAGGTGATTTTGATATAAATGCATTATGTACAGATGAAACAGCACAGAGGTTTGGAACAGCTATGTAATATTTAGGGTTAGCTTTAGATGATAGAATCACCAACCAGAGTGGCAAATGGTACTGCGTCATTTTATTAGATCATATTTATACAATATAAACATTCAGGGAACTCGTACCGAAAGGGTGTGTAGCTTCGCGTCGCCTTGACTGAACGCCACCAAAGATCCCCCCTCCCGGTTTTGCCGAAAGGGTGCGTTGGGAGCGTCGTGTCGCGTCGCGTTGACTGTCGTAACGCCAACATTCGTCCAAAGCCCCCTCCCGGGTTTTTCCGACAGGGTGCGTTGACTTTTTCAAAATATTGTTGTTTTTATTATTATTATCAATAGGATGCGACGCGACCCGACGCTCCCAACGCACCCTTTCGGCAAAACTGGGGGGGGGGGGGGGGGGGGGGGGGCTTTTGGGTTTTTGACGAATGGTGGCATTCCAGTCAACGCGACGCGACGTGACGGTACAAGCCCATTCAGGGACAGTAGAAACTGATTTGTCGGATCACTTTCCAGTGTTTACAGTTTTCCAAGCTTTCTTTAAAAAAAAGTCAGTCTACTGAAAATAAATCAATCTTGCTAACCTCAACTGTTGAAACATATATGATTGCGATGATGTGAATACGCCATACTCTGCTTTTTGCACTTCACTCACTGAATTCTGTAATAAACCCCCAGATAAAGTTAATGGTAAATAGCCATGGATCACTAGTGCAATTATAAAATCTATAAATTAATTAATTTCTACATGCGCCTTGAGCACACCACAGAGTGGATTTGGAGCTATATAAGTTACCTTTATTATTATTATTATTATTATAATAAGTGAAACACACATTATATTTAAAAGTAATTTTGAAATATTAGGGGTGGGGGGGGGGGGGGGGTGCATCAATCAATCCAGTAAGTAAATTTATTAAATAAGTGGGTGGGCAGAATGGAAGAAATTATTATGTTATTGCAAAGTAATTTAATGACTTCTTTATGAATGTTGTACCAAAACTGACAAACTTCCGCAATGAAACAAAAGAAATAGTTCGTATGGACATCAACTGAGCAATCTTTCTTTAGGAAACCAGTCACGCACACTGAGGTTTTAAACCACTTGCAATATTTAGACACACAAAAAAGTAAGTGGTCCCTCGGATAGGACGTTGACTGGAGGCCCCGTGTAGAGGACAGTCACCACCTATAGTTTACGCGTTAAGAACCCATTGCACTATTCGAAGAAGAGAAGGGGGAAACCCCGGTGTAGTGGTACCGAATCAGTTATATCTGGAGAAAAGACCTGTGGGTTACAATGATTCACTTCGCTCTACCAAGACCATTATTCCGACCTAAGAAAATCTTATTTGAGTTGCATCAATATATCAGTAGCAACTTTCATAATTTGTTTAACGTGATAACTATTGTTAGTACTAGTTTTAAAACATATGCTTATATCGAATGATCCCTTGCAATTTGAGTAAGCAAATCTTAAACCTGGGTCCGGACCTGACTAGCACTTGTGGTAAATTTTCTGGTTCCATATCAAAATTAATTTTTATTGGTTCTACCATGATCTACTTATATAAACTTTTACAACTGCTGTAAATATTGTAAATATCGTGATGTATGGTATCTTGTTATTGGTAAGTAAATACAATCATTATATCAGATACATATTTTATAGGTCTATTAATAGGAACTAGTTATATAGGAACTCAATATTCCAACAAGGAATTCCCCATGAAATTGCAGTTTGCTCTTTGATATATATCAGATGCTATTCAAAGAATGATTTCCATGAATATAAATAGATAGATAGATAAATTTCTATTTTCACATGGTAAAAAACCCAAACAGATACAAAGTCTGATTTACATTGGGGCCGTGCCATAAACTAATATACAAACTAAAGGCACCCAAAATTAAATACATAAATCACACCGAAAACATATTAACTAGTCAAGATAAAAAATAAAACTGGGTCAAATGTATACGAAATAATTAAAATTAATACAAGCATACGCATAGTTAAAGAAATTCTATATTTCTTAAACATTCTTATCATTACTAAATACGTATAATATATATATAAATATAAAGCACAAATACTGGTAGTACATATAAAGGCCAGAATATATAATACACAATTAAACACGTCCCTTCATACATGATATCAGTTCAACAAACTCTACGCAAACACACACACACCCAAACACCCATCTTCATCATACATCTATCAAGCCACTCCACATCATGACATACAGATCTCTACATACCACATCCAAGCACTGTTGGGGTTTTCATGGATTTATCGAAGGCATTCGATACAATGGATCATGCTATATTATTATGTAAATTAAAGACATATGGCATCAGAGGGATCGTACTTTCCTGGTTTAAGGACTACTTAGATAATAGACGCCAATATGTTAATTTCAAATCCAAATCATCTAATATATGTACTGTGAAATGTGGAGTACCACAGGGCTCAATCTTAGGGCCCTTGCTGTTTTTAATATATATGAATGATATTGTCAATGCATCACCTTTACTAACATATGTTTTATTTGCAGATGATACTAATATATTTTATTCACACCTTAATCTAAACATGCTTGTTACAACTCTGAATCTAGAGCTAAAGAAATTATCATTGTGGTTTAAATCCAATAAACTCTCTCTCAATATAAATAAAACAAACTTCATGTACTTTAAACACATTAATTCTACACATGTATTTCGTAATAATATTTTCATTGATGACATGCCCGTTACCGAAAAACATGAAACAAAATTTTTAGGTATATTAATCGACTCAAATGTAACTTGGAATAGTCACGTTCGTAACATTAGCATGTTGGTAGCAAGAGGCATAGGTATTTTATATAAATTCAAATATTATCTTTCTCAAAGATCGCTATTAATGCTTTACAACTCATTTATTTTGTCACATATATCGTACTGTAACATAGTATGGGGAAATAGTAACAAAATTAATATAGACACTATGTTGCGTCTTCAAAAGAAAGCACTCCGTATCTGTTCTCATTCTCATTATTTAGCCCACACCGATCCTATATTTCATAAGTTCAAAACATTGAAAATTAACGATATTCATACCTACCAAACTGCTATATTTATGTATAAATATTCCACTAACGCTACACCAATATCCTTTCATAATATTTTTATCTACAACAGAGATGTCCATTCCTACCCGACACGACATTCATCTGATCTTCATTTAACAAATCCAAAATTAATAATAGCTCAAAAAACGATAAGACATCATGGTCCAGATGTTTGGAATAATTTACCTCATGATATTAAACACGCCGTATCTCTTTTTTCTTTTAAAGCTTCGTTAAAGAAGTATTTGCTATCCACTTATTCGTAAACTTCTCACCTGCACGTGCACCCACTTGCACACACTTCACTTCAATCCCTTTCCTTCCCCCTTTTTTTTTGTAGTAAATATATGTTTTTCCAGTTAGTGACATCGCTTTTATGATATAGACATTTATATTAATTATGGTTTCCATGTAGCCCTTTCCACTGGCTGCTATTCATTCAAGCATTTTGCTTAAGATAGCTGGCCCCTGCATTTCTGTTATTTCTACTTGTTTATTTCGATGTATAATCATGTCTTTATTCTGTTGTCATTATTCAACTGTCACATTTTTGAATTTGAAGAATTATGTTGTATACTATAATTGTAAATTTGTTATTTGATTTGACAATAAATGCAGAAACTCCTGTAAAAAAAAAAAAAAAGCACATCAGGCAGTAAATTCAAGTAAAGTAACAATGCAGAAAACATAAGATATAAATGAGAAATTGCAAAATTGAGACGAATTACCCCCCCCCCCCCCTTCATTCATTTCCTCTTTTTTTTGATAATGCCCTTATATATATTTATTCATGTCCAAAACCCGACGCTGATTAAATTTTCCATAATTTTTGTTATATTAACATAAATTAAATAAATATTGCGAATTTATGAGTACAGTATTTAAAATGAGACTTTGAACTTCTTCTGTGACAAATACCGACAGTTCCACAGAACCCTATTCGGGGCATAGATAATTATCTTTAACACACAAAAGAGAAACATGTTACAACCTTCAAGTTTGCAAATGGTAAATATTTTTGCTCAATATAGTTCGAATATGATCGAGTGATTAAATATCTTTATCATGTAATGTTTTCTATTGTCGTAAAGACAACGCTCCCCGATAAATTAGCAGCGTATTGGAAACTGCTGAATGTCACGCCACGCCATTTTCTGCCCCTTTTTTTTACAGCCTTGCGCATGTTCTGACACTAAGTTTACGCAAATAGATTGTTTCGTACATCCAAACACAATGAAAAGTTAAAGTTGAAAACAAAGAAATACAGAGAAAATCATAAAATGGAATACAAAAGAATTGAAAATCACCACCAAAAATATCATTTTGTATTAATGTTTAAGGTTTATAAAGAGCTTCTTGCATAAAATAATTGTCTCCAAGACTTTTGTTTACTTGGTTACTAATAAAAATGTATGTTTATGCGTATAAGTTGCTTACATTATAATATGAATTATAAAGATATAAAGATTTTAGTACTCTAGTACACTAGTACATTGCAATCCTTCATGATTTCATTGTATTGTTGACACCTTGTACAAAAGGCTCGAAACAATATGCAATTTGATTGAAACTGTGTTTAATTGCTAAAGCGCGTTCCCAACACTAGCTTTACTTTCCGGGTTTTGCCTCCTTCAATCTTCTTACGTATCGAGTTTATTGTACTCTATGTTCACTACATTGCTAGACATGTATCCTTTGTATATCACATTGTACCGATGAGAAGGGAATCAATGTTAAATTCAATCAATCAATCAGTTTAAAAATGAAATAAAAGAGGATTGTGTTCTTTACGTGATACTCGAAGCCAGTGCAAATTTTCGGGGTAATCAGTTATCTCACGAGCACGACCCCATCTCATTCCTGCAATGACATCATCTGCCAATCATCCATCAGTACACTAGCATTCTACAATAGACAGTGAAATGTAACTTCCCCAAGCTCAGGCACATGCTCACAATAGAATTGCATGCTTTCCAACAATACCTCCTCCATAAATTGTTTTCCTGGTGATGCTACAGCATGTCTGACATATAGCTACATAAAGCTACATACAACTGTCTCTCCTTTGCTCACTAATGGTTGACAAATGATATCATTGGGAATGGAGTTTAGCAATGTTTGAGAAAATGATTTAAATTTATGAAATTATAGTAAAGATGTTTGAATAACAAAATATAAGTTGGAAGCATCCCTGCACATCAACAGGAATCGACTTGCATTTGGGCCCGGCATTTGGGTTGCAGAGAACCTTTAAAATTGCAGATCTTAGGTGTTGCGCTCTTTCTGGACCACCCTGTATATCTGGTGCTATGGCGCTTTGTTGTAATGAATTTCCGTCCCTAATGTATAATGACAAGGGGCCCCGTAACACAAAGGTTTGCGATAAATTGAAATTTTGAAACAGCGATTCTGATTGGTTAATAGTTAGTCTTTGAGCAATATGTACATGCAACGATGATCTTGATAGGCCATTGTCATTTTGCAATTTAGTCGCAAACCCAGGGACACCCTTATGTGGTATAATATATAGCAATGAAAATGATTCAGTATCACGTGAGCCCAGGGGGGGGGGGGGGGGGGGGGTACTCAGTATAATGTGTGGTGGGTATGTGTCGCAGAGTAGACCTCCATTTTTACACTCAATTCCGTTCCCAAAGCATACCATTTTTTTTTCTTGTTGAGAAAAAGAAGAGAGAAAACCGTTCTAAAGCACCGCTTTTTTTCTATTCTGTCGTTCCGGCCTTTTTCGCCCGCCCTGCTTCGGCCCGTTTCGAAGACAAAATAGAATTGCCATAACACACAGCGTATTTAGCGAATGGGAGCGTGTGTGTGTGTGTGTGGGGACCAGGGAAGCGTTTCATCAAACAAGTTCGCCGACATCCCATTGAAACGCGTGTATCAAAATTAACATGCGTTTCAATGGGATGTCGGCGAACTTGTACCTATGACGATTTGGTGAAACGCTGCCCAGTTCCGTAGCATCATATTGATATTGTAATCTAGTTCCAAAGAGCCCCGTTTTCAAAAATGTTAGTAGTTCCGAAGACCATCCTTTTCATGATACGCCCGTTCCGAAGTCCCCTTTTTTTGTCTTGCCAGCGGCACATACCCAGCAATTTTTTGGGTCGAGTGCTCCCCCCCCCGGGGGGGGGGGGGGGGGGGGGCACGTGAGCAATATAGATAATATGCTGCAGATAACACCGAATGCATGTAGTATTTCGGTTGCACTTTGCTTTGATAAAAAATGCAACAGGTTATACGAAAGGTTGCCGATGTTCATATCTGAACCAAAATATTTCTTTCCACTGCCTTCACTTTGCATGTATGATAATGAACAATATGGAATTACGCTGCTTAGTTGTTTTTTGTCTGCTCTTGGCTAAGTATAGAGTTCTTGCTGATCAAGAAGGTAAGTTTCATAGTTGTTTATGAAGTTGTCGGTTTGCCCAGGCAGAAGTACATAAAGGTAACTGAAAATGGTCGCGGCTAGCTAAATATTACATGCCTTTGGCCCAACCGAGGACGGCGAAACATGTCTGAAAAGAAAATGTCTATTCTTTACTCACGTGCAGTCATTCCTTCCCAAATAATTATAATCTTTCTCCACGTTTGTTTTCTAATAAAACTAAAGTTACCCAATCATATAAAATAATAATTAAAGAAACATAAGTGAAACTTCAGGAAAACAGGAAACATTTGTTTTCCCCCTATATTTCTTTTCTTTCATGTTGTTGTTGTTGTTGAAAATTAGGATAAACGCTGATATTGGAATCTCCCATTGGCAATAACGAATAGTCTGGGAGCCTGTCCCGAAATAGTCACCCCATTGTGCCAATAAAGATTTTACCCCGTAAAGTTACTTAGACCATCTAATTCATTGACAAAAAAGCCGTCGGGTTTATCCCCCAGAGCCCCCCAAAGAGACCCCAAAGTCGGGTCGATTTCACCCCATCCCCCCATGCACCAAACTTTGCCAGTACGAAGCAGTATGACTGGACATTACAAAACACCCAAAATAAAAATGACAGAAATTTACCTCGGAATGGGGTGTCAGACGACCCCTAAAAATTGATGCCCAGGGACCAAATTTTGTTAGAAGGAAGATCTATAAAAACAGACAAAATTGTCCATCGGGAAGAGGGTGTCAGACCCTTTGCATGAAAACCCCTTTGACAAGGCTTTGCCCCCAAAGTGCTATGTATGTAAACAAAAATCGAGCGGAACTGTAGCAATACAACACTTCAAGTCAGGGGCGGATCCAGGATTTAGTATAAGGGGGAGGGGGGGGGGGGGGGGGGGGGACACAAATGCAGGTTTGTCAACTTTTGGAAAAGGTAGACCCGTATTTTTGTTGGTCTTGCCAGCTTCTCGAAAAGTCGCCCAGTGAGGGGGGGGGGGGGGTAGGGGGTCCAGTTCCCCTCCATAATTCTCTGACGAGCAAAAAAAAAAAAAAAAAAAAGGGGGGGGGCACAATCGACAGTAGGGCGGATCCTTTATGGTCAAAATACTTTCTTTTCTTCCAAAAGAGGGGGGGGGGGCCGGAAGTGCCCCCTGGATCCGCCAATGTTTCAAGTGTCGTTTTCTCAGTTTACACAGTGGAAAACATAACTTCCTTATTTTCTTGTGAGGAAACATGCAACAATTCGTTACCCACAGTGCACCATGTTCTACGTATGCAATGTATTCTGAAAACTCCATACATAAAATGAGAAAGTTCACGTAAAAATGGTATTTGCAATGAGAGTCATCTGTAAATTTCTGTAAAAATGCCATTTTTTATTCACTTTTTTCATCACTTAAAGAACAAAAAATAATGTTTGATTTTACTTGGAATCATAATTTATTCATTTATCTATCTATTTACTTTTTTTTTGGTGTTTGATTTTGTTATTTTGTTGTGTTGTGTTTTGTTTTGTTTTTGTTTTTGTTTTTTGTGGGGGGGGATACAAATAAATGAATGTTTTCGATTAAATCGGAGACATGCACCTGTACGGGGTCCGCTCGCTAGTCATAAGGACGGCTATTCATAATGGAGAAAAGGCTCATTATTCATAAGGACTCCTATTCATAATACGAGAAGAGGGTCGCTCTTCATAATACGGAAAGAGGGTCGCTATTCATGATAGGAGAAGAGGGTCGCTTTTCATGATACGAAATGCGGGACGCTATTCATAACTGGAGAAGAATAGCAAATCTCTTCTCCCATTATGAATAGTGACCCTCTTCTCCTATTATGAATAGTGGTCTTTATGAGTAATGACGCTCAATGTGAATTAGGAATAGCGACCCTCATCTCACATTATTAATAGCGGTCCTTATGAATAATGGTCCTCATGACGTTATGAATAGTGACCCCCTTTCCGTTTTATGAATAGCGGACCTTCGGGTATAGGAACTTACACGTTATGAATAGCGGTCCATAATACTGTATAGAAGCAGAAAAATATAGAAAAGGATCAGTGAAAGTTTTAGAAAAATCTGAAAAATTAGGAAAGTTCCGATTATTTTCTTCAGTTGCAATGTATAGATCAAACACAAATCGGCATCTACGGGGCGTATCTTTCGAGATCATCTCCCATTGCTCTGTCCTGGAATTTTATGAATTTCCATTGTCGTAGTTGTTGGTGAATGAATAGATTTCTTTATTTATGGAGGTTACTATATTTTGTAACAACTGTCCCTTCTAAATTAATGACCAAAACATTTTAATTTGGATTCTGCTTGAATGAACACATTTTCCCCCCTTCTCGTTTCACATTAGCTCAATGTGAACGGCCAACTGTAAGGCATTCGGATTCTACATTGTCAACTCCTCTCCTCGTTTCCGGGGAAAACATCACGGTTACATGCGATGTCGGTTACAACAATGGTTATTCCAAGAGCATGACAACTGTATGCAACAATGGAACGCTTGACCCGGATGTACCACCTTGTTACGGTGAGACATATTACCTTTAAAATCCAGTATCACGTTTAATCCCCACACTGACTCCAAACCGACCGTTCCTTGGCCAGTTGTGGCAATGTAATTTTTTGTTTGTTCTGGGGAGCGTTTCATCAAGCGTTTTGTCAGTGATTTTTACCGACAACTGTTATAAGCTACTGAAATCCTTGCATCTGATTGGCTGAGAGCAAATTTGTCAGTGAAAATCACTGACAAATCGCTTGATGAAACGCTCCCCTGTTGTCGTTTTTGGCGTTGGTCTTGTTGGTGTGACTGCGGTATAATCAACAAACATTTGCATCAGTAGGGTGGTATCCAATTTTTTTTAAAGAAGCAGACGCAATTAACAGACGAATACTAATAACACACACGCACACTCATCTATGTTTTCTATTGTTCGAATTTCAACCGATGACTCCACTATTGAATTGCGTCACAAAATTCATTGACGGAATAAAACTCCAACTCTTAATTACTACCGATGACCCATTGTTCTCTTTGTTCGATGTCATCTGTTTGAATGCGTAAACATGTACACACACACACACACACCCACCCACGTTTACATGGCTTTAATTCCGAGGACAACTATAATTGTTCCTCTATTGTTACTCGTCCTCGGACAGTCGACGGAATAAAGCACAACTTCATTGTTCGACGTTCGAGGACTATTGTCCGGCTTCCGAGGACCATTGTTGTCATGATTTTTTTTTGTTCTCTGTCCGAAAATGTCCTCGGACATAATGCTAAACAAACTCACCCATACACGCACACATACACACACTAATTACAATAATTATGTTGAAGTTCTATTATGCGAGGAAGCGTATGGACCGAGTGAGAAATTGTTCCATTTTGAATGGTGAACTTTGCATTTTAGAATACTTACAAGCCTGACCAGCACAGCCTTTACTCATTATTTGCTATGCATTTACTTTGCATTCTAAATGTTCTTGGAAAGTGATACACATGGATTTTTTAGTGGGCTGATGATGGATTTCATTATTTACTGTACATATATTATCAAAGACAGTGGGCAGATCGTGATTATGATATTGAAACATAGGAACGGCAACATTGAGTCAATAAAATGTCATTATATTATTAGAGTGAAACAAACAATCAGTCTGTTGGCGATAGCTACTACTACTACTACTATTACTATTACTACTACTACTACAGCTACCAGTGGCGGATTTAGGGGGGCCCGGCGCGTGCCCCCCCCCCCCTTGAAAGAGAAGTATACATTGCGCTCCTTTTTTTTATTGTAACAGTTCCCCAAAGTTGTCAGCCCTGCATTTTTGTGCCCCCCGTTTTACAAAATCCTGGATTCGCCCCTGACTACTACTACTACTACTACTGCTAAGAAGAAGAAGAAGAAGAAGAAGAAGGAGAAGGAGAAGGAGAAGAAGAAGAAAAGAAAAAGTTAGGTTTTATTCTACAGCAATATGTATTGTTTTTGTCTTTGTTCCTTTTTTTCAATCTCCGCTGAAGCTCAATGCAAGCGACCAATAGTAGCATATTCCGACTCCCTTTCGGAAACTCCTCTCCTTGACAGCGGTCAAAACCTGACAGTAACATGTGATGTAGGCTACTCAAATGGACATTCACGGAGCATTACAACAGTATGCAACGATGGAATACTCGACCCTACAGTACCTCCTTGTTATGGTAAGAGCACTTGAAGTATTGAAGATTTAAAATGAAAAAAATAAATAAATAAAGATTAGCATATACATAACAAGTGAAGTGCTTAAAAACAGGTGCTGTCCAAGGAGTTGCACTTGCCATGCTAAACCTAAAGTGCTATTTTTGACGAAAGTTTTTTGTGGTGCAGAAGAAATTAGTGCTGAAACAAATGCTCAGTCAAATGAACCAATGAGGCCAATAAATCAGCTTTATTGTTCATATCATTTGCATATTGCTTGAAGGAACTACACATTTTTTAGATCTTTGTCTAATTCGGATAATATTGTCTCGGTCAGCGTCTCAAATATATACCCGGTAAATAAAAAAGGGGGAAATGATTACGAAAATTGGTCACTGACACAGGCGTAGCCAGGATTTTTCAATAGGGGGGGGGGGGCACAGGGGTGTCGATCCGTGTTCATGATACTAGGGATTATGGAACCCGGGTAAAAAAATGAATTTCCCCCCCCCCCCCCCGAGTGCCCAAACTTATCTTTGTCAACGAAGGAGCAAAGCGACTGAGCGGCAAAAGTTTTAATTTTTAACCCTAAAAAGCGCAATTTCTTGTGCATTTTACCCAGGAAATTTTGCAACTGACCACCGCAATTGAGCGGTAGAGAAGCTCGAATTTTATACATTAATAAGCGGTTTTCTATTCACTCACCTCTACAATCGGGAGCAAAACTAACGAAAACCCTGAAAGGCTTGAGAAAGAGTCGAGAAATTCAGCAAGGCTATACCTCAAGTTGAGATTTCTTTCAAAAGTTGAACCTTTGCACATATGACACATACGTGATATAGCGAGCAAAGCAATTACATCTTGATTTTTTCAAATTTTGAACCCTTTAAGCTATTAAGAAATTACGAGATCCTGAAAGATCCTGAAGCGACCGAGCGGGGGAGGGTGTGGGAGGGGGTATCCCTCCTCCCACACCAGGGACTTTTTCGAAAATCTGTCTATAAAACTTCCATTTTAGAGCATCCCAAAATGTTTTTAATGAATAGAATGAATGCACGGATCTCCTCTAATGGACGGAACCCCTCCATTAGAATGACATTGCAAGCGAATGAAATTTCTTCCATATTTACGCATTGAAATTATGGCATTTCTTATTTGCTTACTTCTAATAAGTAAAGAATGTGATGGTATTTCAAGGTGAAACATATAATAAGATTGGATAATTATTAGTTTTAAGTTAATGATCATAATTGTTATTGATTTTATCCAAAAATATTGGGGGGATGATAATACAGGCCATAATAATAATACAGGCGCGAAAGCTCTGACGTTTTATAGCAAATCTGAGAGAAAGATCACGGCTCGCAGCACCTTTTTTTTAGGCGGAAAGTTATTTGGAGGTCCGGACTGCTTTTCAGTTATTTGGACGTAATACTGCACTGTAACAGGGATGGGTGGTGGGAGGGATGAGTTTCCCCCTTCCCGCGCAAAGCGCGAAAGCTCTGACATTTTTACAGCAAATTTGAGAGAAAGATAACGGCTCGTAATACTTTTTTTTAGGCGGAAACTTAGTTCGACGCCCTTGCTGCTTTTCAGTTATTTGGACGCAATACTGCATTGCATGTAACAGGGTTGGGTTCCCCCTTCTTGCGCGAAGTGCGAAAGTTCTGACGTTTTAGCAAATTGAGGAAAAAAAGATATAGGCTCGTAATACTTTTTTTTTTAGGCGGAAAGTTATATTTCGACGCCCTGACTGCTTTTCAGTTATTTGGACGCAATATTGCACTGTATGTAACATGGGTGGGTGCAGGGGGAGGGAGTTTCCCCCTTCCGCGCGAAGCGCGAAAGCTCTTACATTTTACAGCAAATTTTACAGAAAGACAACGGCTCGTAACACTTTTTTGAGGCGGAAAGTTAGTTTGATGCCCTGGCTGCTTTTCAGTTATTTTCGACGTAATACTGCACTGTAATATAGGGATGGGTGCATGGAGGGGGATTTCCCCCTTCCCACGCGAAGCGCGAAAGCTCTGACGTTTTAGCAAATCTGAGAGAAAGAAAACGGCTAGTAGCAAACAATTTTTTAAGGCGGACAGTTATAGTTCAACGCATGGACTGCTTTTCAATTATGTGGACTCAACATTTCACTGTATGTAACAGTGGGTGCAGGGAGAGGAGAGTTATTTCCCCCTTCCCGCGCAAAGCGCGAAAACTTTTTAGCAAATTTTGAGAGAAAGATAACGGCTTGTAACGCCTTTGTAGGTCTTTTTCTCTCACTTCCCCTGTTTTGTTTTTTTAATGGCTGAATAGGGGGGGGGGGGTGGCCCCCTTGTACCCACCGCTGTCTACGCCAGTGGTCACTGAGTTTGTAATCATTGATAATTTATAATCTCTTATAAGTTACTAACCATTTTTATTAATGATAAATAAGAATTGTACAAATATGAGTCTCATGTAATAGGTTTTTGTCTGATTCAGATAATATTGTCTTATATACATACATATATTCATTTATACTTATATCTTTAATAGGTTCAATAGGAAATGACAAAATGTCCCTTTTCATGTAAAAGAAGGGTATTTAAATACTGCAACGTAAAATTTTGAACTTGATTAAAAAAAAAATCAAACGACAACAAATGAATAAAAAAGAAGAGTCGATTTATATGTTATTTTTCACAGCCAATTGCATTCGACCTGTAATACCACACTCCGATGCAACTTTACCAACCCCGGAACTCCTTGACGGCGAAGGCATGAATGTTACGTGTGACGTCGGGTACTCCAACGGGGAAACACGGATCTCAACTTCGGTGTGCCATCGCGGGATCATGTTACCACCCATTCCCGGTTGTTATGGTAAGAGAGAAATACTAAGCAAACACATTTGGCTAAGTATCACGTACTATACAGTACGCGTAAACTATAGTAAAAGAGCAACGTGAATGATAAATGGCATTCGAAATGTACCTTACGAATCATTAACCTTCCATCTGCCTTGAGTGCAATTTTGCACAGTAATGGGAACCAATTAACAAAAGGATATGCACTGTCCATTACAAAAAGCTTTGTACAATAACCCACTCCCTGTCTTGATTGGTTACCTGTTAACCCGTTAATCACCTGTATGTACTAATCTTATAGTAGAAATTGTTGACTTAAACTGAAGATGACGGCAAAACTACCCCTTGAGAAATATACTGCTGCACGGGCATGTTATTTGAGTGGCACGTAAAGAATAACATGTAATGTAAATTTGTGATATTCAAAATAAAATGTTCTTACAAAGTTACATTACCAAGTCAGTCACCCCTTAATACTCAAAGATAAAAAAGTAAAAAAATATCATCTCGATCAACTCAATATACTATAATTCACAACGGAAATATTCCAAGGAATAAACATTTTATTTTTCAGCTAACTGCGTACCCCGCATCATACCATATTCCGATCATTCTACCAAGCAACCGGATGTCCTCAACAGCCAAACCACAACAATCACTTGCTGGAAGAACCATTCAATGGGACCAACATCTCAGAGTATTACACTCAAGTGTGATAATGGGGAATTGCATGACGAGACAGTTAAATGCTATGGTAAAGTATTATGGAAAATTGATTTTCTTCTTCACAAAACTATTATCACGTAGAAAGCAGAAATTTTATCGTAGCAGTAAAAGCATCTTGTACTACACTTAAAGTAACTATGCAAAGAAAATCACAAATATGGCAATTAATGTATCACTAAAGCTTACAGATGGCAATCGTATAAGTTTTATGTCAACTGCGTATCTGATGATTATAAAAACAACATAAATAAAAGCTCTTCTAAAAATAGCATCTGGAATATCCGAGGATTCGCCAGAAATATAGCGATGTTTTGATGTCGTCACACTAGGGATCGATCCCGCTTAAGCAGACGACGTCCTATAATGAATGAACGTAATTGCAATGCAATTATTTATCAAATTATAAAGAGTTTGGTATATTTAAACATGACCTTATTTCACACCATTCTAAAAGGGAAAGTGAAACTGATTCTGATAACTAAAACCGTTTGATTGTAAATACACAGGAGAAGGGTCAATGATCAATGAAATAAACCCCACTTTCAAATTGAAAAGCCCTCCGAATAATAGCACGGATGGTATTCGTTCCCTCTTGAAACGCCGAACCTGCCCCGGTGCAAGCAGCTGAAAATACAATGACGTCTTATTTTGTTTACAAGTGACTGATTCCTTAATTTTTTTAACGCTGCATTTTTCATCAAAATAATACCATACACGAAGTTAAGAGTGAGGCAACAGACTAACATTAAGACTGACGCTAGTCAAGTAAGAGAAATAAGTGAAGAGGAGATGACAAAACAAACACTGAAAAATGTGTAAGATGTTATGGGACGTCGTCTGCTTAGACAGGACTGGTCCCTGGTGTGTCGTCACACATCTCAGCAGCGTTCGAGGAGCTCGTTATCCCTAACTCATGCATCACTTGATGAAACACTCCTGACATGAAATTCGATCCTTGGTCTGACCGAATTTCCTTGGGCAAACCATACCTAGTGAAAAACTGCACTAGCGCATGTACCACTGTCCTTGCAATGATACTTCTCAACGGTATCGCCTCTGGAAAACGTGTAGACGAAATCCATAAACGTAAGAAGATACCTGTGGCCCGACCTAGTCCTGGGCAAGGGTCCAACACAGTCAACAAGAGCCCTAGTAAAAGGTTCATCAAATGCAGGTATCGGTATCACGGGAGCAAGCTTGATCGAAGGCTGTGCCTGGTCAACAACTTGACATGTATGACACGTCTTGAACTGAACAACATCCTTGTGCATCTTCGGCCAATTAAAGTGGTTGGAGAATCAAATCCCCTGTCATCATCAGGGACTGAACAGCCCCTGTATCCCGAAGGATAACCACTGGCTTACCTACAGCACCAGCCGAATATGGGGATACCTCACCATCATGCAAAAAGCTTCTAAAGCTCTCATCAACCTTCTTGAACTTATCGGCAAATACTAGAGAAACACTCTCAACACCTTGGACTGATTCTAATGGGACGGACTCCCTGTGTGGAGCACTTGTTTGCTAGACTAAACCCACTTCTTTCTTACTTTTGGTTGGTTTCCCAATCAATTCCCAACAGGACTTTTTCAAAATAATGTCCCGGCTTATTACAATGAAAACAAAATTTGGGACTTTGACCAGCAGACCTTTAGCTTGTTTTTGCGCCTCCTTCTGCCTGAGACATGTCAGCGTCATTCTCCTTGCTAGCATGTTTTCTCTCACCAAGTTTCTCGTGGAATTCAAATGACCCTTTACCCTTCTTATTCTGAAATGTTTTGACAGGACGCCTATCCCCACTACCTCTGTGTGTGACCTGAAATTCATCAGCTACCACAACTGCCTTACTCAACTGAGTAATTCTTTTGTCATCTAGGTGAGACTTAATGCTAAAAGGAGCACTCTTTTTGAATTCTTCCATGAGCATGATGAGGACAACTTCTCTCAGTTGGGCAAAATCTTCGTCAACTTTCGGTGATCTGTACCATTTGTCAAACATCATTTCTTGTTCCCTATAAAAACTCAACATAGGTCTGGCCTGACTGTATTTGCATATTCCTAAATTTACGTTTGTATGCTTCTGGGACCAACTCATATGCATTAAGAATAGTATTCTAGCATAGTCACATGATTGCTCTTCCGAGAGAGATGAGTAGACTTTTGCAGCCTTTCCCACAAAAAATCTTTTTTTCCCCAGCCGTCCAAGACTTTTTTTTTCTCGCCAGCCCTCCAAAAGTCGATCAGGGGGGATTATGGTGTCCAATTCTCTGCCAAGCAAAAAAAAAACAAAAACAAAAAACCCTAAAAAGGTTCTAAAAGAAAGGAGGGATCTATACAAAAAAAAAATGTTTGGGTAAAATGTTGTCAGGGGGCAGTCTGTTCGGTACGCTAGTATCTCAACTCTTAACTAGCATTTTCTACCTTCAACTACAATAATCATGATGGTTTGGAAATCACTGAAAGGTTCTACATATTTCTAGTTGTTACAAACAAAAGAAGGGGATTCCAATGTTCTATTTACATGATTTAATGATTTAATGATCTAATGTTACACTCTTACTAAGAAGTTCATGCAAAGGTCAGGATTGTTAACAGGTTACATACATATAATTACATTGTTATAACATCATTTGCCAATTAAAGTTTATTGTCAAAATTTTCGGAACGATCCAACGCTCCTCCTTCAGGGAAACGGATGACAACAAAATGTATAGTGTGACAATAAAACAAAAGATGATGCAGTATCTCTGAAGATCATATCTGGCAATGAAAACATTGACATTACCGGATAAATTATGACCTTCGTTCAGTTCAAGTATGTAATATTCGTAATGTTACTCATGTCAACATATGCGCAGTGACAATACGCAGTACGCCTTTTGATGCCAGTGTGTATCTGAGCAGCTCAAAATGATTTGAATTATTTAAAGTATTTCAAGAAATTCATAACTGACTTGTTATCCTCTATGTGTCTAACAGGTAAAGACTTTCATTCATAAATGGACCAAATCCACTATTAGCGTTTTCGAGTAAATCAAGGCTTTAAAAAAACTTACCACCTTTTCTTGTTTATTATTACTTCTTTTGGGTCTACATAATTAACGCCATTGTCTTAGACCATTCTAATTATGTTTTAAATAATCTAGCAGTACATTTCGATTTTAGAGAAATTTTTGTAATTGATTTTGAGGGATTAGTGCCTTTTGGAATGAAAATGTATTCGATCTTCTTTTTCAAGTGAAACAACCTTACCATGTTAAAATCTCTTGATGAAGGCAGAATAACACTGTATTTGTAGAAGCGTTTGGAAGCGTGTGGACAACTTGAACGCTATGGAATTAGGGGATTACCCCTGATGTGGTTTAAAAACTACCTATACAACAGAACTCAGTTTGTGGAATATGGTGGGATAAGCTCATCAATGAAGATAGCAACATGCGATGTACCGCAAGGATCTGTATTAGGGCCAACACTCTTTTTAATCTATATTAACAATTTGCCAGATTGTACAGATTACTTTAGTTTTAGACTCTTTGCTGCTGATTCAAACCTTTTTCATGAGTTTCCAGTTGGACAGTATACTATTGATATGGATGAACTTAATACACATCTCAAAAAGGTATCAAGTTGGTGTAATGCAAATAAACTTACAATCAATTTATCAAGAAAAATTATATGCTTATCATTTGAAATGAAAGGAATGCTGGCAATAGCCGATACCATTATAAATGCAGTTGATGTTGCATCGTTTGTAGGTTTGAACATCGATAAATACTTAATGAAAAAACAATGGAAAAACATATTGTAAAAGTTAACAAATGTATTATAAAGAAAATAGGCATTATTTTTAGACACAGAAATTTTGTGCCCCAGAAAATTTTGATTTTACTGTATAAAACGTTGGTGCAACCTCATATCACATACGGTATTGAAGTATGGGGTAGCACTTATGAAACGAATTTAAAATGGCTCTTCGCGCTATCACAAACTTTGTATTTGTAGTGTGATGTATGAACTTGTTAATGTTACCTCATTCAATCATCCAATATTGCTCTTTTATTCAACATGATTATCGGACAAGGCAAAAGGAAAAAAAATTAACTTGTATATACTCAAGGTCAGAACGACCAAATGAAAAGTTTTCAGTTTCATAATTATGTAGGTAGTTCGGTATGGAATTATCTCCCACTTGCTGTGCGGACAAAGTCATCCATATCTTGCTTTAGAAAAACGCCAGTTCAAAACCTTTTAAATAAATTACTGACAACACTTCTAAATTATATTAAGTATCTGACCATTCATCCACTTATGTATTATAGTTTTGCTTATAATCCTCTTCATATTTCTCATTACATTTTTCGTTGTTTATTCTATTACCAAACAATGTTTATGAACATTTGCATCCATTTATATTTGTATTATAGTGTTGTTTATAATCCTCTTCATATTTATCATTACATTTTTTGTTGTTTATTCTTTTACGAAACAGTATTTTCCAATGTTTAAAGATACTAGGCTCTATTAGCATTGATGCTATTTTCTGGTTCCTTTTTTATCCTTAACTCTGTTATATTTAAATTTGTATACATTTTGTTTCATGTTTTGTATTGTTATTGGATAAATAAAGTTCAAGTTCCAGTTCAATTTTTTTTTGTAGATACTTAATTCTTCCCCCTTTTTAAAAAATCCAATACCAGCAAATTGTCCAACCGTGCGGGACCCGCTTCATGGCAGGATTATTAAGGGAACCAGTCCCTTTTTTCACGAGGAGGAGGTCGACTTTGAGTGTTTTACAAATTTCACTCTAATCGGCGAAGATGAGATCACCTGTGATGATGGATCTTGGAACAGTGATCCGCCGAAATGTAAAGGTAGGATAGTGGAAATGTCGGAGAGAAAGAAATTAAAAGAAAGAAAGAACGAATTAAACAAAGGGGTGGAAGCAGTAGTAGTAGAATGAAGCACGTTTTGCCTCATCTGGTTCCTTTATTGTCTGTTCTCTAGAATCGTCCAAAGGCCGAAGACTGACTTTCCTGTGTCATTTGCCACAAAGGATTATATATCCGCACACCAAATTACCCATTTCCCCGTTTGGAATACTGGTAATTAACTAAAACAGGTGTATACATGTATTTTAAAATTTAAAATTTCTTGTTAAAATTTTGCTGAATAGAATTCGATTTCTTGGGCTTGCCTGGCAGAGCAGAACATAATTTATACAACGTGCATTCGGACTATTGAAGTCCATGATCTCAAAGCAGGTGAATGCATAGTTTGTCACTACTGACACTGGGGAAAGTTATCATCCATAAATTTGAATTAATTTGTTCCGTCACGTACGTCATAGTATCAAATAGTAATTTTCAAAGAAGTATAAAACACATTTTCGTTTTTAGAATATATGTATATATCTGTTAATTATTTAAAATCTCAAATGGGATTTTGTATCAGGAAAAAAGACAATTTTGCATTTGGATTAAAAATATATTTATGTACACATCTAGAAAACGGCAGCCTTCAGGTATCGCTAGCAGACGATAAATTTTGCTGAGAAAATCTTGATTTATACCCATCTCGTATATTTTAATGCAAAACTACGTAGGACAACAATAAGGAATAGATTACATCTTTGAATATAAGCACATTTATATTTTGAGGTTAATTCCCCTTTAACCAAATTCCTTGTGCCCGTGTTCTACTAACCCCAGTTACACCAACGAGACCGACACCAGACCGACACCGAACCAAATATTATATTTCCCCAAATGGACAAGATTCGGTCAGTTTGGAGTCGACAAAGGTATCAACAAAGTTCAATTTTGAGCCAATTATCCAAATATTGAGCGACCCCTTAGAAAGAAGACAATATATATTATATGTTGTAACCATGACAACCTAATATCAGAGGATTCATTGTTCGTTTTTATAATTACATTCCCTGTTACTTGCTCAGAACTAAAGGGGGGGGGGGGAGTTAATTCCCAGAGAGGATCTGCCTCGTTTATGGTCATCATTGTGACCTCAGCTTAACCTAAATTAATGATATTGTCCATGATGAATTTCTTACAGAAAAGTGCTCCAGGCCAGTCATACCGCATTCCAATTCCACTTCGCCAACCCCTCTTATCGATCATGGATCAACAATAACCGTGACTTGCAACAATGGTTACACGAATGAGGATACAAGATCGACGACTTCAACATGCAATGACGGAAAACTTATTCCTGATCAACCCTTGTGTTTTAGTAAGAAATGCCAAACATGAACCTCCTTTTGGTTCCCTTTTCTTATAGTAATAATTTTTTATTAATCATCGTTATTTCCGGAAGCCCCGTCTGTCATGTCAAATAACGCTAACTAAAGTTGTAACCATATTTTAAGGAATATTCGGGACAACAGAAAAAGTGAACATGAAAGTTAACATAGATTTCAGCATGTCGTCCCTGAACGGTAGATAAGGCAGGGGTGCAAATGATTTCTTCACTGCAGTATTATTATCGAAAAGCTTTGCTTGAAAAGCTGTGTAGCCCACCCAAGTTTAATTAATACCAAACTTGACTCAATGAAATGAAATCAGGTAAATATTGATCTGAAAACAAAAATTAGAACCTCATGAGTACTTGTCAAATCTGATCGTCTTTGTCGTGTTCTTCTTCTACAGAAGACAAAATGAGTGGCGGAGAAATCGCAGGCATCGCTATCGCCGGAGGGATTTTATTAGTGGCCATGTCAGGTTAGTAATATTCATGACCCTCTTTCTTGAAGTCTACTTTCTCCCATTGTTCGTTCGAGGCTCTTCTGGTCTTTGTATCACACCATCTCGCACACCCCTATCACATGAAGGGACAAGAACATTTATTATTGAATGTGAATATGCAACCATAAACGCACCTTAGCAATATAATAATATAATACTCTGTGAGTCAATGAAATGAAACCCAAATTCAAGCCCTAAGATCTTAAAACCAAGTAAAATCGTTGAAATGTATTATAATGGTATGATAGGTGATAATGTCTTCTTTAATTTCAATGGCTGCTCACCAAAATGCGATCATGGATGACTGAGCTCAGTGACTTTCAATATTGCGTCATTTTGCAACTTTTGAATTTTGACCTTGCCCCACACTTCAAGGCACTGCACCTCCATGTGAACGATAATCATATCATGTAGGGTATCATTTTAAAGAGAATTAAATGATCTTTTCAGTGGTATCAATCAAACAGCAATATTCACTAAGACTCGGGAGAAATGATCGATCAAGATCAGATTTCCAAACTTTTTTTGAGGAGTTTATATATATATATATAGAGAGAGAGAGAGAGAGAGAGAGGCAACAAAATGAGTACATCTGTAGACGTAGCTGTTGGTACCACGCTTTTATTTAGCTTTCGGGCTATTAGCCCTTCTTCAGATTTACATGAGTACGACAGAAACGGCAAAAAGAATAACTAAGATATTTGAACGCATATTATATGCACAACAAACAATAATATAATATATAATATATAAAGGGAACATATAATGCGATACAACTAGTATAACTAGAATATATGAACATATTCATGGGTGTAATTAGACCCTACAGCGACGTCGAAAAAGTCAATAAACAAAGATATATATACAGAGAAATTTAGTAAACTTACTATGAGAGCATCTGCGTGTGGTCTGTACATAAAATAAAATATATCGTTCCTTGCTTGTGGAGGTTGAGTGCATTCAGCCGTATATACATGTACTACGGGATTTAGCCTTAGATCCATACCGTCTCTATTATATATGTGTTAAACTGTTATGGGTATATAAATGTATAACATATCAACAGGTTAATTTATAAAGCAAAAAAGCAGATATTGTACGTGAATTATAAAAGAAAAACTTCCGAGAGTTCGATCACATATATACATGCATATATATAATATATACAAAAAGTGCACATGAATGTGTACAATATATATAAATTATAATGTACAATGCAACAAGGGCGACGACACGCGCTGGTCTCCCTTGCTCCGGGAGGGGATGTTGAAATGTTGAAAAGATCATCCCATCCAGTAACAAAGGAGACCCACGCGTGTCGACGCCCATGTGACTAGACATAAGAGGATAATACAATTATTAAAACATTTTTAGATATAATGTTGAGGTTAATGAAATCTAATGACAACAAAAAATATGGAGGTTCTAACTTTTTTTAATAATTTGCATCCATAACATATCAGGGTTCCCTATTAATGCCATGGGGGTGAAGTGTTTTAAGTTTCTCAATACAGAAGGATTCCCTACGGAGGATCATGTCATGAGATTTATTTTCAATAAGTTCAATACCTGTAATTTGTAGATCTACAAATAATTGTATTTTAGATACTGCAGTATCTAAAAGTGCTCAACTGGAGGAGCTGTGTATAATTTTATTGGCTAGATAGTTTAGCTTATGAGTCGTACAGCCTGTTTCACCCGAAGGTTCATCAGCGACTGACCAGTATAATTACAATCTTTACAAGAGAGCAAGACAAGATGATAGAAAACATGTTCTGTGAAGTAAGAAAAGTACAATAAATGATTGATAACAAAACAGGTATTACAAGTACTACTGAATGGGATTACAGGGCATTAGGATTGTACAGTGACTGCCTGTTCAACTACGGGGATAAGGGTGAAATAAGGGTAAATATAGTGAAGGGGGGGGGGGGGTTCATCCATATCCAGAAAGGAGGAATTTTTTCTTGTGTCTACATGTAGATGTGAGTTCAGATCTTGAGTTCAATGTGGTATCCTTGTTTGCTGTGATGATGAAGTATTTCTCCCATAGGCAGAGATTGCAGCATTTTGTTCTCGGTGAGTAAGGTTGTGCGTGGCGGAGTATGTTCCAGGTTAGTGCGAATGGTGTGCCTTCATCTTTGAGTTTCCAGATGTGTTTGCTGAGCCCAGTGCTGTGTTTCTTTCCTTTGTCTTTGAAGGAAGCTTTATGTCCGGCGTGTCTAGTTTTGAATGTGGTGGCTGTCAGTCCTATGTAGTATTTTTCGTCCTGAGGAGTGGAGACCTTGGCTTGGTAGACGTTTTTTGTTGTGCATTTTCCTGGTAGAGGGCAGTCTTCTTTTTTTCGGCAATTGCACTTTTCCATTTCTTGGCTGCGTTTCGAGTTGGTTACTTTGTTGTTATGTGCTTTTATGATGGCTCCCATGTTATCCATGCAACTGTAGCTCATTTTGATGGTGCTTCTGTTGCAGATTTTATGGAGTTCGTGTTCCTTGGGGAAATGTTGGTCGACCAGGGTCAGGAACTTTCTGCCGATGTTTGTGTTCACATTTTTGCTGTAGGATGGGTTAAACCAGGTTATTGTTCGTTGTCTCCTCTTCCGCTGTGTCTTCGTTTCTTGGTCGTTCTTGGGGTTGTAGGTGAGGGTCACTCCGTGTCCGGCTTCCTGCAGGGCCTTTTCGTACTCTGGTTTGGCATTGCTGAATACTTCCGCGTTGCTGGAGATGTTTGACAGGCGGGTTTGTATGGATTGGGGTATTCGCTTTGTTATGGTTGATGGGTGGTTTGATTCTGTGTGCACATACTGGTGGGTGTTTCCTGGTTTGGAGTATGGCCTGTATTCCATTCTTGCCAGGTCGAATGTAACATCTAGGAAGTCAGTGACCGTTGAGTTTGCTGTGGCAGTTATCTGTAGCCCGAGCTGGTGGAACTTGTCACAGAGTCGGCTATTGCTGGTGGCTTGCTGATCAATGCTAACCCATCGTCTCTGTAAAGGCCAATGTTCTCCTTGGGTATGAGGTCGCTTATCTCAGCCAAGATAAAGATCCCTACTAGCTCGCATGTTTCTGCACCATCATATGAGCCCATGGTGACGTCAAACAAGTCCGGCGAGTTGGATTTCTGCCATGGTGTGTCGTTGTGAAACAGTAGAGTGTTTTTGGCCTGGATGATGATGTCCTTTTCTGCTGGGGTTATCTTTGTGAATCTTTGTGAAACTGTAGCGCTTTTAACATCAGTTCATTCGTGATATATATATATATATATATATATATATATGTGTGTGTGTGTGTGAGAAATCAATTGAATTGATTGAGAGAAATAATTTGCGTAGCTAAATATATATATATATATATATATATATATATATATATAGCCAACATAATAGGAATGAGACAGCTCACAAATTTTTTACTTTTCCCATAACTCAAGCATCCCTTTAAATGTGGAATGTTGTCTTTAAAGGAAAACCGAAGCAGGTGTCTTCGTTTCTTGGTCGTTCTTGGGGTTGTAGGTGAGGGTCACTCCGTGTCCGGCTTCCTGCAGGGCCTTTTCGTACTCTGGTTTGGCATTGCTGAATACTTCCGGGTTGCTGGAGATGTTTGACAGGCGGGTTTGTATGGATTGGGGTATTCGCTTTGTTATGGTTGATGGGTGGTTTGATTCTGTGTGCACATACTGGTGGGTGTTTCCTGGTTTGGAGTATGGCCTGTATTCCATTCTTGCCAGGTCGAATGTAACATCTAGGAAGTCAGTGACCGTTGAGTTTGCTGTGGCAGTTATCTGTAGCCCGAGCTGGTGGAACTTGTCACAGAGTCGGCTATTGCTGGTGGCTTACTGATCAATGCTAACCCATCGTCTCTGTAAAGGCCAATGTTCTCCTTGGGTATGAGGTCGCTTATCTCAGCCAAGATAAAGATCCCTACTAGCTCGCATGTTTCTGCACCATCATATGAGCCCATGGTGACGTCAAACAAGTCCGGCGAGTTGGATTTCTGCCATGGTGTGTCGTTGTGAAACAGTAGAGTGTTTTTGCCCTGGATGATGATGTCCTTTTCTGCTGGGGTTATCTTTGTGAATCTTTGTGAAACTGTAGCGCTTTTAACATCAGTTCATTCGTGATATATATATATATATATATATATATATATGTGTGTGTGTGTGTGAGAAATCAATTGAATTGATTGAGAGAAATAATTTGCGTAGCTAAATATATATATATATATATATATATATATATATATAGCCAACATAATAGGAATGAGACAGCTCACAAATTTTTTACTTTTCCCATAACTCAAGCATCCCTTTAAATGTGGAATGTTGTCTTTAAAGGAAAACCGAAGCAGGTGACCTTGAACTATTAAACATCAAACAGCCCATCGTCGAAAGTGAAAATAATACATGACATGGCATTCTGATTGTGAATCTAAACTTATGTATTGAAATGTAAACAAAATTACGAATGGGTTTCAATATTTATTTATTCCTGCCTTTATTTTGCCTGCCCAGTTGGTCTTGTCTATAGGATTGGCTGTAAAGGGAATGGATACAGCAACATGCCGTGAAAAAAACTGGATGAACAAGCTTTCAGGTAGGCTAAAACATTTGTGCACATGATAATTCATGAACGTAAGTGTACATACCGTCTTATTATACTACTATTAGGCCAAGAGTTTGTCCAAGAATAGTCGCCCCGTGAAGCCAATGAATTTCATTCCTTTGAAATACCGCTATTTAGATAAGTCAATTGAAAGAGAAGGGTATCATCCGGTTACAGCCCTATAGCTAGAAGGTCCGATAGTTAGCGGGTCCGATAGACCGACGCCCAATAGATAGAAGGTTCGATAGACCGAATGTACGAGAGGGTCCAATAGACGACGGTTCTATAGACCGAATCGGCGGAGGGTCCGCTAGTCCGAAGGTTCTATAGATCGAATGTCCAACGGGGTCCGATAGTCAGAAGGTCCGATAGACAGAAGGTTCTATAGACCGAATCGGCAAAAGGGTCCGTTAGTCCGAAGGTTCAGTAGGGGTCCGATAGTTAGAAGGTCCGATAGACCGACAATAACGTAAAGAAGGTAAAATAAGTGGATACAATAAGTTTCTAACAGTTTTATCTCATAAAAGGAAAAGGGTAATGCCGTATCTTCTTCTATGCGTATTGCAATAAACCGTCGCACTAGGTCTGTAGGCCCACCCTCCCCCCAAAATGGTTTTGTTTCATACATTTTCAACATGTTAAAAGCATTTTTATCAGAGCACCATCATCATCACCGTGTGGCGGGGGTGGTCCACCCATGCAGCTCAGCAACCCCCCCCCCCCCGATTAATTTTGCACTACACCGATGTATTGGCAATGGGGAACGCTGACGATTTTTTTGAAACATGGAAATCTAATTATATGGTGCACACTATAAGCCCCGAGGCCCACCATGCCCGAAGCACTTTTTTCTAGTGGAGCAAGCTGAGGAAAGGGAGTCCCCTTCTAACACAAGTGTTATTTTTTAAACAAAGAAATATTATGGGGTGCACACTTTATAGTTGAATGTTCATTAAAAATAACAAAAGATAAGATTCTGACAACAAAAGATTCTGACCGATAAAATGAAATTGTTTTAATTAGGCCCTACCACCTTCTTGGGAGGGGGAGGGGCGTTTCCATTTTTTTGAGGGTTGTCAGGTGATATTTTCCTACCAGCTATGATGTCAGCTTTTATACTTTTTTGAGTGTTCACCGGCTACACCCCTACTACTACCTTATGTCAAATTTTAGTCTGTGGACTCTGTCGGGTAAATTATACCATTTTTTAATGTTTTGTTATGTTTCTTGCTTCTTGTTCTTGTTCAGTTATGTTGCTAACATTCTTTGCGGAAAAAATTGCATAACATTAGTTAGAGATTTAAGATGCAAACCAAATAACTTCCATAAGAATATGACTTATGAATATAATTGGCATTGGTTTCTATACATAAATATGGTGATTATATTAATAACCAATATCAATAATGAAAATATAATGGGCATTGGTAAGTTAATGTTAGTGAGCGAAGTTTTTGAATTTTTGTTTTCTTCTCTTTCCTTTCCGATTTTTTTCTTTTCTTTTTTTCTTCTTTTTTCTTTCTTTTCTTTTCTTCTTTCCTTTTCAACCTATTCCGTTTTTGCTTTGTCTTTGGTTGGAACGCCCCCACTTATTTTAACCACTTATTTTTTACCTACTTATCATTTATTTCATCCACTATATTTTACCCTTTTTACATATTTATTGTCGGTCTATCGGCCCTTCTAACTATCGGACTCCTACTGAACCTTCAGACTATCGGACCCATTTTCCGATTCGGTCTATAGAACCTTCTGTCTATTGGACCCTCATGTACATTCGGACTATCGAACCTTCTATCTATCGGACCTGCTGACTATCGGACCCATTGGTCATTCGATCTATAGAACCTTCGGACTATTGGACCCTCCTGCCGATTCGGTCTATAGAACCTTCTGTGTACTGGACCCTCTCGTACATTCGGTCTATCGAACCTTCTATCTATTGGGTGTCGGTCTATCGGACCCGCTAACTATCGGACTTTCTACCTACATGTATAAGGATGACCCCTATCACCTCACCCTAACCGTAGCCGCCAGGTTCAGCTCCTACCCCACAGAAACCCATTGACCATTTATATCGATTTCATTCCATTGATCAAACTTTGTCACTTGGAAGCAAATTGATTGAACATTCCCATTCTCGTAGGGATGGGGATGTCAGATGCCTCGAGTATTTGAAATAAACAATTCTCCCTTTAAACATCTGGAACAAAATACCAGTACATGTCATGAATATTATTTCACCCACTCACCTAGATTTACTGCTGATCGGTAACTCCGAAACTACACATCAAAACAATTTAGAAAATACCAAGACCTGCACCACGACAAAGGCGAAAGGGAACAGCAAGACTGCAGGACCTGCAAGACCATCAACCGAAAAAACCCCTGATTGAAAATACAAAATTGATGAATAAATAACAATTTCCAAAGAGAATAAGTTCATATATTCTCTAAGCACCCAAATCAGTATTTGATATAACTATATGTTACGTGTTGCATCCACATGATCGAAGTACAAAACAAAGGAAAACATTTTTTTGAAAATAAAAATACAGTGTCAGCTTGGAATAGGACGCGTTGTTACCCGAATCATTTTGTCTATAGTCTTTAAAAAAAAAAATATTCTGAACGAGTTCCTGAAATTGCGCTGTGTTTCTATTAAAAGAGAACCGTATAACTCCTCTTATGAATTTATTTAAGGTTCTTCAAGCAGCCATAAAGGTTCGTGCCATTATGGTTCTTATGCATCTTTTTATGGAAAAGGGTTTCTTTTGATCCATAAGGTTAAAATGAAATTGATATGCACAAAAATGAGGGGAGAAAAAGTTGAGAAATTCATCTTCATTTTCTCCATACAAAACAACAGTGTATTTGACAATTAATGTTCAAAATTGAGAGGGAGACAAACGCCTGAAAAACGGAACTTGGGCTGGGGACGCCGTGGAAAAAAAATCAAACAAACATACAAAAATACAACATTTAGAACTGCTAATTTATATATTTTTTAATTTTTTTGTGCTTGCCAAATGGATTATGGTGGAAAACCGTACCCCATAAAAATCTGATCCCCCCACTGAGCGACTTTTGGAGGGCCGGCGAAAAGAAAATTATCGCCACCTCCCCCCCCCCCTCTTAATTTTTTGCAACGCATTGATAGTGAGGGAAATCGGTGGTGAATACCCTTAGCCTTATTACATATATAAGGGGTTCCATTGGAGTAAACTATTCGGAGTTCTATATACGTCACAAGGTTTAAAACCATTAACGGTTGTCATTTGCAATTTTTTTATATTGTACAGTAAATATTCCAAAGCTTTTTGCTGTCCATTTTTAACAAAGTCAGCTAAGTACATAACATGTAAGAATGTGCATCTTCATTTTTACCCCTATTGACAGTGAAGTTATATTAATTGTCTATTTCGTCATTTTGCCAATTTTATCAGGTTGCCTCCTTGGCTAAGAACATGACATACAGCCATGGAAAATATTATTAGACCAAGAATGGTTACTGAAAATGTTATATTTATGGTAAGAAGGAAGAAAATATCATAAAAGCAAGGTACAATTGCTGGAATTTGTTATTCATTTAATGAAATACAAAGACAAATCATTTCAATTTGTTTTTCCAGGGCTGTGTATATTTATATATATATATATATATATATATATATATATATATACACACACACACACACACACACGTTTACATGGCTTTACTTCCGAGGACAACTATTGTTCCTCTATTGTTACTCGTCCTCGGACAGTCGACGGAATAAGGCATAAATTCATTGTTCGACGTTCGAGGACTATTGTCCGCCTTCCGAGGACCATTGTTGTCATGATTTTTTTTTTGTTCTCTGTCCGAAAATGTCCTCGGACATAATGCTAAACAAACGCACCAACACACACACATATATATATACATGTATGTATGCATATATATATATATACATGTATAAAACGGAGTCATTTATTCTGTGTGTGTGTGTCTCTCTCACTCTCTCTCTCTATATACAAATACATGTATATATAATGGTTGTGGGTATGTGTGTGCGAGAGGATATGTCCAAAAAAGCCGAAACCCAAACATGATTAAAGGGGAATTAACCTCAAAATATAAAATGCTTATATTCAAAGATGTGATCTGTTCCTTCTTGTTGTCCTACGTAGTTTTGCATAAAAAATACGAGATGGGTATAAATAAAGATTTTCTCAGCAGAATTTATCGTCTGCTAGCGATACCTGAGGGCTGCCATTTTCTTGACGTGTACATAAATATATTTTTAATCCGAATGCAAACTTAAAATTGTCTTTCTTTCTTTCTTCCTAATACAAAAATCCCTTTTGAGATTTAGAATATTTAACAGATATATACATATGTTCTAAAAATCTAAATGTGTTTTATATTTTTTTGGAAAATTACTATCGATGATAACACTCCCGAGCGTCAATAGTGACAAACTATGCATCCACCTGCTTTAAGATCATGGACTTCAATAGTCAGAAGGCGCGTATGTTCTGCTCTGCCAGGCAAGCCCAAGAAATCGATTTCTATTTAGCAATATCAGAGAATTTAAAAAGAAATCAATAAATTTCAAATTTTAGAATATATGTATAAACCTGTTATGTATTTTTCATCATAATAGGGGGGGGGGGGGGGGGGGGTTGTCATGAAGAAAAGCAATTTAGCTTTAGGATTGACCGGAACGCTTTCCAATGGCATGTCTAACTCCCTATCATGAAGAAAATGGCACCCCCATGTAAAGTGCTAGCAGATGGTACCGTGTGCTAGAATATCTTGATTATTTCTAAAGTGATACAGGCCAATGATTAAGAATATAGTACATCTTTGAACATTTAAGTACATTTATATTCTGGGGTTAATTCTCCTTTAAAGGGATAGTCAACCGCCTTTATGTACATGCAATCTCGTCACAGTCGATTTCTATATTTTCGAAACATAATTTTTGTATTATTGTAAATATATGCCACATTGTACTTTTTGTAAAATAAATGCAGTTATAAAAATTATTACTGTACTTGATTTAATTGTTGTCTGATATCGGCATTATTTGAGACGGTGCTAATTTTAAGTGAGATGCCGTAAGACGGCGCCGATTTTATATAAAATGGCGCCAATGTGAAATTGCGCCGGTTAATATATGTGAGATGGCGCTTGTTTCAGGTAAGACGTCGCCATTTTCGTATAAGATGGCATCGATTTTGAGTGAGATGGCGCTAATTTTATATGAGCTGGAGCCGATTTTTGCATTAAGTAGCTGTTACACCAGGCAATTTAGCCAGCGTATGCCGACGTATGAAAAATTATGGGAAAATTTTGTTTAAGTTAAGAGCACGCTGGTATACGTCGTAGTACGGCGAGGTCGTCGAAAATGTGTGTGCATTTTTTAGACGTATGCCAGCATATGGCTCATACGTCACTACATTATTTGAGCAAGACTATGGTCCCTTTGATGGGCCCTTATCTTCGAAAATGGGCCTGAAACGTTTTAATGGAAGTTGTAGGTGCCCGCCGTGTATTATTCATTATACATGACTTCACCAATAAGTTTGGCACATCATGAGCATATGTTTTTATATGATAGTCAGTGAAATATATGATTTTAAATGCATTTTCAATTGGGCCGTAATAAAGAGATTCAGGGCTCTTATGTCCTTCCAGGTGTACCCCCCCCCCAAAAAAAAACAAATAAATTAAAAAAAAAAATTAAAAAAATTATGTAATCTTGATTGATATTGATCAATATTATTTGTAGAACACAATTTCAAATATCTTTAGAAAGAAAATATGTCATGCCACTATAGTTTAATGCTCTGTAATCATATATTTAATACATTTGGCCCTTTAAAATCAGAATTTGCTCACCTGACACATATTTGGTCACATATCATCATACCCACGATGTATCATTGTATTTTGATATCAAAATAACCACTTACTGAAGCTTCTATTACCTAAAAAAAAAGCATTTACAGGGAATCGGTAACCTTGTGGATGTTTGATTGATAAGTTGTCGAATTTTGATGTTCTTGATATATAATGATGTTCATCAGGATAAATAAACAGCCAGGAATATAAAGGTTTTGGAATATTATTTCCAAGATATCTATGACCGAATACTGCCATTCGTGATACCGTACTGGGGTAGTTTATGGGGAGAAAAAGGTCTGGCATTACCGGTCACTTGCATATTTTCACTTTTGTGAAGCACATTATGATGCGTTTAATACGCATTTCTCAGGGCTTCATGTTTACAACAGATTACATACACTAATAGCATATAGGGCCATGCAACTCAGATTTTATCAAGCCTCTACAAAGTTACAGATTACATTTAAAACATTTGTTTTGATTCTAGTAAGTAGCTGGTCCTTCTGGCCCTTTTGGAACAAATGCCGGGCCCCTGTGGTCTTGATGGGTCTTAACCATTACAATTACCATATGCATGTGGAAATTATAGACCGATATCTGTTTTACCTGTTATATGTAAGATATTTTTAAAAGTTGTAAATATAAGACTGCTACATTTTTTTGAAACATATAAGATATTTTATCATCATCAGTATGGTTTTAGGAAGAAGTACTGTACGGAGCTATCAGTGATTGATTTGATTAAAAATACATTACAATCCATTGGTGATGGGCAATGTACACTTGGAATATTAATTGATATCCATAAAGCTTTCGATACAGTTGATCACAGTATTTTGTTACATAAACTGTCACATTATGGTATACGAGGTTTTCCTTTGCAATGGTTCCACAGTTATTTTCCAAATCGACTCCAACTTGTTAAAATCGGGGATACATTATCAGACAAGAGGCAAATCAAATGCGAAGTTCCGCAGGGGTCTGCCTTAGGCCCTATTCTATTTTTGATTTGTATAAATAATTTACCAATGCTCACAGATTTCTTTCACTTTAGGCTATTTGCCGATGATTCAAATGTATTTCATACATTTCCACCTCACCAGCACATCATTGTTGTGTTTGAATTAATGCAAATTTACATCTGGTTCAAGAATGGTGTTTTGCAAATAGACTTACAATCAACTCCACGTAAACAAATTTTATGCTTCTAAGCATTTGAAGGATGAGGCCCCTTTTAAGAGGAAGAAATATTTGAGAATGATATACAATAGGTTAATGTTGCTACGTTTGTTGGTATACATATTGATAAACATTTGAACAGGTAAATAACAGTATAAGGAAAGAAAGTTGGTATCTTGTTTAGGCAAAGACATTTCCTGCTGAAACACACTCTGTCATTGTTGTATAAAGCTCTAATACAACCGCATATTACATACGGTATTGAAGTATGGGGAGCACTTATAAAACAAACCTTCAATGTATACTCAAAAGATGGCAATGCGTGCTATTACCTTTATTTTTTTTTTCAGATCTCATTCGAGACCATTATTCCAATCTATGAGAATCTTAAATGTGTTTGAATTACATCATTTATGAGTAGCGACTTTCATGTTTGATTTGGTGCATAGAAACTTACCCCACTCCCTTATCGATTATTGCGACATCATACAACACAGATATTCAACAAGACACAGGGTAGGAGGACAGTTGCGCCTTCCCCATTTTAAAACGACTCGGGGTAAATTTTTAATGTCATTTGTAGGTAGTAATTGTTGGAATAAACTCCCTAGGACCTGAGCAGCAGGTCGCAGCTATTCTGCAACCATAAACCCTAATTCGACACTTAATCAGATAATCATTGTGTCTTAAGAGAAGCCTAACCAAGCTACCTACTGGTCGTGTCAGTATGTAGCAACAGCACAGGGCGTATGGTAGTCTTTACAGTGCAGACACTCTTTTACGACTGACCAGGTTTTGTGCCTGCAAACTAGGTCGCAGCTGCCTCAGCAGTAGCCTCTTGTCGAGGCCCTGGCGCTGTTGAAATCCTTGGCGATATGGAGGCAAAATTTCTGGCGAGCGAAGCGAGCCAGAAAAACCGAGGCGCTTGCGCCGAAGGCCTCTTGACACCAGATCTGAATTTCTTTTGTATTTCATTGTTTTGACGAATATTCCGACCAGATTTTGGTCGGTGAAAATCATCCAATAAGCGCGAGCTACCATGACGTAATGTTAAATATTCATGACTCGACTGCACGCTATTTCTGACATATTAATTAATCGCAGCCCAAAATGGCGTTCAACGTTTCTTCCACGACGGTTGAGTGATGACGATATTTGTAAGAGCTTAGAATATGCCGCTAGTCACACTTTGCCGGATAAGGCAAACGCATGAGAAACGAACATCGAGTTTTAGCATCCGCCGATATGCGTTAAAATGCGTTCCATGTCCTTTTTAACCTTTGGATGGACGTTCATTGTCAGGGGATTTCCGTCAGAGCGGCCAGAAGAAGTTTTTGTGCACGCATAACTTTTTTCCTCGCCAGAAACGGATAGCAAGATCCGGCTCTTGTCCGATAGTTCTGCGTTTTCTCCTGTATGTGTACTGTATACCTGGTCGTTTTCATCACGTTTCCATCCGCTAGGCGTCCTGCAGGGTCAGTTGCTGCAAGAGATGGGACGGATGGAACGGGCATGTACAGCACATCAAACGCATGAACACCGCATAGTTACAGGACGACTGCAGTGTGCCTGCAGGGCGATTACCGGTCAAAACGCATGTAGTTACGGATGACAATCGGACAGGACGGCCATAAGTGATGAGGTGAGGGTGTGTAAACATGTATAAGGTTTTTCCCATGATAGGTACCACGTTTCCCTTTTCCATAACATGTGCCTCTAATCCAAGTGACTTAGAGCCAGTATTCCAAAATGCTCGTTCGCTACGCTCGCTCGTTTAAAATTTTCATTGTGAAATTTTGCATTCACAATGTAATTGCTATTGTTTGCTCGCTCGCTTCTCTCCCTCGCTCAATATTCAAATCATACTACAAAATTGCAAAGCATGATGCTAAAGTTGTATCAGCTTTGGCAACTCTCGTGGAAATAAATACAAGAAAATGAGAGAATAATGGTTGCATAACTTAAATCAAAGTTCCCCAGATGTGTCCTCCATTTTTGAAATTTTTGCAAAGGTTGAAAAAATGTCTCCGCCGGGAATCGAACCTGGGTCGTTGGCTTAGAACGCCAATGCCTTAACCACTAGACCACGGAGACGGGTCAGTGGTTTCGGCGACAGATTTAATTGACCAACAGATTGACAAATCTTCAACCTTATTAATTAATTCCTTTGTCGAGGGCAGGTGAGTTTTAAACAAAGAAAAGCCGCAGCCTCAGCTGGATCCAAACGAAAGCTTTGAGATACAAGGTTGAAGATTTGTCAATCTGTCGGTCAATAGACCTGTTTACTAAGTGTTCAAATTTATGGATGTTTCTTTCCTGGCGACCTAGTAACGAGGTATTCCATTAACCTGTTATTAACGAATGAACTACAATACTTGGAATCCAGTTTGCATACATTACTTGTTGCTATGTCTGACAAGCCTCTAGCAAGCTTTCAGGTTGTCAAGAACAACCTTTGTTTCAAAAGTATGCATACAATTTGAATCACTTATTAAACAGGTCTATTGAATCTGGTGTCGCCTAAACCACTGACCCGTCTCCGTGGTCTAGTGCATGGTTAAGGCATTGGCGTTCTAAGCCAACGACCCGGGTTCGAATTCCGGCGGAGACATTTTTTCAACCTTTGCAAAAATTTCAAAAAAGGAGGACACACCTGGGGAACTTGGATTTAAGATACGCAACCATTATTCTCTCATTTCCTTTCACATAGGCAACAAAATAAGTACACCTTTTAATAAGCTTTCGGGCACTTAGCCCTTCTTCGGATCTACATGAGTAGGACAGAAACAGCAATAAGTAAGGATAACTGAGATATTTTAACGCATATATATATATATATATATATACAACAAACAATAATATATATTATATAAAGGGGACATAATGTGATACAACTAGTACAACTAGAATATGTGACCAGGCACCACAAAACCACCAAAAAGTCGCCAGATATGAATTTTTAGTTAAGGTCTGATTCTGAAAGAGTGGATTCTCAGCTTTAAAATGATATATGACTCATTAGCATGTTCCTAACTCACTGTACAAAGAGGAGAATGCACAGTCCCTCATAATGTTACCTCTGAGAAATAAGGGTTTAAAGTTTGCAGTCAATAAGCCAGTTCGGGGTTAGCGCATGGTACAAATTACCCCAAATATCCACAGATATTTTAGACATGGAGGTTCCCTTTATGTGCACTTCAGAAAAATAACTCTGGGAGTGATAGAGGTGCCTCATGAATAGCTTCTGTTCCCCCCTTTAAAAAGAATACTTCCACCTGGATATCATGGAATGCACCATTAGTGCATAATTGAATAATGATTACATGACATTCATGAGCACATATCGAATATTAGTGTCAGTGGGTTTTAGAATTTTGTACAGATGACCTTTATCTGCTCATGCTCAGATTGCATCTCCGAAATGGCTTATTGAAGCACTCTGACTTGCAAGGCGTTGTGCTAAGGTGACAAACGGAGGATTAGAACTCAATGAAAATTTCTATGAAATTGTCCTAAAACTTGGCATACTAATTAGCCATATCCTGTTCATCATAGTGCGCAAGTATCAATGCAAGAACTTATTCTGTTTAAAATTTATGGGAGATCAAAATGAGACAAGTATTCAGGGTCGTTAAAAAGAAAAGTAATACAACAAAATCCATAGAAGACACGCAAAAGTCTAATAAAAAAAACAGTCAAAAATACCACTTTTAGATTGTTTGGTACCTCCAAATTTTTACATTACTTAGAAAAAAGTATACTCTTTCAGGAAATACCCAAAACTAAAATTTGACCATGCCAACCAAAAACACATTGATTGAGCTCTAACTGAAAATCACACAGTGCGACTTTTTGGTGGATTTGTGGTGCCTGGTCACACATATTCAGAGCGGTACACGCATATTTTCGCTTGGGATTGAAATTAATGTTTTAACAGTCTTATCATGACTTATATTAACATATAGATAATACCTCGTTAATCATTACAAGAGAAAGACTCCACATCATCTTTTTGTGTGCTGAATAGAATCAGTTTATTCAGTTTATTCATGGAACATAGCTGCATGCACTAAAGCAGCACCTCTAGTTACAGGGAGTGCCAAAGTATGTGTCACAGATATACTGGCAATCCACGACGGTTTTGTTAACAGGGGATGGGGAACTCAGCACAATGCACAGGTCGCGAATGCAACAAATGGCCCTGTCATGGTTTTGCTGACACATTCTAAAGGCGGCATGAACGAAACGATCATCGAAAGCCGTAAGTCCTATTGCTTTCCCACGCCACATGGAAGGGTCAAAGTTTTTGTTATAAAGCACATCGATGGCCGTTTCGGAGAGTACGCCGATTGTTTCATACAAGATGAATCTGACCGCAGTTTCATCGTCAAGGAGGCTTCTACCGGAGACCTGTATTTCGCTCATTCGGAGTATGGAAAGAGCATTTGGAAGGAGCAAACTACTGCACGTTTTGCCTATAAATAGGTAAATAAAAACATACGACATTGGCAGAATATCATACTAAAACGCAACTTCGGGGAGGGGGGGGGGGGGGGGATACTGGCATTCATACATGTCATACGGGACTTGTAGTTTCGAAACTAAAGTAAACGTAACAACGGTCTACTATACAACGACGATAGTTCACACGGGCCCGAAACAACGACGCTCGCTGTTCTGAGATTGAACGTCGAACGACTCCTGCTGCTCGTGGTTTCGACATTATTAAACTACAAGCTCACTTGTGTTTTGGAAATACAAGTAAACTTAAAGTTTCGAAACTATGCGTCTTGGTTCATACGGTCTGAAACTTCAAGTTTGAAACTACAAGCGTAACTTAAAGTTTAGTTCCCTTCGTGTGAACCTGACTATGTTTATGTCCAGAATAAATTCACATGTCTGCTGAAAATTGCCTTAGCGCCAGATGTGCCATTCTGATGCTAAATGGTGCGAAGTCGTCGAATAGGGCGGTTTACGTAGTGATTCAAATTTATGGATGTTTCTTTCCTGGGGACCTAGTAACGAGGTATTCCATTAACCTGTTATTAATGAATGAACTACAATACTTGGAATCCAGTTTGCATACATTACTTGTTGCTATGTCGGGCAAGCCTCGGGCAAGCTTTCAGGTTGTCAAGAACAACCTTTGTTTCAAAAGTATGCATAAAATTTGAATCACTACGTAAACCGCCTTATTGCATGGAAGTGGCAATGGTCAGTATCGATAAAAACAATTAAACGTCTAGGATTGTGTTTTTTGTTAAAGCCTTTTGCCTGCATCTTTAAATATTCTAACCAAGCAGTTGCAAGCAAACGGTTAGAAAAAAAATTGCCATGTTTTATCGATTCCAGCCAATGGGCCGGTACTATAATATGTTCATCATATTTATGCAAGCAAGAAGGTTCAAACAGATGGAATCATAACAGCTTCCTTTTGAAGCGAGCTTCGATGCCGCGGCAACAAATATGCGCTCTCCCAAAACATTCTTCCAAAAGAGGAAACAAATCAAATTCCGTATTATTGCATAACCATGGATACGTAAAATGGAGGATATTCTGTTGTAATGATAATTAGTTTTCGCAGACCAAAATGTAACTTCGAAAAAGTGCATATTAATGATATAACAAGGTTCAAGTGAACATATTTAGTGCCAAAATGTACCAGAACTGCGATGACAAATTTGGACTGCCCTCGTATGCCCACTACTACTTTGGTTGGCTATAATTTCCTAGAGCCATCTTTCACGATAGTAGTTTATGAAATTTAAAAGTCGGACTTAAGCGGAAAGGTGTTCAAAGTTCCCTTAAAAAGGCATACATTACGGGAACCAAAATGGCGTTTGAATTCTTTCTATTGAGTACACCCAGGCGCTCATCAATTGAATAGAAATGTTGCATAGCAGAGGAAACAAAATGGCGTTCAAATCATGAGTTGTCGCTACTCTCTTTATGTAGGTACTCTACTCTTGACTAGAGTACATTTATATAGAGAGCAGCGACAGAGACCTCTGACTTTTCGGGAAACAAAATGGCGTTTGAATTCTTTCTATTGAGTATACCCAGGTGCTCATCGGAATTGAATAGAAATGTTGCATAGCAAATGAAACAAAATGGAGTTCAAATCATGAGTTGTCGCTACTCTCTTTATGTAGGTACTCTACTCTTGACTAGTGTCCCTGTATTAAAGAGTTGCGACAACTGGGGATTTGAACGCCATTTTGTTTCCACTGCTATGCAACATTTCTATTCAATTCCGATGAGCACCTGGGTGTTCTCAATAGAAAGAATTCGAACGCCATTTTGTTTCCAGAAAAGTCAGACGTCCATGTCGCAACTCTTTAATACAGGGACACTACTCTTGACGCTCAAATACTTCCCTCTCTCGTCAGTGGCGCAAGTACTGTAAACAAAAATCGCGTCGGGGGTGGGGGGGGGGGGGTGGATACGGTAAAATCTCTAGAATTGACGAGGTCAAGCGTGTTAATTATCTAACGAGAACCCACGTTTGCTTGAGTATGACGAATTTACTGAAGAGAGAAGTTAGCGGTTTCATATCGATAAACTTGGTGGACTTTTACCCTCAAATATTTACTTTTCTGCCATTATGTTTTTGCTCCAATCGATGTCAACATTTGAACACGTTTAATCGCTTCATCTTGGTATTTTGGATATATTCAAGTAAAATATACCGCATCAATCATTACGATCACATTAGAAGGTCTTTTATTTTTGTGTTGAGAATCAGTTTAGTCTATAACAATGGCCAAAATAGCTGCGGGTGCAAAAGCAGCAACTGTAGTTACAGGGAGTGCCAAAATATGTGTCACAGATATACTGGCAATCCACGACGATTTTGTGAGAAGGGGATGGACAACTCAGCACAATACACAGGTCGCGAATGCAACAAATGGCCCTGTCATGGTTTTGCTGACACATTCTAAAGGTGGCATGAACAAAACGATCATCGAAAGCCGTAAGTCCTATTGCTTTCCAACACCACATGGAAGGGTCAAAGCTTTTGTTATAAAGTATATCGATGGCTGTTTCGGAGAGTACGCCGATTGTTTCATACAAGATGAATCTGACCGCAGTTTCATCGTCAAGGAGGCTTCTACCGGAGACCTGTATTTCGCTCATTCGGAGTATGGAAAGAGCATTTGGAAGGAGCAAACTACTGCACGTTTTGCCTATAAATAGGTAACAAAAACATACAACATGGGCAGAATACCATATCATAACACAACGGGAGGGAGAGGAAGGGGGTGTTCGTGGCACAGTACTGATATTAATTACGCCTAGACTAAAATTATATGACCATTGAAAATATGCTTTTTTGATGGTGCCAAACGGTGCAAAGTAGTCGGATTGTATGGACGTGACAATATCCTATAGGGGGTAAACCTAATATTTGTGGGGGACGGGAGGGGGTGGGGGTTGCTTCTCAATATCAGGGGGTTCGTAATTCCGGACGGTCATAATTCATTTTTGGAATTACCCACATTTGCACTAACGAATATTCGACAAATTTTTTTTTTACTAATGCAACAAATGTTTAGATTTATAAACCTTCTGATCTACGAACTTTTAGAGACATGAACCTTCAGAAAAGAAAAACTTTTTTTATTGTTATCAATCCGTCCCAAGCCTTACAAAATAATCATTTAAAACCTAAGCCCTTTAATTATAATCAAATATTTATACTTTAAGCGTTTAAAAAGCTTTTTATAGTACACAATTTGTACTTTTATTTCATCTTCACAGATACGATGAGAGGCTTGTCACTTTAACTGTCAGCCACAATGTCGACGCAGTTACTATAAACAGTGGATTCTGAAGATCTAATTCAGCTCAATAGGGCCTGTAGCAGATGTGAACATTTTACAGCCGGTTACCAAACCTGGTTTTACCTTTAACCTTTAGAGTTTAATAATTTTGTCTTTAAAGAAACACAAATATTTTACCGGTGCTTGCTTGATTTAACTTCTCTGCAGTTCTTTTACTTTCAGTGTTGCAGTTCATATGTAATACCGAAAAAACAAAATTAGTGATTATGGAAGAAAAAAAAATGTCATAATTTGGCAAAATGTTAAATAAATACCTTATACAACATGGTTTTGATCAATCAGACACAAAGAGCATGTTGAATAGTTACTCATTTCATTCATTTTGCCGCCTTAAATTCTGAATTTTGTTAAGTATGCGGTATTTTACAAAATAATCATAATTAAAAAGAAATTGTGCAGATGTGAAGAGGAGTATAATTTGCTTTTTAGCAAGTAATAACAACAATTTGGTTACAATTTTTGTTTCGACTCGAAAAAAAAAAATCGCCTAATTATTAAAATTATTTGTTGACGTTTACTAGTACATGTACTTGCGGTTATTTCTGAATAGCTCCCTCTGCGACAAAAGTAAGATTTCCATTTCTTGCAAATGAGTTATAGAACATATGACCTTGAAATTTCTTACACAGTATATATACAGAATGTCCACTGAACTCGTGCAAAGTTTCGCAGAATTTTGAGTAAGTGTGCAAAAGGGATGAAGTACCTTTAAACGCCGATAAAGGCAACTATATAAATATCCTATTAAAAATATAAAATAATTTATGCTATTAAGTACGTCACTTTAGTCCATGTCTTTGAGTCTTGAGGACAGAGTTCACAAAATAACCAAAGTTTGCATATGTAATTTTAGGACGAAAGCTTAATCCGCCCCAAGGCCCATCGAATCAAACCACGATTATGTAAATTCATGTAAATAACATGCATTAAGTCAAAGTGCTTGAAAATGTACCAAACTTTACATATGTATTTGTTGTGATAGCTTTATATATTGTGACGATACCGGGAACTAGTCTTAGCTGTCCAGCAACCAAACTTGTCAGGATGCCTGCTGCTTGTAGGCTATCAAGTCGGGCTTCTACATTTCTAGTCGTAGATCCCTTTGGCAGAGGTATACTGCCCCAGTTGACTTTGGCACCACTCTTCTGGTCCTGCTCTGCGACTCCAGTCGATAACTACCAAATGCTTTCAGGTCTGTAGTACACCACCAGACGACGACCAGCCTGGTTGTAGATACACCGCCAGACGACCACTTGTCTGCTTGTGAACTACCACCAGGCGCAGCTACCAGTCTGCATGCATACGACAAAACCACTACCAGGTCCGCAGTAGACGACCAGACTACCAGATCCGACCAGACCACCGTCCAAGTTCAGGACCAACCAAAGAGGCAACCCTGGTATATCGTCTTTTGCTGGAGTGCAAAAGACCAAAAACCCTCAACTCTACCCACGGTCGTAGCCTGAGACTAGAAATCCATCCCAGGTTTAACAATGGGCAGATGTGCAAACAATCATTTTAATCATTTAGTTTGCACACATGTTATTGGTTTACAAACCAATTTTGCCTGAATCATGTACAAGTGCAATGAGCTCCGTGAGCTACAGTACTTCTTCAGACACCAGCCTGAGTCCCCGCCCGCGACAAGTTCAGTACTACTTATGCATTTATCATGTATACAAATGTTTTAGTGAACGATTTATACAAGAATGCACAAACAATCATTAATTACTCAGGTTAGCATTGTCTAAACCAGATGAGTTATACATCCACTTAAAGCACTTTCTTTGCTTAATAATAAATACAACAAAGTAATTAAAACTCCTTGGCAAACAATTATGAACTCACAATAGGGGGCAACATAGACGTCTGACTTTTCGGGAAACAAAATGGCGTCTGCGGCACAGATTGGGGCTTTTTTATAAAAGGGGTCTTGATTTACAGACTAATGCATCAAATTGCTCATAATACAGTTTATTTCGTCAAGACTAGTCGGCATGAATATTCATGAAAACGAACTGTAGGGCTATGATAAAACGAGCAAGGCCATAGAGTAGCTGTTCTGTGTGGCGCAATCGGATAATTTGGTGCGCTATCGATGAAAGGACCGCGACTTCGAATCTCGGCAGAGGAATATATTGCGAAATTTTCTTTTGCTGATTTAAAAATAAGGTGAAACTGAGTAAGAAAATACAAGTCCGATACTTGTAGTCTCACGTGCAGACACTATTCAGAAGGGAAAGAACGTACTTCCCATAGGCTCAACACGCACCTTGCCCCAATCTGTGCCGCAGAAAACAATAACGCATCCGGCCCGGGGGGGGGGGGGGGGGGGAGGGGGCTGGATACAGTAAAATCTCTAGAATTGACGAGGTAAAATGAAATGACTATACGGTTATTGACGATAGAAATTTGGACCAAACAAAACCGAATACGTGAAGCGTGTTAATTATCTAACGAGAATCCACGTTTGCATGAGCAGTGGCGGATCTAGCCGGATTAGACACAATACATTCTACAGACCCACTTTGTTTGTGCACAATGGCGGGCCCCTAAGAATGTATTGTCTTACCTAGCCTCTTGTCGAGCCCCTGGCGCTGTTGAAATCCTTGGCGATATGGAGAAAAACCGAGGCGCTTGCGCCGAGGGCCTCTTGACACCCGACCTGAATTATATATTCATGAGGCACGATTTCCTACTGAATTATGCATGAAAACGTGAATAGTTAGATAACCGCGGCGATCGCCCAGCAAATTGGCCAATGAAATCTCAAGGATTTCTTACTTCAGTTCTGGACTAGTCTATTATTTATTTATTTATTTATTTATTTTTTTTTTTTGGGGGGGGGGGGGGGATTACGTAAATCTCTTGCTCAAAATACATTCACAGACAAGCACATTATGAAGAATTCGATCTCTAGCTTACAAACCATGGTAATTTGAAATAAGACAAATGTACATATTTCTCAAGAGATCATCATATATTTACAAATAATGAAGAATGGGCAATAAAAGTCACCGTTCAACAATAGATGCATCTCCATCAATTCTGATGTAACCAAGGAGTTACCAGCAACTTCACTGCCCGGCAAGGCCCCGGGGGATCCGCCTGGCCCAGCTCGCGAAGCTATAAGCAGCGCAGCATGCAGTCTCACTCTCCATCCCTGGCCCACGGAGGTAATCAGCACAGAGCGATAGCGCGTGAAAAATAACACTTTTTCCATAGCCAGTAGGCAGATTCACAAAAACATCTTGTCCTTTAAGTGCAGATTTGATTGCATCAACTTGCAAATCTTTGAATCTGTCAATCTTCAACATTCTAGCGGCATATTCTAAGCTCTTACAAATATCGTCATCACTCGTGGAAGAAACGTTGAACGCCATTTTAAGAAATAGCTTGCAGTCGAGTCATGAATATTTAACAATACGTCATGGTAGCTCGCGCTTATTGGATGATTTTCACCGACCAAAATTTGGTCGGAATATTCGTCAAAACAATGAAATACAAAAGAAATTCAGATCAGGTGTCAAGAGGCCCTCGGCGCAAGCGCCTCGGTGTTTCTGGCTCGCCTCCATATCGCCAAGGATTTCAACAGCGCCAGGGCCTCGACAAGAGGCTATGTCTTACCAGGCTAGATCCGCCACTGTGCATGAGTATGACGAATTTACGGAAGAGAGCCTTTTCGGGGGCGGGAGAAAGTTAGCGATTTCATATCGGTAAACTTGGTGCACTTTTACCCTCAAATATTTACTTTTCTGCCATAATGTTTTGCTCAAATCCTATGTCACTATTTGAACACGTTTAATCGATTCTCCTTGGTATTTGGGAAAAGGCCGTACGCAGCGGGGGGGGGGGGGGGGGGCAGAAATTTGCCCCCAGAAATGTCAAAATCTTACTTTTTTTGAATCGGGTTTTAGACTTTTAAATGATCCAATATTGAAAGCGATCATCTTGCCCCCCCCCCCCCCCCCCAGGAAAAAAATTCTGCATACGGCCTTGTTTGGGATATATCCAAGTAAAATATACCGCTACCATCATTACGATCACATTAGAAGGTCTTTTATTTTTGTGTTGAGAATCAGTTTAGTCTATAACCATGGCGAACATAGCTGCAGGTGCAAAAGCAGCAACTGTAGTTACAGGGAGTGCCAAAATATGTGTCACAGATATACTGGCAATCCACGACGATTTTGTGAGCAGGGGATGGACAACTCAGCACAATACACAGGTCGCGAATGCAACGGATGGCCCCGTCATGGTTCTGCTGACACATTCTAAAGGCGGCATGAACCAAACGATCATCGAAAGCCGTAAGTCCTATTGCTTTCCAACACCACATGGAAGGGTCAAAGCTTATGTTATAAAGCACATCGATGGCCGTTTCGGAGATACGCCGATTGTTTCATACAAGATGAATCTGACCGCAGTTTCATCGTCAAAGAGGCTTCTACCGGAGACCTGTATTTCGCTCATTCGGAGTATGGAAAGAGCATTTGGAAGGAGCAAACTACTGCACGTTTTGCCTATAAATAGGTAACGAAAACATACAACATGGGCAGAATACCATATCATAACACAACGGAGGGAAAGGAAGGAGGTGTTCGCGGCACAGTACTGATATTAATTATGTCTAGACTAAAATTATATGAGCGTTGAAAATATGTTTTTTTGATGGTGCCAAACGGTGCGAAGTAGTCGGATTGCATGGACGTGACAATATCCTATAGGGGGTAAACCTAATATTTGTGGGGGACGGGAGGGGTGGGGGTGGGGAGGGGGGGGGGGGGGTGCTTCTCAATATCAGGGGGTTCATATTTCCGAACGGGCATAAGTCATTTTTGGTATGCAACAAATGTTTAGAATTATAAACCTTCTGATCTACGAACTTTTAGAGATATGAACCTTCAGAAATAATCATTTAAAACCTAAACTCTTTAATTATAATCAAATATTTATACTTTAAGCGTTTAAAAAGCTTATTATAGTTGTTATTTCATCTTCACAGATACGATGAGAGGCTTGTCACTTCAACTGTCAGCCACAATGTCGACGCAGTTACTATAAACAGTGGATTCTAAAGTTCTAATTCAGCTCAATAGGGCCTGTAGCAGATGTGAACATTTTACAGCCGGTTACCAACCTGGTTTTACCTTTAACCTTTAGGAATTTAATAATTTTGTCTTTAAAGAAACACATAGATTTTACCAGTGCTTGCTTGATTTAACTTCTCTGCAGTTCTTTTACTTTCAGTGTTGCAGTTGATATGTAATACCGAAAAAACAAAATTAGTGATTATGGAAGAAAAAAATGTCATCATTTGGCAAAATGTTAAATAAATACCATATACAACATGATTTTGATCAGTCAGACACAAAGGGCATGTTGAATAGTTACTCATTTCATTCATTTTGCCGCCTTAAATTCTGAATTTTGTTAAGTATGCGGTATTTTACAAAATAATCATAATTAAAAAGAAATTGTGCAGATGTGAAGAGGAGTATAATTTGCTTTTTAGCAAGTAATAACAACAATTTGGTTACAATTTTTGTTTCGGACTCGAAAAAAAAAAATCGCCTAATTATTAAAATTATTTGTTGACGTTTACTAGTACATGTACTTGCGGTTATTTCTGAATAGCTCCCTCTGCGACAAAAGTAAGATTTCCATTTCTTGCAAATGAGTTATAGAACATATGACCTTGAAATTTCTTACACAGTATATATACAGAATGTCCACTGAACTCGTGCAAAGTTTCGCAGAATTTTGAGTAAGTGTGCAAAAGGGATGAAGTACCTTTAAACGCCGATAAAGTCAACTATATAAATATCCTATTAAAAATATAAAATAATTTATGCTATTAAGTACGTCACTTTAGTCCATGTCTTTGAGTCTTGAGGACAGAGTTCACAAAATAACCAAAGTTTGCATATGTAATTTTAGGACGAAAGCTTAATCCGCCCCAAGGCCCATCGAATCAAACCACGATTATGTAAATTCATGTAAATAACATGCATTAAGTCAAAGTGCTTGAAAATGTACCAAACTTTACATTTGTATTTGTTGTGATAGCTTTATATATTGTGACGATACCGGGAACTAGTCTTGGCTGTCCAGCAACCAAACTTGTCAGGATGCCTGCTGCTTGTAGGCTATCAAGTCGGGCTTCCAAATTTCTAGTCGTAGGTTGGCAGAGGTATACTGCCCCAGTTGACTTTGGCACCACTCTTCTGGTCCTGCTCTGCGACTCCAGTCGATAACTACCAAATGCTTTCAGGTCTGTAGTACACCACCAGACGACGACCAGCCTGGTTGTAGATACACCGCCAGACGACCACTTGTCTGCTTGTGAACTACCACCAGGCGCAGCTACCAGTCTGCATGCATACGACAAAACCACTACCAGGTCCGCAGTAGACGACCAGACTACCAGATCCGACCAGACCACCGTCCAAGTTCAGGACCAACCAAAGAGGCAACCCTGGTATATCGTCTTTTGCTGGAGTGCAAAAGACCAAAAACCCTCAACTCTACCCACGGTCGTAGCCTGAGACTAGAAATCCATCCCAGGTTTAACAATGGGCAGATGTGCAAACAATCATTTTAATCATTTAGTTTGCACACATGTTATTGGTTTACAAACCAAATTTTGCCTGAATCATGTACAAGTGCAATGAGCTCCGTGAGCTACAGTACTTCTTCAGACACCAGCCTGAGTCCCCCGCCCGCGACAAGTTCAGTACTACTTATGCATTTATCATGTATACAAATGTTTTAGTGAACGATTTATACAAGAATGCACAAACAATCATTAATTACTCAGGTTAGCATTGTCTAAACCAGATGAGTTATACATCCACTTAAAGCACTTTCTTTGCTTAATAATAAATACAACAAAGTAATTAAAACTCCTTGGCAAACAATTATGAACTCACAATAGGGGGCAACATAGACGTCTGACTTTTCGGGAAACAAAATGGCGTCTGCGGCACAGATTGGGGCTTTTTTATAAAAGGGGTCTTGATTTACAGACTAATGCATCAAATTGCTCATAATACAGTTTATTTCGTCAAGACTAGTCGGCATGAATATTCATGAAAACGAACTGTAGGGCTATGATAAAACGAGCAAGGCCATAGAGTAGCTGTTCTGTGTGGCGCAATCGGATAATTTGGTGCGCTATCGATGAAAGGACCGCGACTTCGAATCTCGGCAGAGGAATATATTGCGAAATTTTCTTTTGCTGATTTAAAAATAAGGTGAAACTGAGTAAGAAAATACAAGTCCGATACTTGTAGTCTCACGTGCAGACACTATTCAGAAGGGAAAGAACGTACTTCCCATAGGCTCAACACGCACCTTGCCCCAATCTGTGCCGCAGAAAACAATAACGCATCCGGCCCGGGGGGGGGGGGGGGGGGGGGGCTGGATACAGTAAAATCTCTAGAATTGACGAGGTAAAATGAAATGACTATACGGTTATTGACGATAGAAATTTGGACAAAACAAAACCGAATACGTGAAGCGTGTTAATTATCTAACGAGAATCCACGTTTGCATGAGCAGTGGCGGATCTAGCCGGATTAGACACAATACATTCTACAGACCCACTTTGTTTGTGCACAATGGCGGGCCCCTAAGAATGTATTGTCTTACCTAGCCTCTTGTCGAGGCCCTGGCGCTGTTGAAATCCTTGGCGATATGGAGAAAAACCGAGGCGCTTGCGCCGAGGGCCTCTTGACACCCGACCTGAATTATATATTCATGAGGCACGATTTCCTACTGAATTATGCATGAAAACGTGAATAGTTAGATAACCGCGGCGATCGCCCAGCAAATTGGCCAATGAAATCTCAAGGATTTCTTACTTCAGTTCTGGACTAGTCTATTATTTATTTATTTATTTATTTATTTTTTTTTTTTTGGGGGGGGGGGGATTACGTAAATCTCTTGCTCAAAATACATTCACAGACAAGCACATTATGAAGAATTCGATCTCTAGCTTACAAACCATGGTAATTTGGAATAAGACAAATGTACATATTTCTCAAGAGATCATCATATATTTACAAATAATGAAGAATGGGCAATAAAAGTCACCGTTCAACAATAGATGCATCTCCATCAATTCTGATGTAACCAAGGAGTTACCAGCAACTTCACTGCCCGGCAAGGCCCCGGGGGATCCGCCTGGCCCAGCTCGCGAAGCTATAAGCAGCGCAGCATGCAGTCTCACTCTCCATCCCTGGCCCACGGAGGTAATCAGCACAGAGCGATAGCGCGTGAAAAATAACACTTTTTCCATAGCCAGTAGGCAGATTCACAAAAACATCTTGTCCTTTAAGTGCAGATTTGATTGCATCAACTTGCAAATCTTTGAATCTGTCAATCTTCAACATTCTAGCGGCATATTCTAAGCTCTTACAAATATCGTCATCACTCGTCGTGGAAGAAACGTTGAACGCCATTTTAAGAAATAGCTTGCAGTCGAGTCATGAATATTTAACATTACGTCATGGTAGCTCGCGCTTATTGGATGATTTTCACCGACCAAAATTTGGTCGGAATATTCGTCAAAACAATGAAATACAAAAGAAATTCAGATCAGGTGTCAAGAGGCCCTCGGCGCAAGCGCCTCGGTGTTTCTTTCTCGCCTCCATATCGCCAAGGATTTCAACAGCGCCAGGGCCTCGACAAGAGGCTATGTCTTACCAGGCTAGATCCGCCACTGTGCATGAGTATGACGAATTTACGGAAGAGAGCCTTTTCGGGGGCGGGAGAAAGTTAGCGATTTCATATCGGTAAACTTGGTGCACTTTTACCCTCAAATATTTACTTTTCTGCCATAATGTTTTGCTCAAATCCTATGTCACTATTTGAACACGTTTAATCGATTCTCCTTGGTATTTGGGAAAAGGCCGTACGCAGCGGGGGGGGGGGGGGGGGCAGAAATTTGCCCCCAGAAATGTCAAAATCTTACTTTTTTTGAATCGGGTTTTAGACTTTTAAATGATCCAATATTGAAAGCGATCATCTTGCCCCCCCCCCCCCCCCCGAGGAAAAAAATTCTGCATACGGCCTTGTTTGGGATATATCCAAGTAAAATATACCGCATCCATCATTACGATCACATTAGAAGGTTTTTTATTTTTGTGTTGAGAATTAGTTTAGTCTATAACCATGGCGAACATAGCTGCAGGTGCAAAAGCAGCAACTGTAGTTACAGGGAGTGCCAAAATATGTGTCACAGATATACTGGCAATCCACGACGATTTTGTGAGCAGGGGATGGACAACTCAGCACAATACACAGGTCGCGAATGCAACGGATGGCCCCGTCATGGTTCTGCTGACACATTCTAAAGGCGGCATGAACCAAACGATCATCGAAAGCCGTAAGTCCTATTGCTTTCCAACACCACATGGAAGGGTCAAAGCTTATGTTATAAAGCACATCGATGGCCGTTTCGGAGATTACGCCGATTGTTTCATACAAGATGAATCTGACCGCAGTTTCATCGTCAAGGAGGCTTCTACCGGAGACCTGTATTTCGCTCATTCGGAGTATGGAAAGAGCATTTGGAAGGAGCAAACTACTGCACGTTTTGCCTATAAATAGGTAACAAAAACATACAACATGGGCAGAATACCATGTCATAACACAACGGAAAGGAGAGGAAGGGGTCTTATACTGATATTAATTATGTCTAGACTAAAATTATATGATCATTGAAAATATGCTTTTTTGATGGTGCCAAACGGTGCGAAGTAGTCGGATTGCATGGACGTGACAATATCCTATAGGGGGTAAACCTAATATTTGTGGGGGACGGGGTGGGGGAGGGGGGGGGGGTATTCTCAATATCAGGGGGTTCATAATTCCGAACGGGCATAAGTCATTTTTGGTATGCAACAAATGTTTAGAATTATAAACCTTCTGATCTACGAACTTTTAGAGATATGAACCTTCAGAAATAATCATTTAAAACCTAAACTCTTTAATTATAATCAAACATTTATACTTTAAGCGTTTAAAAGGCTTATTATAGTACGTTATTTCATCTTCACAGATACGATGAGAGGCTTGTCACTTCAACTGTCAGCCACAATGTCGACGCAGTTACTATAAACAGTGGATTCTAAAGTTCTAATTCAGCTCAATAGGGCCTGTAGCAGATGTGAACATTTTACAGCCGGTTACCAAACCTGGTTTTACCTTTAACCTTTAGGAATTTAATAATTTTGTCTTTAAAGAAACACATAGATTTTACCAGTGCTTGCTTGATTTAACTTCTCTGCAGTTCTTTTACTTTTAGTGTTGCAAAAAAACTAAATTAGTGATTATGGAAGAAAAAAATGTCATCATTTGGCAAAATGTTAAATAAATACCATATACAACATGATTTCGATCAGTCAGACGCAAAGGGCATGTTGAATAGTTACTCATCTCGTTAAAGGTACTTCATTCCTTTTGCCGCCTCAGTAAATTCGGAAGTTGTGTTGAGTATGCGGTATTTTACAAAATAATCATAACTGAAAAAAAAATTGTGCGAATGTGAAGAGGAGTATAATTTGATTTTTAGCAAGTAATAACAACAATTTGGTTACACTTTGTTTTTTCGACTAAAAAAAAAAGATCGCATAATTTGTTTAAATTATTTTGGACGGTTACTAGTACATGTACTTGCGGTAATTTCTAAATAGCTCCCTCTGCGACAAAAGTAAGATTTCCATTTCTTGCAAATGAGTTATAGAACTTATGACCTTGAAATTTCAGTATATATACAGGATGTCCACTAAACCCGTGCAAAGTTTCGCATAATTTTGAGTAAGTGTGCAAAAGGGATGAAGTACCTTTAAACGCCTATAACTATATAAATATCCTATTCAAAATATCAAATAATTTATGCTATTAGTTAGGTCATTTTTAGTCCATGTATTTGAGTCTTGAGGACAAAGTTTAAAACATAACTAAAATTTGCATTATGTACTTTTTAGGACCATAGCTTAATCCCCAAGGCCCATCGAATCAAACCATGATTATGCAAATTAAATTGAAAATAAAATATTAAGAATATATTAGTTGGATTCCATTAATACTCTACATGATAAATGTCAGTATACGAGCTTCAAACTGTGCCAAACAGCCAATCTGCAGGTCCCTAAAAAGCGCGCTATTTTATTTCCAATTCTGCCTGACTATGAATACATAATGAGCAAGACCAACCAGGAACATCTCATTTGCAAACTATTGAATAGACTACTTATCATTCACCAATTGTCATGAGTTATGCATCAAATAAAAGAAAAGGGATCATAGATTTGTGACATGTATTTATTGTGTTCAAAATAAAAAACGAAATTTGTAAAAAATGGTGTTCCTTTTATGACAAAAAATGGAAATGAAATGAAATATAAATCTGGCCAAAACTACCACAGTTTTATTGTGAGCCAGGGCAAATTTGACATGAGCGTAAAGCCATTCTCCAAAAAAGTGTGCAAAAGTGCGATTTTCTGTCGCCAGCATGTTCATACAGTTTAAATCGCTAATTTGTCCCTTGGAAATCAACTTTTTTTGTTTAATTCATCCTAGAGGCTTGGACCTCTAAAATACATATCAATAGAGCTATCAGGACACCCAGGATAATATTAGAAATACTAGCAGAAGTTTGATATCACCTTAAAAACCCCATGTCGCCAGGAAAGGAAGTGCTCATATAACAAGTCCTTACTCGTTAACATATCATTCAAATTAAGTCTTTTGTATGTCATTCCATTGATCCTTCAGTGCCTTCATTAGAAATAATATTACATAACAATATGAGGTTTTCAGATTTCTCTTGGGGCTCATTTAGACCATGTCGCAAAATCGCAGTCAGATACGTTATTCTCTTTTGTGACTCCTCAGAGAAGGTCAAAGTAATGCCGCATAGCAGTGTAATTGAACGAGTTCAACAGTCAACCTGAAGCATAATGACACCGTGATATATTCATCGAATCTCTTTTGGGACCGTTCCTTAAAACTCGTGAGCTGATTGGCTAACCCCCAAGTGACGTATGAAAAGTAAGAGGCACAAGATCTGCAGCTGCAGCATATAATATTGTACACAGAATGCGGTATTTGACCCCTCTGTTCAACGGACAAATTATGAAAAAAGGAAATTAATCAATATAATCTTAGGAGTGAATAATCATGAGCAATATATTTTCTACAAGATCAGAAAACGCTTTTGCCCAAATATACAGCTCTTGTTTTGTTTTTAGCTTTTCTTTTGAACAATGTTCTCATCCATCTGAGCTTGCCGAACAAAAGTTTTGCATTGGTCATAACGCGTGCACAGCCGTTTTATGCGTCTGTATGTACATGTACAATGTCCTACACATCATTAGTACGGCAGTGACTATGTTCCCCTCGTACATAGCGACTGGTGAACGCTTTTGTTTTGTTTATTTCACTTACGGCTTTTTTTTTTACTTCGCTTTACAAAGTACTTACTGCTGACTTAGATTTTGGCTGAATTCGAGTAACTTATATATAGAGAGAGGAAAAGTGCCCGCGATTCCGAGTTGGAGGACTTTTCTGAGCCATGCAGATACGAACTCTGATTTATCAGATGATTTATCAGACCCCGAAGGCAAAGAAGCTCGAGTGGCAAGGGGAAATTCGACCATATTATATGTTTGAACCCCTCGCAGAATACGGTGAAGGGCCGTGGGTGAAGTAACTCCAGGGAGCTCCAACGCGCGTTGGAGCTCCCTGGAGTTACGGGTGAAGTAGACCGAAAATGCTGTCTCTCGTTCGTTAGGTCGTCTTAGCTAACGAACGAGAGACAGAATTTTCGGTCTACGGGTGAAGCTGCTAGCTGCAGCTGCTGTCGTTGAAAAGCATATTGGAAGACTTGACTCCAAGTCTGATCTTTGGAATAGCTGAATCTTTTATTTTAGCTAGCTTATCCTTCTCTTCATGCCAAATTCGGAATACAGGCCAGGATCCTCAAAATCATCTTCAGCAAATTAAAGTGATCGCTGCAGATTGTACTCCACTCACTTGGCCGGCCCTTGCATGCCACTCTGCCCGCGTAAGCTTTACATTTGCGACCCACAATTTCCGTAGATTTTCATCTTTAGGAAAATTATGTAGGCTTACACCATCTTTAGGGGTCTTGCTACAGCCCGCAACTATACACCGATTAGGCATTATTGATGAAACTGTGTCCCAAAATCAAAGTTATTGTGAGGAATTAAACACACGAAAATACGCAATGCAAATGGTCTATGCGGTGAATATCATGCTCGGCACCGGGCTGGGCCTGCCGGGGGCCTCCGGGCGCGCACGGTATAGGTTAGTGGAATATTTTCCCTTACTTTTCATGCGTCACAGATCACGTGATCACGATGTCGCTTCGATGGGTTTTTTTTAGGGGCGGGGCTTATGACTGTGTAAATCAGCAAAAATGTACTTTTCAAATGATTATAAAATATGACTGAATGCATAAAAAATTGCGTGATAGATATTTTTGGGCTCCTGATGACACCTTCCTACGAAAAATGGGCAATTATTTTTTTATTTTAGTGACCCTTTAATCACACACCGGAAATTACATAAGAAAATTATTATTTTTCTGAAAATAGTGTGAGAAAAGAAACGGAACATCAGATACGTTACAATCTAATACGTTACTGATAGAATGTATCAGGCAGCATGATCAACGCAAAGCGCTTTGGCGAACATATTTTACTTTTCGGACCGCGTGCTCTACTTTTTGTAAGAATAGCGGCTTAATACCTCGATCTGTGTGCTCTTATTGCCAAATAAAGGTACGGTAACGTATCTGATCAGATCAGATTAGCAATGTTTCTGACCAGATATTTATTTCTCATTTTATAGCCCATATCTACAAATTATGTGTGTCTATATATTATGTAATTATTAATAATGAAATGTTAACATCTTCTGCTGACACATTCCCTATCTTCTCTCTCGATCCTTTCATTTTTCCTCAATTCTTTTCTGATCAGGGGGTAACGTATCTGATGAGATAATTATGTATTGCTCATTTGTCGTTCATAATTTTCTTGAGACATTATTTATTACAGGAACAATGTGAAATGGAATTTATGCGTATTATTTTCATAAAAATCTTCTCCAACTTCATATTTACCGTCTTCCGTAACTGCGAAAATATTGGAGTTTTGTGTTTTATTGTTGTATTCGTAGTTTACGTATATCTCAATGTTATAGAAGTATCTAATCACTTATCTACGTAAAGATCGTTCTTCACGGATAGAAGTATGTTGATTTTACGAATGCAGTCATATTTTGATATTCTACAAGTCAGAATGCATTTATGCTGGGTCTGTTGCTGCGTATACTAACGGAACTTCTGATGCGTCAAATAAGTTGCCATGCACCGTCCTTCTTTGCATCCAGAATTGATTTAATCTGGCAGAGATGTTACGTGTCATTTGTTTTTTTATCACATGTGTAATACATGTACCTATTCATATCGTTTCATACATAATCAATGAGATTACTGATATAATTAAACTACAAATAGAAACTCAATTTAGGGTTACATATTTCAAGCAGAAATATAAAAATGTTTTGCTTTGTATTTAACCTTCACTTTATAAATCACGATCATTTTTATTACAGAAAAATCAAGGTTGACTCCAAAATGTTTCGATGATATTTGTACATATTCAAACTTGTAGTTTTACATAAGTGTTGATATTTTAAAGCAAGAATTAAGCAGACTATCAGCGTTTTCTAAGATTCTACCTCTGGTAAAGTATCTGTGATCTCGCTTCAAAATGTGAAAAAGGGTCACTGAGTTTGGGAATATTGCTTGAAAAAATGTGGCTAGCCAAAAATCACCCGTCGACTGTTTTGTATTCATAAGGGATTACATTTTCGGAATTCATAAGAATTTAATGAAATCTTTGATGCTGAAATTTTGTCATTTGTACATCTGTAGTTGCACACTTTTTAGGAGAATGGTCCAAAGGGCATTTTCTGTACTTTCCAAATATTGAAATAACATGACAGGGTCAGGATCCAGCAATATGTAACCAATGTACACATTTTGTCTTTAAAAATGTCAATTCTAGCATTCCGATTGGTTACCACCACGCAAGATTTTTTCTCACAACCAGGCAACAGCTATGCGCAGGTTATAGATGCCTCGCTTGCCAATCAAAGGGCTAAGATTCTACGGTCTTGACTATGGTCTTGACAACGGATAATCTGCGGCTGAATATTGCTGGATCCTAACTCTGTCATAAATTTATGGAGGTTTTGAATGTAACGAGGAAAAAGATGAGATTCCAGCGCTTCCAAACATATGTGTCTTGATGGCGGCTCATATATATCTCATATATGTCTTTTAACAAATTGAAATCTTGTGAAAAAAGGCTTTTGTATGGCTAATTCATCAGTTATTTTAAACAACTTATTTCTAAAATTCTGACTTAAACAAAATATCCCTGTATTGGTAACCTATTCATTTATGTTTGCAGAAAGTCCAATGAGGACAGCATTAATATTTATTGAGAAACATAACTTTAAAGATGACCATGCGATACAGCCGACTGGGTGCAGGGAGAGAGTCCATTTCGGGCACTGGAAATAAAATGCGCGATTTTTGCACATTTGCACACGACTTGCAGTTAGACTGCAAAACTTTCCCCCACTTCTATAGCTTCATATTCACCACAGCTGCCGAGCAATTCATGATGCCTTAATGTTAAATTACGATAGTTTCTGCAAACTATTTGCAGTCATCATTATATAAACGATGCGCAGGTTTGAGTTGATCAGTGGGAATTGTTTGAACAAGGCCATGGTTTAAGACGATGCAAAAAGTCAGGAGTGACGTGAAATGTGGCGGGTTCGAAATGCACAGCGAAATTTGTCTAGTAAAGTAAGCACTGGTGTAGACAGGGGGCACAGGGGGCCATGCCCCCCGAATGAGCCACTAAAAAAAAAAAAAAAAAAGCGAAAAAGAGGGGGAAGTGAGAGAAAAAGGCCTAAATAGGCGCTACAAGCCGCTATCTTTCTCTCAAAATTTGCTAAAACGTCAAAGTTTCGCGCTGTTACATACAGTGAATTGTTGCGTCCAAGTAATTGAAAAGCAGTCCGGGCGTCGAACTGTAATTTTCCGCCTAAAACAGTTGTTTGCTACAAGCCGTTTAGCTTTCTCTTAAATATGCTAAAACGTCAGAGCTTTCTCGCTTCGCGCGGGAAGGGGGAACCCCCCCCTCCCTGCACCCACCCCTGTTACATACAGTGCTGTATTGTGTTCAAATAACTGAAAAGCAGACAGGGCGTCGAACTATAATTTCCGCCTAAAAATTGTTTGCTACGAGCCTTTCATCTTTCTCTTAAATTTGCTAAAACGTCAGAGCTTTTGCACTTCGCGCGGGAAGGGAGAATCTCCCCTCCCAGCCTGCACCCACCCCTGTTACATACAGTGCAATATTGCGTCCAAGTAATTGAAAAGCAGTCGGGGCGTCGAACTATAACATTCAGCTTTAAAAAATTGTTTGCTACAAGCCGTTATCTTTATCTCAAATTTGCTAAAACGTCAGAGCTTTCGCGCTTCGCGCTGGAAGGGGAAAACTCCCCCCTCTCTCTGCACCCATACCTGTTACAGTGCAGTATTACGTCCAAATAACTGAAAAAGCATTCCGGACGTTGAAATAACTTTCCGCCTAAAGAAAGGTGCTACGACCCGCTATACAACGTCAGAGGTTTCGCGCTTCGCGCTTCAGGGGAAAGGCTTCCCCTTTCTGCACCCATCCCCTGGGGAGCATCACCATCACCAATTTCGCACTCTTTGAGTGCTCACAACCACCCCCTAAAATGAAATCCTGGCTACGCTTGTGAAAGTAAGGATTAATCTTGTGATTCGATAATTAAACCTAGATTTATACAAAATTACAATGTGTCAAAAATGCGATTAAATCTAAATTAAACACGTGCATCCTCACGCCATCTTGTTTTTCAACAAGTAGAAGCACTTATGATAAAACTTTACATTTGGTAATGGTGATTTTTATGCATATGCCTACGTTTGCTCATTTTTGGAATTATGTACAAGTTTGGGTCAACTAAAATGACACCTCTCAAATTGCATTTGTGAATAATGCACTGCACCGAGGCTAGTACCCGGAATTAAAAAAAAATGGGGGGGGGGGGGGATCATTCCTATGCATGTGGCTGAGCGAGATACTGTGAAAGATACTATTCGATACGGTACGGGCCACGTATACCTTTTCTTAATGGCTGATACACATGTCAAACCAAACTATTCAAGGTGAAAAGTTGATTGATTTCTACTTTTAAAAATATACCCATTTCAGACGCTAGCCTCCTTCCTCGCTTTACTGAGAAGGGTCCAATATTTTTTAGTTTGAATCCCCTTGGAAATCCCAGTTACTGGCCCCATACATGTATACAGGCTCACACACGAATGATGACTGAAATGGGGCACGTGACAAAATGAACAGGCGCTTATCAGAGATCAAAAGGGGAAGGGGCACTTTTACAAAGTAATTCACTTCACTCTCAAGCTTTCTTCTCTCTCCTTAGCGAGTCTTTTTTTTTCTGTATGATTTTATCTTGTCCCCTCCCCCCTTACTTTTGAATACATGGGATGTACACGATGGAACAGCCTTAGTGTGAATCAAAGAAATAGTCGGTCGTTGAATGCTGTTAAGTTGTCACAAATTAATAGTTGATCTACCTGTTTTCATCAAAATGTTTGGATATGATCAATCCCGGAAATATGTTATTTTCTAAAGTGTTTCCACATCACTCATTTTAATGTCAGCTTTAAACTGTAAGTTAAGTTAACTGTTAAATCGTTTCTACTTCTTGTTTAATAATGGTGTTTGTTTGTTTTTTATCTTAGGTTTTTGTATGTGTTTTTTCCGAACATTAAACACTTTTCTTCAATCTAATAGTTGTTTTCAAATCTGGATTTTTTATATAAGTAAATTAATTTATTTGTTAGTATTTTCTACAAGGGATTGTATTCTTTTATCTGCATGCCAATCTTTAAAAATGTTGTCATGTACATAGTAAATGCTAACAGAGCCGTTGTGGAAAGACTTTTCGAGAAGCTGGCAAGACCCCCAAAATACGGGTCTACCTTTTCCAAAAGTTGACAAACCTGCATTTGGGTGCCCCCCCCCCCCTTATACTAAATCCTGGATCCGCCCCTGATGCTGAGTACGTCTCTGGTATCATTTTACAAGAAAAATCATACGAACAATGCAGAAAGATCATGTTCATTGTAAATGGACGCTTATATTGAATATGTCTAGACTGCATGTTTCATTAAATCCATTCATTATCAGCATATTATCGTGGAATAAGTCACCAATCTATTCACTGCCGTTTATGTCGTCAGTGCTGGAGACAGCATTCCACTCCCATAGACATAACACGCAAGTGTGTGCATAAACACTGAATGAGCGGAGACCTATTCCACGATATAGCCAACATGATTCAATACCAGGATCATCTGATCATGAGTCACGATACACTGTCCATTTAAAAATATCCTTTGATTATACCTGACATACCGTGAATTTCGAGGTCTCACACCAACAATGCAAAATCCCACATTTCAATGTTGAAAAAAACAAAAAAAAACGAACCAGGAACTGGAATATGTTTTTTTCGAAATCCCTCTCCCACGCAGGCATGAGTTCATTATAATTTTTAATCGACATTGTTCCTTGTTACTTCACACTGCAGTTGCCATAATTGTATCAACACAGAAATGTATGGAAAAGTCATGAAATAATACACATATGATACATATCGCATTAGTAAAAAAACACTAAGTTTGGAGAGGTTCTCGTCTAAATGAATTGTACGCCAAAACCATTGCGACTTCTCAAATATAGCTTCGTACCTATTATAGAACAATATGCTGGGATAATCTCATGAGACCGACAACCCACGGGTAGGAAATGACGAAACATAGGACAGCCTAACAATATGTACTGATACAAACATGTCCTTTACCAGCGGCGGCCCTCGGGTGGGGGGGGGGGGGGGGGCACAGCTGCACCTCCAGTCAATTTTCAAGCACCCATAAAGTACTCCTTTCTAATTTTGAAAGGGTGCCCCTGTTTACTCTGATAAGTGCCCCGTTTTCTCTTTTATGCTCTTTACCCCTCTGATATGTGTCCTTTTTTCTTTCCATAAGATCACCCAGCCTATTAGGTTCTCGTGTTCTAATCTGATGAGTGCTTATATTTATTTCTGATAATTTCCCATTTTCCTTTCCATTAAGTCCCTTTTCCCCACTTTTTAAGTGCCCTTTTTCAAATCTGATGAGTCCCCCCCCTCTTTCCTTCTGAATAAGTGACAATTTCCCTTACTTATAAATGTCCATTCCCATTTTGACCAGTGCCCTTTTTCAAATCATATGGATGTCCTTTTGTTTTCTGTTTCTTAAATTCTGACAAGTGCCTCCCCCATTGGCCTTTTCTCCTTTTGACAATTCTCCCTATAAGAATATTTTCTTGTTCACTGAGTCTAATTTATACTGCATTTCCATAATTATGACCTTAATCTGTTCTTCATAGGGGTGAAATCAGGGCCATAATAAGTAGGACACATTAATCAGACCCAGATAAGTAACACATAATCAGGGGCGTAGCTTCATATGCGACTTGGGGGGGGGGGGGGGCACATCCCCCAATCGAATTTCGAGAGATAGAGTGAGAGAGGGGGGGGGGGGGTAAAGGATAACACAACATGTGTTAATTAATATTGAATTTATCGAATTAGATGAACTGATGCCCTTCTTCTCTTGTTCATTTATGCACTTTACTTTTTCTCAGTTGTTATCATCTGACACCAAGTTAACACACGTGAAGAAGCAACTGGTGGCCTGGCTATAGCCTCTAGATATGATGACGTTATCAAGTCGTCTTCTGTTTTTCGCGAGATTATTTCCGGGTTTTGATGCTCTTGAATTCAAGATTTCACACAATTATTTCTCCTGTGCATGACACTTTGTGAGCAAATATTAGCAATTACTGTATTCTGTGGCCCATCTGCTTCAGTTTGATATAATTATCCATTTCATTTTTCACTTCAGAGATAGTCTGTAAGACCATTTTGGCCTTTCCTTCCATTTTTCCTTATCTTGCTAAATTTCACCCTAAATTTTGATAATTATGTACAGATAACTTATACTCCTGTGTTTGAAAGCACTTGAATCGTTATCAATGGGGTAAATTTGTTTTAAGAGTGTAGATGATATATTTACTATGTTACTTTTGATTCTTGATATTTTCATTATGATGTGATAAATTTTGGGCAAACTTTGTAAAAAAAAACGTAATCAGCTTTTTGGCTGCAAATTATGTTTTTTATAAACAACCACGATCTGATACAATCATTACAATCATCTTTGGGAACTACATGTATATTTGCACATTCCTCTTTGGTTGCCTTAAACCAATACATTTGTGACCAGACACCACATAACCACCAAAAGAGCTCAATCAATGTGTTTTGGATTGGCAAGGTCAAATTTTAGTTTTGGGTATTTCCTCAAAGAGTATACTTTTTTATAACTAATCTAAAAATTTGGAGGCACCAAACGATCTAAAAGTGGTATTTTTGACAGTGTGTTTTTTATAAGACTTTGGTGTGTTTTCTCTGGATTTTGTTGTATTACCTTTATTTTTACGACCCTGAATACTTGTCTCATTTTGATCTCCCATACATTTTAAACAGAGTAAGTTTTTGATGTTATATATCATTTTAAAGCTGAGAATCTCCTCTTTCAGAATCAGACCTTAACTAAAAATCATATCTGGCGACTTGGTGGTTTTGTGGTGCCTGTTCACATTTTTGGGCTTGTGGTAATTTGGCTCACTCCATACGTTGCTCCGAAAGGCAATCGATTCTGCTAATTCTGGTGATGACTTTAACTTTCAGAGAGAAAGAGAACAACAAATTGAAAAAAAGTATAGAGAGAAAAGTAAAAGCACAAGCGAGAAGAGAGAAAAGCAAGGGGGAGAAGCGAGAGTAAGAAAACTGAGGAATATGTAATCAGAGGGATGATGAGGGAAAAGAGAAAAAAATAAAAACAATTAAGAAGAAAAGTAAAAGTGAGGGAAAGAAATGGGTAAATTTTCTCTTTCTTCTCTCTCTCTCTCTCTTCCCTCTATTTCTTTTCCTTATTTTTGTTTCTTAGTTCTTCAAAAATACAAGCAGTAATCTGTTTGTAGCCACTATTCAGAAACATACTTCAATTTTTCAATTCTTTAATGTTATCGTTCTCCGTCAGCATTATAATTAACCCTTTGCTTATACTGGAAATGACTGCGTCGTGTATTTAGCCTATGGGCTGAGTCATCCTGGTTATTTTTTGAAAACTGGTACCGTACAGTTAAGTTGGAAACTTCTTATAACTGATCTCCAGACTACAGTGGAAACTCATTATAACGAGGTCCTTTGGACCATGGAAATTGCATAATACAACAAATAGCCGGTAGCAGAAAAATTACCTTATTTTATCAGGAACCTTGTTATATCGGACCTCTTTATAACACGTTTCCACTGTATTACTGTGAGGTATGAAAGCTATTTTTCATAAAATGAAACTACCAGCAATACAGCATGCCACTTCATGAAATAATAGAACCTTGCTTCTAATGGTTTCACATAACAAAGGGATGTTTTCAGTGTCGATTAGCCCCAAATCAGTCAATCAGTTGGAAAAACTAAACTGTCATCAGGCAACTATCCAGTTTCCAATCCAATCCGACTCAGCACTTTTACAACACACTTTTCAAAGTAATTAAAGAAAAAAGACGTTGAATTAATAAAAACATGAGTTATTTTATTTGAATATGAAATGTGAAATAAACGTTTTATAACTTAATGACAATAGAAACCCTGAAAAAGTGAAGTGACAAGTTCGTCATAAGAGTACATTATTCATTCTTAAAAGAGAGAGAGAGAGAGAGAGAGGACAATAAAATAATCATACGTCCACTTTTAAGGTAATCATTACCATGAGATTTCGTCATCAATACGATACTGAGTCATTTGTATAATAATCTGATTGTCTGAAGGAAAAAATAGATCAAAAATATTAAGAAAAACTCATATGATATGACGGTAAGGAATGAAAAAAAAAAGAATTAAAAGCTACTATATAGGGACTCTATATTCTGATTTGCCAGAATTGACTAAATTCTCAATCTCTGAATGCAGGATACTTTGAAGAAAACGAAATGTATTCATTTTCTTAATTTGTTTGACCACAGAGAATAAAAACGATGACATTACATGTATAGTTGAGATACACTCAGGACGATATTAAATATTCATGAAATAATGAATGCATAAATATGTCAAATGTGATAACAAATAATCAAAGAAAAGAATTATATTCATATTGACACGAAACTATTCAACTAATTAAATATGACACTTAAACTTCAACACACACATCAGTTGCAGTTCTATAGACTGCTATCGAATTTAAAGTTGTTTTCTGACCTCTTTGAAAGTACAATAAATAAATAAATAATGAAAAGAGTAAGTGATCAGATCTACAAATATCAGGCACTGTTCGTCATAAGAAATAAATAAAATAAAATAGCAGTCAAAACCAAAGTAAGCTGTCAGAACCATATTCAATTTATTTAACCTATATTATTTTAACCTGTTTGCTCAAATTAATCATTCTAGACCACAGCAGAGAAAAATACTCGTCCACAGCGATCTACACTCAGACTAGAGACAGAATATTTGTCCTGGCAAGATGAAATCAGTATGAAATATAGAAGCTGAAATTTCACGTACTACATTATATCATAATATGTCTGAAAACGACACGAATCCAAAGAGAAAAAAATAAAGCTAATCAAATATAGAAATATTTTGTTGTTGATAACCTTCTCCATTATCAAACAACTCCCTTAGAATCAGGGGCACATATGCTTGTGTGAAAAATCAAATCGTCTGGGGTTCTACATAATGGGAATTTTATCTGTCAAAAAAAGTTTAAAACCTGCATTTTTATGTTCTAATAGTTTAGCAAAGATGAACGTCATCAGGGTAATTTAACTCGGCTTAAAAGTGGCAAGTTAATACTGTGCTAATCAGTATAAAATGTATTTAACCCGTTGAATACTGAATTCTGTAATTCCCATAGGCTTTGTACAGGGACCACCCGGCTCCAGTTGGCAACGGGTTAAAACATTCTGTTGGCAAATGTAAGATATTTCAAAACTTTTCTCAGATAAGGTGAGGGGGGGGGGGTGTGTTACATTGCAGAACAAGTGCTTAACTTTAATTTTGTTTTTCTCTGTACTTGGTTTAATAGAATTGAAGTTGTTCTGATAATACTCGTTCAATATGTTTGTCATTCTTTGTTCTAGTCGTCTATCTTTAACATTACGTTTTCTGCATGCTCAAACCTAAAATAGACAGCAAGAAGCAACAGTAAAAAACAAACAAACAAAACTAAAAATTGTCAAAACAATAAAATCTACAGGCAGCTGGTCAAAAGTTTCGGTAAACCCTGGATTGTTCTGACGAGTTAGGCTACATCAGTTTTATTGCATGTGAATTGGCCTTCTATAGGCTCTCAAAAAACAATTTTGCAGGTTTGAATACTATGACGTGTTCATACTTACAGGTCTTTTTTTCTTTCTCCGTTTCGATTTTTTAAATGAAAATTGTAAGAGGCAGCGCAATAGGCGTGTGGTTTGGTTTAACACACTTTTTGTCCTAAAATAAATTGACAGAAAACGGTCCCCGAAATTTACTATGGATGGGGGGTTGTGTGTCCGGACGCTTAATAAAAAAAAATAGCCTGTTAATTTTGCCGTCAGATTTTACGAAAAATATGCATCAGGTAACATTAAAATCAGTGAATATTTACAATTCACATGATTTTCAACTTATCCTGTGAAAGATTTGTGAAAATTTCCATGAAAAGTTGCTAAATTTACTGTTTACTATAATTATAATGATCTGTCCTTTCGGGGGCGGGAGAAAGTTAGCGATTTCATATCGGTAAACTTGGTGGACTTTTACCCTCAAATCTTTACTTTTCTGCCATAATGTTTTGCTCAAATCGATGTCACTATTTGAACACGTTTAATCGCTTCTCCTTGGTATTTGGGAAAATAATGATCCAATATTGAAAGCGATCATCTTGCCCCCCCCCCCCCCCCCCAAGGAAAAGATTTCTGCGTACGGCCTTGTTTGGGATATATCCAAGTAAAATATACCGCTACCATCATTACGATCACATTATAAGGTCTTTTATTTTTGTGCTGAGAATCAATTAGTCTATAACCATGGCGAACATAGCTGCGGGTGCAAAAGCAGCAACTGTAGTTACAGGGAGTGCCAAAATATGTGTCACAGATATACTGGCAATCCACGATGATTTTGTGAGCAGGGGATGGACAACTCAGCACAATACACAGGTTGCGAATGCAACGGATGGCCCCGTCATGGTTCTGCTGACACATTCTTAAGGCGGCATGAACCAAACTCTCATCGAAAGCCGTAAGTCCTATTGCTTTCCAAAACCACATGGAAGGGTCAAAGCTTATGTTATAAAGCACATCGATGGCCGTTTCGGAGAGTACGCCGATTGTTTCATACAAGATGAATCTGACCGCAGTTTCATCGTCAAGGAGGCTTCTACCGGAGACCTGTATTTCGCTCATTCGGAGTATGGAAAGAGCATTTGGAAGGAGAAAACTACGGCACGTCTATAAATAGGTAACGAAAACATACAACATGGGCAGAATACCATATCATAACACAACGGGAGGGAGAGGAAGGAGGTGTTCGCGGCACAGTACTGATATTAATTATGCCTATATACTAAAATTATATGATCATTGAAGATGCCTTTTTGATGATGCCAAACGGTGCGAAGTAGTCGGATTGCATGGAAGTGACAACATCCTATAGGGTGTAAGCCTAATATTTGTGGGGGACGGGGGAGGTTATTCTCAATATCAGGAGGTTCATAATTCCGGACGGGCATAATTCATTTTTGCAATTACTCACATTTGCAGTAACGAATATTCGAAAAAATTATTTTTTTTTTACTAATGCAACAAATGTTTAGAATTATAAACCTTCTGATCTACGAAATTTTAGAGATATGAACCTTCAGAAAAAAATCATCATCTTCACTGGTCAGATTGTTGACGATAGAAAGGTAAACGCTGATGATGCAGTAAGAATCGGAACGGATCAGATGGTGCAGTATGAAAGAAAGTGGCCAAAGGGGTTTCACGAAACCATGCAGAGAAAGGTTAAGGTGATGTCAAAAGCTTCACTGACACAAAGAGGCGGCGCATCACAAGTTGTGAATACAGAAATGATCTATGCACGAGTAATTGGGATCTTGGCATCATCAAAAGAGGCAATCTCAACCAAAACATTGTTCTCATATGAATTGGCCCGCTACCCACCTGCTCTATTTGATGAGAATGGTGATGTACGTTCCACAAGCAAATCCGTACTGAAGGAAATGATCAAAGTGGAAAGTAGTCAACATAACGAACCGGTTCCTGAAGTCGTAATTTTGGATGGTTGTGCTCTTCTCTGGACTGTTCCATGGCCTAGCTCTCCGGCAAAAGTATCCACCTTCGTTGATGCTGCAATAGGTACAATCATGAAATACGCTGCAATTCCAGCAGTTCTTCATGCGGTGTTGACAGATACTACGAGAACAGCATCAAGTCATGCAACACGTGAAAAGGCTCTACAGGCTCTTCAGCGAGTCCCCTCTGCCAGAACAGAACACCGTCTGGAACATCTCTGCAAACAAACAACAAGTTATAAAGTTGATCGTTGACCAGTTGTGCACCCAGAGAATACCAGAGGGCAAGAAGGTAGTTGTGACAGGACCAGAACCACATCCAATAGATGCTGGCATTGCTGTATTACCGGAACCAGTGACGCATGAAGAAGCTGATGTTCTAATGGCTTACCACATGATACAGGAGGCCAAGAATGGACAGTCAAGTGTGAAAGTTGTGTGTGATGACACCGATGTGCTTGTTATCCTGGCACACCATCTACACTTCCAAACGAATGGTCTTGCCACGCACAATGAAGGTGGTGATGGAATCATGTTCTCGGAAACGAACAGTCATCGAAGTCGATGAGGTAATCAAGAAACATCAGAAAATCATGCCCAATCTTCTTGTCGCGCATGCTCTGACCGGATGTGATACAGTGTCGTGCTTCTCAGGTGTGGGAAAGGCTTCAGCACTGAAAGCCTTGGAGTCATATTCGGACACTCTCCTCCTGGGAGATCCTGCAGTGACACTGGATGAGGCAGGGGAATCTTGCTTGAAGTATGCAGCAGCATTTTACGGAGGAGATTACCAAGGCTCCCTTGACACCATGCGCAAGAACATTTTTCACCAAGAAGACTGGATGAAACCGTCACCTACAACCAAAACTGTGCAGCCTACCACCTACCATGGCTGCATTTCGACCACATTGTCAGCGCGCCAGTTATCAAACAGCTTTGTGGATGGCTGCTGGTAAGCCTGAACCTTCAACTTTGGATCCTCGGCAGAACGGTTGGTCAATGAAGTCATGATCTCTTCAACCTATCTACCTGGCAAATGATCATCCAGTGGCTCCTGAGGAAGTTCTGAACATCAAGTGTGGTTGCAAGGGAGATTGCAGGTCTGCAATGTGTGGGTGCACCAAATCATCTTTAGCCTGCACTGAATTCTGTCGATGTGGGGCTGATGTCCGCTGCCAAAACCCAATGAAAAAACCGTCAGAAGACGATGAAAGTGCAAGCTCTGAAGACGAGACTGAATAAAACTCATGTTGCCAAAGTGCATCTAGTGACAGAATTGGTGAGATAACTGAAAGACATGTCTTTCACTTTGATGTGTTGGTGATGTGTAACATATTCTGCACTGTTTCCATTTACAGTAGGTGCTCAATTTATGCCCTTATAACAGGTATATTTGATTAAAGTTCAAAGGACATTTTATTTGATGAATTATTAAAGCAAATGAAGGTTAGGATTTCCAAACAAATGTGTCTTGGACTTTCAATGTGGCAATCATGATTTTGGCGGCCATTTTGGATTTTCGTAATTAAAAAGAATAGCCTTATGTTAGTGGAGCCTTGATAATTGTAATCAGCTTGGGAAACATAAGATTGTCGGGGTGAGGTAGGAAAACAGTAAAATAATTTCATATTTCTACGCATAATGATTGCTTTCATATATTGTACAGTATTATATGAACGGCGGCCATTTTGAATTGAAATTGCGCCCTAATTAACATGTATATCCACTAAAAATGAAAATTGACCTGTATTTGCATATTAAATAAATCAAGGAACAAAAATGTATGAAGTTAAATATAATAATTCGTCTTAAAATGCAAGTAATTGTGATTATCAGGGTCAAATTCCCATTTTTGGCGGCCATCTTGGATTTTGCCAATTTGCGGAAAATGCTCAAGGTTACGCGAGTGGCATCATTCACATTTGGAATCAGCACCCTCGAATTAGCAAGAAACCATAAAAAACATTGTATATATCCAAAAACAAGGTTAGATCCCTTTTCTATGGGGCCTAGCCTGGACTAAATGCTTTCAGGTCTGTAGTACACCACCAGACGACGACCAGTCTGGTTGTAAATACACCGCCAGACGACCACTTGTCTGCTTGTGAACTACCACCAGGCGCAGCTATCAGTCTGCATGCATACGACAAAACCACTACCAGGTCCGCAGTAGACGACCGTCCAAGTTCAGGACCAACCAAAGAGGCAACCCTGGTATATCGTCTTTTGCTGGAGGGTTTAACAATGGGCAGATGTGCAAACAATCATTTTAATCATTTAGTTTACAAAACAAATTTTGCCTGAATCATGTACTTCTTCAGACACCAGCCTGAGTCCCCCGCCTGCGACAAGTTCAGTACTACTTATGCATTTATCATGTATACAAATGTTTTAGTGAACGATTTATACAAGAATGCACAAACAATAATTAATTACTCAATTACATCCACTTAAAGCACTTTCTTTGCTTAATAATAAATACAACAAAGTAAGTAGAACTCCTAAGCAAACAATTATGAACTCACAATAGGGGACGACATAGACGTCTGACTTTTCGGGAAACAAAATGGCGTTTGAGTTCTTTGTATTGAGAACACCCAGGTGCTCATCGAAATTGAATAGAAATGTTGCATAGCAGAAGAAACAAAATGGCTTTCAAATCATGAGTTGGCGCTACTCTCTTTATGTAGGTACTCTACTCTTGACGCTCAAATATTGCCTTCTCTTGTCGCAAATACTGTAAAAAAAAATCGCGTCCGGCGGGCGTTATTTTTTTCTGCGGCACAGATTGGGGCTTTTTTTTATAAATGGGGTCTTGATTTACAGACTAATGCGTCTAATAGCTCATAATACGGTTTATTTCGTCAAGAATATGAATATGAATATTCATGAAAATGAACTGTAGGGATACGAGAAAATGAGCAAGGCCATTGAGTAGCTGTTCTGTGTGGCGCAATCGGATAATCTGGTGCGCCATCGATGAAAGGACCGCGACTTCGAATCTCGGCAGAGGTATATATTGTGAAATTTTCTTTTGCTGATTTAAAAATAAGGTGAAACTGAGTAAGAAAATACAAGTCTCACTAGTCTCCCGTGCAGGCACTATTCAGAAGGGAATGAACGTACTTCCCATAGGCTCAACACGCACCATGCCCCAATCTGTGCCGCAGAAAACTATAACGCGTCCGGCCGGGGGTGGGGGTGGATACGGTAAAATCTCTAGAATTGACGAGGTAAAATGAAATGACTATACGGTTATTGACCATGGAAATCTTGACAAACAAAACTGAATACCTGAAGCGTGTTAATTATCTAACGAGAATCCATGTTTGCATGAGTATGACGAATTTACAGAAGAGAGCCTTTTCGGGGGCGGGAGAAAGTTGGCGATTTCATATCGGTAAACTTGGTGGATTTTACCCTCAAATATTTACTTTTCTGCCATAATGTTTTGCTCAAATCGATGTCACTATTTGAACACGGAAGTAAAATATACCGCAACCATCATTACGATCACATTATAAGGTCTTTTATTTTTGTGTTGAGAATCAGTTCAGTCTATAACCATGGCGAACATAGCTGTAGGTGCAACTGTAGTTACAGAGAGTGCCAAAGTATGTGTTAGAGATATACTGGCAATCCACGACGATTTTGTGAGCAGGGGATGGACAACTCAGCACAATACACAGGTTGCGAATGCAACCGATGGCCCCGTCATGGTTCTGCTGACACATTCTAAAGGCGGCATGAACAAAACGATCATCGAAAGCCATAAGTCCTATTGCTTTCCAACACCACATGGAAGGGTCACAGCTTATGTTATAAAGCACATCGATGGCCATTTCGGAGAGTACGCCGATTGTTTCATACAAGATGAATCTGACCGCAGTTTCATCGTCAAGGAGGCTTCTACCGGAGACCTGTATTTCGCTCATTCGGTGTATGGAAGCATTTGGAAGGAGAAAACTACGGCACGTCTATAGATAGGTAACGAAAACATACAACATGGGCAGAATACCATATCATAACACAACGGGAGGGAGAGGAAGGAGGTGTTTGCGGCACAGTACTGATATTAATTATGCCTATAGACTAAAATTATATGACCATTGAAGATATGCTTTTTTGATGGTGCCAATTAAACGGTGCGAAGTAGTCGGATTGCATGGACGTGACGGTATTCTATAGGGGGTAAACCTAATATGTGTGGGGGACGGGAGGGGGTGGGGTGGGGGTGGAGGTTGCTTCTCAATATCAGGGGGTTCATAATTCCGAACGGGCATAAGTCATTTTTGGTATGCAACAAATGTTTAGAATTATAAACCTTCTGATCTACGAACTTTTAGATATATGAACCTTCAGAAATAATCATTTAAAACCTTAACCCTTTAATAATAATCAGGCATTTAAACTTGAAGCGTTGAAGAGGCTTATTATAGTACGTTATTTCATCTTCACAGATACGATGAGAGGCTTGTCACTTCAACTGTCAGCCACAATGTCGACGCAGTTACGATAAACAGTGGATTCTGAAGTTCTAATTCAGCTCAATAGGGCCTGTAGCAGATGTGAACATTTTACAGCCGGTTACCAAACCTGGTTTTACCTTTAACCTTTAGGAATTTAATAATTTCGTCTTTAAAGAAACACATAGATTTTACCAGTGCTTGCTTGATTTAACTTCTCTGCAGTTCTTTTACTTTTAGTGTTGCAGTTCATATGTAATAACGAAAACAACTAAATTAGTGATTATGGAAGAAAAAATGTCATCATTTGGCAAAATGTTAAATAAATACCATATACAACATGATTTTGATCAGTCAGACGCAAAGAGCATGTTGAATAGTTACTCATCTCGTTAAAGGTACTTCATTCCTTTTGCCGCCTCAGTAAATTCTGAAGTTGTGTTGAGTATGCGGTATTTTACAAAATAATCATAACTGAAAAAAAAATGTGCGAATGTGAAGAGGAGTATAATTTGATTTTTAGCAAGTAATAACAACAATTTGGTTACACTTTGTTTTTTCGACTAAAAAAAAAGATTGCATAATTTGTTTAAATTATTTTGGACGGTTACTAGTACATGTACTTGCGGTAATTTCTAAATAGCTCCCTCTGCGACAAAAGTAAGATTTCCATTTCTTGCAAATGAGTAATAATATAGAACTTATGACCTTGAAATTTCTTAGGCAGTATATATTATACAGGATGTCTACTAAACCCGTGCAAAGTTTCGCATAATTTTGAGTAAGTGTGCAAAAGGGATGAAGTACGTTTAAACGCCGATAACTATATAAATATCCTATTGAAAATATCAAATAATTTATGCTATTAGTTAGGTCATTTTTAGTCCATGTATTTCAGTCTTGAGGACAATGTTTAAGACATAACTAAAATTTGCATTATGTACTTTTTAGGGCGATAGATTAATCCCCCAAGGCCCATCGAATCAAACCATGATTATGCAAATTAAATTAAAAATAAAATATTAAGAATATATTAGTTGGATTCCATTAATACTCTACATGATAAATGTCAGTATACGAGCTTCAAACTGTGCCAAACAGCCAATCTGCAGGTCCCTAAAAAGCGCGCTATTTTATTTCCAATTCTGCCTGACTATGAATACATAATGAGCAAGACCAACCAGGAACATCTCATTTGCAAACTATTGAATAGACTACTTATCATTCACCAATTGTCATGAGTTATGCATCAAATAAAAGAAAAGGGATCAGAGATTTGTGACATGTATTTATTGTGTTCAAAATAAAAAACGAAATTGGTAAAAAATGGTGTTCCTTTTATGACAAAAAATGGAAATGAAATGAAATATAAATCTGGCCAAAACTACCACAGTTTTATTGTGAGCCAGGGCAAATTTGACATGAGCGTAAAGCCATTCTCCAAAAAAGTGTGCAAAAGTGCGATTTTCTGTCGCCAGCATCGCTAATTTGTCCCTTGGAAATCAACTTTTTTTGTTCAATTCATCCTAGAGGCTTGGACCTCTAAAATACATATCAATAGAGCTATCAGGACACCCAGGGTAATATTAGAAATACTAGCAGAAGTTTGATATCACCTTTAAAACCCCCATGTCGCCGGGAAAGGAAGTGCTCATATAACAAGTCCTTACTCGTTAACATATCATTCAAATTAAGTCTTTTGTACGTCATTCCATTGATCTTCCAGTGCCTTCATTAGAAATAATATTACGTAACAATATGAGGTTTTCAGATTTCTCTTTGGGCTCATTTAGACCATGATGGCAGTCAGATACGTTACCCTCTTTTGTGACTCTTCAGAGAAGGTCAAAGTAATGCCGAATAGCAGTGTAATTGAACGAATTAAATAGAGTCAACCTCAAGCATAAATGGCACCGTGATATATTCATCGAATCTCTTGTTACAAAATTATATACAGATCCAACCACTTGGAAAAGTACTTTTACGATGAGCTAATATGAGATACGTTATTTAACTTTGTTTCATTAAAACAGAGTATGCTGTAAATGAATGCAAGGCTCAGGTACTTTTTAATACTTACGATAATGTTTAATCACACACCGGAAATTACATAAGAAAATTATTATTTTTCTGAAAATAGTGTGAGAAAAGAAACGGAACATCAGATACAATACAATCTAATACGTTACTGATTGAATGTATCAGGCAGCATGATCAACGCAAAGCGCTTTGGCGAACATATTTTACTTTTCGGACCGCGTGCTCTACTTTTTGTAAGAATAGCGGCTTAATACCTCGATCTGTGTGCTCTTATTTCCAAATAAAGGTACGGTAACGTATCTGATCAGATCAGATTAGCAATGTTTCTGACCAGATATTTATTTCTCATTTTATAGCCCATATCTACAAATTATGTGTGTCTATATATTATGTAATTATTAATAATGAAATGTTAACATCTTCTGCTGACACATTCCCTATCTTCTCTGTCGATCCTGTCATTTTTCCTCATTTTTTTCTGATCAGGGGGTAACGTATCTGATTAGATAATTATGTATTGCTCATTTGTCGTTCATAATTTTCTTGAGACAATATTTATTACAGGAACAATGTGAAATGGAATTTATGCGTATTATTTTCATAAAAATGTTTTTGTGTTTTATTGTTGTATTCGTAGTTTACATATATCTCAATGTTATAGAAGTATCTAATCACTTATCTACGTAAAGATTGTTCTTCACGGATAGAAGTATTGAATTTATTTTGATATTCTACAAGTCAGAATGCATTTATGCTGGGTCTGTTGCTGCGTATACTAACGGAACTTCTGATGAGTCAAATAAGTTACCATGCACCGTCCTTCTTTGCATCCAGAATTGATTTAATCTGGCAGAGATGTTACGTGCCATTTGTTTTTTATCACATGTGTAATACCTATTCATATCGTTTCATACATAATCAATGGGATTACTGATATAATTAAACTACAAATAGAAACTCAATTTAGGGTTACATATTTCAAACAGAAATATAAAAATGTTTTGCTTTGTATTTAACCTTCACTTTATAAATCACGATCATTTTTATTACAGAAAAATCTAGGTTGAATCCAAAATGTTTCGATGATATTTGTACATATTCAAACTTGTAGTTTTACATAAGTGTTGATATTTTAAAGCAAGAATCAAGCAGACTATCAGCGTTTTCTAAGATTCCGCCTCTGGTAAAGTATCTGTGATCTCACTTCAAAATGTGAAAAAGGGTCAGAGTTTGGAAATATTTCTTGAAAAAATGTGGGTAGCCAAAAATCACCCGTTGACTGTTTTGTATTCACAAGGGATTACATTTTCGGAATTCATAAGAATTTAATGAAATCTATGATGTTGAAATTTTGTCATTTGTACATCTGTAGTTGCACACTTTTTAGGAGAATGGTCCAAAGGGCATTTTCTGTACTTTCCAAATATGCCCCCCGAATGAGCCAGTAAAAAAAAAAGAGCGAAAAAGAGGGGGAAGTGAGAGAAAAAGGCCTAAATAGGCGCTACAATCTTTCTCTCAAAATTCGCTGTTACATACAGTGAATCGTTGCGTCCAAGTAATTGAAAAGCAGTCCGGGCGTCGAACTGTAACTTTCCGCCTAAAACAATTGTTTGCTACAAGCCGTTTAGCTTTCTCTTAAATATGCTAAAACGTCAGAGCTTTCTCGCTTCGCGCGGGAAGGGAACCCCCCCCCCCCCTCCCTGCACCCACCCCTGTTACATACAGTGCTGTATTGTGTTCAAATAACTGAAAAGCACACAGGGCGTCGAACTATAATTTCCGCCTAAAATTGTTTGCTACGAGCCTTTCATCTTTCTCTTAAATTTGCTAATAAAACGTCAGAGCTTTTGCACTTCGCGCGGGAAGGGAGAATCTCCCCCCTCCCAGCCTGCACCCACCCCTGTGAAATACAGTGCAATATTGCGTCCAAGTAATTGAAAAGCAGTCGGGGCGTCGAACTATAACATTCAGCTTAAAAAAAAAATCTTTATCTCAAATTTGCTAAAACGTCAGAGCTTTCGCGCTTCGCGCTGGAAGGGGAACCCCCCCCCCTCTCTGCACCCATACCTGTTACAGTGCAGTATTACGTCCAAATAACTGAAAAAGCATTCCGGACGTTGAAATAACTTTCCGCCTAAAGAAAGGTGCTACGACCCGCTATACAACGTCAGAGGTTTCGCGCTTCGCGCTTCAGGGGAAAGGCTTCCCCTTTCTGCACCCAGCCCCTGGGGAGCATCACCATCACCAATTTCGCACTCTTTGAGTGCTCACAACCACCCCCCCCCCCCTAAAATGAAATCCTGGCTACGCTTGTGAAAGTAAGGATTAATCTTGTGATTCGATAATTAAACCTAGATTTATACAAAATTACAATGTGTCAAAAATGCGATTAAATCTAAATTAAACACGTGCATCCTCACGCCATCCTGTTTTTGCAACAAGTAGAAGCACTTATGAAAACACTTTACATTTGGTAATGGTGATTTTTATGCATACGCCTACGTTTGCTCATTTTTGGAATTATGTACAAGTTTGGGTCAACTAAAATGACACCTCTCAAATTGCATTTGTGAATAATGCACTGCACCGAGGCTAGCACCCGGAATAAAAAAAAATGGGGGGGGGGGGGGCATTCCTATGCATGTGGCTGAGCGAGATACTGTGAAAGATACTATTCGATACGGTACGGGCCACGTATACCTTTTCTTAATGGCTGATACACATGTAAAACCAAACTATTAAAGGTGAAAAGTTGATTGATTTCTACGTTTAAAAAATATACCCATTTCAGACGCTAGCCTCCTTCCTCGTTTTAGTGAGAAAGGTCCAATATTTTTTAGTTTGAATCCCCTTGGAAATCCCAGTTACTGGCCCTGTACATGTATACAGGCTCACACACGAATGATGACTGAAATGGGGCACGAGACAAAATGAACAGGCGCTTATCAGAGATCAAAAGGGGAAGGGGCACTTTTACAAAGTAATTCACTTCACTCTCAAGCTTTCTTCTCTCTCCTTAGCGAGTTTTTTTTTCTGTATGATTTTATATTGTCCCCTCCCCCTTACTTTTGAATACATGGGATGTACACGATGGAACAGACTTAGTGTGAATCAAAGAAATAGTCGGTCGTTGAATGCTGTTAAATTGTCACAAATTAATAGTTGATCTACCTGTTTTCATAAAAATGTTTGGATATGATCAATCCCGGAAATATGTTATTTTCTAAAGTGTTTCCAAATCACTAATTTTAATGTCAGCTTTAAACTGTAAGTTAAGTTAACTGTTAAATCGTTTCTACTTGTTTAATAATGGTGTCTGTTTGTTTTTTATCTTAGGTTTTTGTGTGTGTGTTTTCCGAACATTAAACACTAGTTTTCAAATATGGATTTTTTATATAAGTAAATTAATTTATTTGTTAGTATTTTCTACAAGGGATTGTATTCTTGTATATGCATGTCAATCTTTAACAATTTTGTCATGTACATAGTAAATGCTAACAGAGCCGTTGTGGAAAGACTTTTCGAGAAGCTGACAAGACCCCCAAAATACGGGTATACCTTTTCCAAAAGTTGACAAACCTGCATTTGGGTGCCCCCCCTTATACTAAATCCTGGATCCGCCCCTAATGTTGAGTACGTCTCTGGTATCATTTTACAAGAAAAATCATACGAACAATGCAGAAAGATCATGTTCATTGTCAATGGACGCTTATATTGAATATGTCTAGACTGCATGTTTCATTAAATCCATTCATTATCACTATATTATCGTGGAATAAGTCACCAATCTGAATCCCGCCCGGTCTGCCTGTGATTTTTTTCACAGCAGTTACCACCTTCTGGTGGCCGTCGGAGACAATTGAATAATTAACTTCATTATTTCATGCTACCCAACGGATTAATTCTATACCATTGAAGTCACCAATCTATTCACTGCCGTTTATGTCGTCAGTGCTGGAGACAGCATTCCACTCCCATAGACATAACACGCAAGTGTGTGCATAAACACTGAATGAGCGGAGACCTATTCCACGATATAGCCAACATGATTAAATACCAGGATCATCTGATCACATGGGCGCAAATCCAAACAGGAATGCTATTCAAGTGGGGGGGGGGGGGGCACCCCATTGTTGCATCCAGGTGTGTCCCCCCCCCCCCCCCCCCCACTTGAATAGAATTCCTGTTTGGATTTGCGCCCATGTCTGATCATGAGTCACGATACACTGTCCATTTAAAAATATCCTTTGATTATACCTGACATTCCGTGAATTTCGAGGTCTCACACCAACAATGCAAAATCCCACATTTCAATGTTGAAAAAAACAAACAAACAACGAACCAGGAACTGGAATATGTTTTTTTCGAAATCCCTCTCCCACGCAGGCATGAGTTCAAAGTACTTTTTAATCGACTTTGTTCCTTGTTACTTCAAACTGCAGTTGCCACAATTGTATCAACACAGAAATGTATGGAAAAGTCATGAAATAATACACATATGATACATATCGCATTAATAAATGTAAAAAAGCACTAAGTTTGGAGAAGTTCTCGTCTAAATGAATTGTACACCAAAACCATTGCGACTTCTCAAATATAGCTTCGTACCTATTATAGAACAATATGCTGGGATATTCTCATGAGACCGACAACCCACGGGTAGGAAATGACGAAACATAGGACAGCCTAACAATATGTACTGATACAAACATGTCCTTTACCAGCGGCGGCCCTCGGGTGGGGGGGGGGGGGCACAGCTGCACCTCCAGTCAATTTTCAAGCACCCATAAAGTGCTCCTTTCTAATTTTGAAAGGGTGCCCCTGTTTACTCTGATAAGTGCCCCGTTTTCTCTTTTATGCTCTTTACCCCTCTGATATGTGTCCTTTTTTCTTTCCATAAGAGCACCCAGCCTATTAGGTTCTCGTGTTCTAATCTGATGAGTGCTTATATTTATTTCTGATAATTTCCCATTTTCCTTTCCATTAAGTCCCTTTTCCCACTTTTTAAGTGCCCTTTTTTCAAATCTGATGAGTGCCCCCTCTTTCCTTCTGAATAAGTGACAATTTCCCTTACTTATAAATGTCCATTCCCATTTTGACCAGTGCCCTTTTTCAAATCATATGGATGCCCTTTTGTTTTCTGTTTCTTAAATTCTGACAAGTGCCTCCCCCATTGTCCTTTTCTCCTTTTGACAATTCTCCCTATAAGAATATTTTCTTGTTCACTGAGTCTAATTTATACTGCATTTCCATAATTATGACCTTAATCTGTTCTTCATAGGGGTGAAATCAGGGCCATAATAAGTAGGACACATTAATCCGACCCAGATAAGTAACACATAATCAGGGGCGTAGCTTCATATGCGACTTGGGGGGCACATCCCCCAATCGAATTTCGAGAGATAGAGTGAGAGAGGGGGATAAAGGATAACACAACATGTGTTAATTAATATTGAATTGATCGAATTAGATTGATGCCCTTCTTCTCTTGTTCATTTATGCACTTTACTTTTTCTCAGTTGTTATCATCTGACACCAAGTTAACACACGTGAAGAAGCAACTGGTGGCCTGGCTATAGCCTCTACATATGATGACGTTATCAAGTCGTCTTCTGTTTTTCGCGAGATTATTTCCGGGTTTTGATGCTCTTGAATTCAAGATTTCACACAATTATTTCTCCTGTGCATGACACTTTGTGAGCAAATATTAGCAATTACTGTATTCTGTGGCCCGTCAGCTTCAGTTTGATATAATTATCCATTTCATTTTTCAGTTCAGAGATAGTCTGTAAGACCATTTTGGCCTTTCCTTCCATTTGTCCTTATCTTGCTAAATTTCACCCTAAATTATGTACAGATAACTTATACTCCTGTGTTTGAAAGCACTTGAATCGTCATATGCCATATTTTTAACACCAATGGGGTAACTTTTTTTAAGAGTGTAGATGATTTATTTACTATGTTACTTTTGATTCTTGATATTTTCATTATGATGTGATAAATTTTGTGCAAACTTTGTAAAAACAAACGTAATCAGCTTTTTGGCTGCAAGTTATGTTTTTGATATAAACCACCACGATCTAATACAATCATTACAATCATCTTTGGGAACTACATGTATATTTACACATTCTTTTTTGGTTGCCTTAAACCAATACATTTGTGACCAGACACCACAAAACCACCAAAAGAGCTCAATCAATGTGTTTTGGGTTGGCAAGGTCAAATTTTAGTTTTGGGTATTTCCTCAAAGAGTATACTTTTTTATAACTAATCTAAAAATTTGGAGGCACCAAACGATCTAAAAGTGGTATTATTGACAGTGTTTTTTATAAGAATTAGGTGTGTTTTCTCTGGATTTTGTTGTATTACTTTTATTTTTACGACCCTGAATACTTGTCTCATTTTGATCTCCCATACATTTTAAACAAAGTAAGTTCTTGATGAGTTATATATCATTTTAAAGCTGAGAATCACCTCTTTCATGATCAGACCATAACTAAAAATCATATCTGGCGACTTGGTGGTTTTGTGGTGCCTGTTCACATTTTTGGGTTTGTGGTAATTTGGCTCACTCCATACGTTGCTCCGAAAGGCAATCGATTCTGCTAATTCTGGTGATGACTTTAACTTTAAGAGAGAAAGAGAACAAGAAATTGAAAAAAGTATAGAGAGAAACGTAAAAGCACAAGAGAGAAGAGAGAAAAGCAAGGGGGAGAAGCGAGAGTAAGAAAAGTGAGGAATATGTAATCAGAGGGATGATGAGGGAAAAGAGAAAAAAATAAAAACAATTAAGAAGAAAAGTAAAAGTGAGGGAAAGAAATGGGTAAATTTTCTCTTTCTTCTCTCTCTCTCTCTCTTCCCTCTATTTCTTTTCCTTACTTTTGTTTCTTAGTTCTTCAAAAATACAAGCAGTAATCTGTTTGTAGCCACTATTCAGAAACATACTTCAACTTTTCAATTCTTTAATGTTATCGTTCTCCGTCAGCATTATAATTAACCCTTTGCTTATACTGGAAATGACTGGGTCGTGTATTTAGCCTATGGGCTGAGTCATCCTGGTTATTTTTTGAAAACTGGTACCGACAGTTAATAGGTGGAAACTTCTTATAACTTATCTCCAGACTACAGTGGAAACTCATTATAACGAGGTCCTTTGGACCATGGAAATTACATGTACATGTACCTTGTTACATGAAGAATCTCACTATATCGGGATTTAAAACAATACAACAAATAGCCGGTAGCAGAAAAATTACCTTATTTTATCAGGAACCTTGTTATATCGGACCTCTTTATAACACGTTTCCACTGTATTACTGTGAGGGATGAAAGCTATTTTTCATAAAATGAAACTACCAGCAATACAGCATGCCACTTCATGAAATAATAGAACCTTGCTTCTAATGGTTTCACATAACAAAGGGATGTTTTCAGTGTCGATTAGCCCCAAATCAGTTAATCAGTTGGAAAAGCTAAACTGTCATCAGACAACTAATGCAGTTTCCAATCCAATCCGACACAACACTTTTCCAACACACTTTTCACAGTAATTAAAGAAAAAAGATGTTGAATTAATAAAAACATGAGTTATTTTATTTGAATATGAAATGTGAAATAAACGTTTTATAACTTAATGACAATAGAAACCCTGAAAACGTGAAGTGACAAGTTCGTCATAACACCTACCGAACTTATTAGAGTACATTATTCATTCTTAAAAGAGAGAGAGAGAGAGATAATAAAATAATCATGCGTCCACTTTTAAGGTAACCATTACCATGAGAATTCGTCATCAATACGATACTGGGTCATTTGTATAATAATCTGATTGTCTGAAGGAAAAAATAGATCAAAAATATTAAGAAAAACTCATATGATATGACGGTAAGGAATGAAAAAATAATTAAAAGCTACTATATAGGGACACTATATTCTGATTTGCACGAATTGACTAAATTCTCAATCTCTGAATGCAGGATACTTTGAAGAAAACGAAATGTATTCATTTTCATAATTTGTTTGACCACAGAGAATAAAAACGATGACATTACATGTATAGTTGAGATACACTCAGGACGATATTAAATATTCATGAAATAATGAATGCATAAATATGTCAAATGTGATAACAAATAAGCAAAGAAAAGAATTGTATTCATATTGACACGAAACTATTCAACAACTTAAATATGACACTTTAACTTCAACACACACATCAGTTGCAGTTCTATAGACTACTATTGAATTTAAAGTTGTTTTCTGACCTCTTTGAACGTACAATAAATAAATAAATAATGAAAAGAGTAAGTGATCAGATCTAAAAATATCAGGCACTGTTCGTCATAAGAAATAAATAAAATAAAATAGCAGTCAAAACCAAAGTAAGCTGTCAGAACCATATTCAATTTATTTAACCTATATTATTTTAACCTGTTTGCACAAACTAATCATTCTAGACCACAGCAGACAAAAATACTCGTCCACAGCGATCTACACTCAGACTAGAGACAGAATATTTGTCCTGGCAAGATGAATCAGTATGAAATATAGAAGCTGAAATTTCACGTACTACATATATATCATAATATGTTTGAAAACGACACGAATCCAAAGAGAAAAAAATAAAGCTAATCAAATATAGAAATATTTTGTTGTTGATAACCTTCTCCATTATCAAACAACTCCCTTAGAATCAGGGGCACATATGCTTGTGTGAAAAATCAAATCGTCTGGGGTTCTACATAATGGAAATTTTAACTGTCAAAAAAAGTTTAAAACCTGCATTTTTATGTTCTAATAGTTTAGCAAAGATGAACGTCATCAGGGTAATCTAACTCGGCTTAAAAGTGGCAAGTTAATACTGTGCTAATCAGTATAAAATGTATTTAAAACATTCTGTTGGCAAATGTAAGATATTTCAAAACTTTTCTCAGATAAGGTGAGGGGGGGGGGGGGGTGTTACATTGCAGAGCAAGTGCTTAACTTTAATTTTGTTTTTCTCTGTACTTGCTTTAATAGAATTGAAGTTGTTCTGATAATACTCGTTCAATATGTTTGTCATTCTTCGTTCTAGTCGTCAATCTTTTACATTGCGTTTTCTGCATGCTCAAACCTAAAATAGACAGCAAGAAGCAACAGTAAAAAACAAACAAGCAAAACTAAAGAATTGTCAAAACAATAAAATATACAGGCAGCTGGTCAAAAGTTTCGGTAAACCCTGGATTGTTCTGACGAGTTAGGCTACATCAATTTTTATTGCATGTGAATTGGCCTTCTATAGGCTCTCAAAAAACAATTTTGCAGGTTTGAATACTATGACGTGTTCATACTTACAGGTCTGTTTTTTCTTTCTCCGTTTCGATTTTTAAAATGAAAATTGTAAGAGGCAGCGCAATGGGCGTGCGGTTTGGTTTAACACACTTTTTGTCCTAAAATAAATTGACAGAAAACGGATCCCCGAAATTTACTATGGATGGGGGGTTGTGTGTCCGGACGCTTAATAAAAATAAATAGCCTGTCAATTTTGCCGTCAGATTTTACGAAAAATATGCATCAGGTAACACTAAAATCAGTTAATATTTACAATTCACATGATTTTCAACTTATCCTGTGAAAGATTTGTGAAAATTTCCATGAAAAGTTGCTAAATTTACTGTTTACTATATAATGATCTGTCCTTTCGGGGGCGGGAGAAAGTTAACGATTTCATATCGGTCAACTTGGTGGACTTTTACCCTCAAATATTTACTATTTGAACACGTTTAATCGCTTCTCCTTGGTATTTGGGAAAAGGCCGTACGCAGGGGGGGGGGGGGGGGGGGGGGGGGCAGAAATTTGTCCACAGAAATTTCAAAATCTTACTTTTTTTAAATCGGGTTTTAGACTTTTAAATGATCCAATATTGAAAGCGATCATCTTGCTCCCCCCCCCCCCCCCCCCCAGGAAAAAATTTCTGCGTACGGCCTTGTTTGGGATATTTCCAAGTAAAATATACCGCTACCATCATTACGATCACATTAGAAGGTCTTTTATTTTTGTGTTGAGAATCAGTTTATCTATAACCATGGCGAACATAGCTGCGGGTGCAAAAGCAGCAACTGTAGTTGTGTCACAGATATACTGGCAATCCACGACGATTTTGTGAGCAGGGGATGGACAACTCAGCACAATACACAAGTCGCGAATGCAACGGATGGCCCTGTCATGGTTTTGCTGACCAATTCTAAAAGTGGCATGAACAAAACGATCATCGAAAGCCGTAAGTCCTATTGCTTTTTTAACACCACATGGAAGGTTCAAAGCTTTTGTTATAAAGTACATCGATGGCCGTTTCGGAGGGTACGCCGATTGTTTCATACAAGATGAATCTGACCGCAGTTTCATCGTCAAGGAGGCTTCTACCGGAGACCTGTATTTCGCTCATCATTCGGAGTATGGAAAGAGCATTTGGAAGGAGCAAACTACTGCACGTTTTGCCTATAAATAGGTAACGAAAACATACAACATGGGCAGAATACCATATCATAACACAACGGGAGGGAAAGGAAGGAGGTGTTCGCGTCACAGTACTGATATTAATTATGCCTATAGACTAAAATTATATGACCATTGAAGATATGCCTTTTTGATGATGCCAAACGGTGCGAAGTAGTCGGATTGCATGGAAGTGACAATATCCTATAGGGGGTAAGCCTAATATTTGTGGGGGACGGGGGAGGGGGGGGGGGGGGTATTCTCAATATCAGGAGGTTCATAATTCCGGACGGGCATAATTCATTTTTGCAATTAACCACATTTGCAGTAACGAATATTCGAAAAATGTTTTTTTTTTTACTAATGCAACAAATGTTTAGAATTATAAACCTTCTGATCTACGAAAGTTTATAGATATGAACCTTCAGAAAAAAATTGTTATCAATCCGTCCCAAGCAGTACAAAATAATCATTTAAAACCGAAGTACAATTTATGATTTTATTTCATCTTCACAGATACGATGAGAGGCTTGTCACTTCAACTGTCAGCCACAATGTCGACGCAGTTACTACATGTACTATGAACAGTGGATTCTGAAGATCTAATTCAGCTCAATAGGGCCTGTAGCAGATTTGAACATTTTATAGCCGGTTACCAAACCTGGTTTTACCTTTAACTTTAGGAATTCAATAATTTTGTCTTTAAAGAAACACATATATTTTACCAGTGCTTGCTTGATTTAACTTATCTGCAGTTCCTTTACTTTCAACGTTGAAGTTCATATCTAATACCGAAAAAACAAAATTAGTGATTATGGAAGAAAAAAAATGTCATCATTAATTTTGGCAAAATGTTAAATAAATACCATATACAACATGATTTTGCATGTTGAAAAGTTACTCATCTCGTTAAAGGTACTTCATTCCTTTTTGCCGCCTTAAATTTTGAAGTTGTGTTAAGTATGCGGTATTAAAAAAAAAAGATAATCATAATTGAAAAGAATCGCCTAGTTTTTAAAATTATTTGTTGACGGTTACTAGTACATGTGATTTTTCCTTTTTTTTGTTTGTGTTTTTTCTTTTTTTTATTGTCGCGGGGCGGACAGAGAAGAATAGTCTGGAGCCTAATAGCTCCATCTGCGACAAAAGTAAGATTTCCATTTCTTGCAAATGAGTTATAGAACTTGTGACCTTAGGCAGTATATATAGAGCATGTCCACTAAACCCGTGCAAAGTTTCGCAGAATATTGAGTAACTATGCAAAAGGGATGAAGTACCTTTAAACGCTGATGAAGGCAACTATATAAATATCCTATTAAAAATATCAAATAATTTATGCTGTTAGTTGGTCTTGGGGACAGGGTTTAGAAAAGAACCAAAATTTGCCTATGTACATTTTTTAGGACGATAGCGTAATCCCCAAGGCCCATCGAATCAAACGATTATGTAAATTTATGCAAATCACATGCATTAAATCAAAGTGCTTGAAAATGTACCAAACTTTCTAAATGTAAAGGACGATAGCGTAATCCCCCAAGGCCCATCGAATCAAACCACGATTATGTAAATTTATGCAAATCACATGCATTAAATCAAAGTGCTTGGAAATGTACCAAACTTTCCATATGTATTTGTTGTGGTGATAGTTTTATATATTGTGCCGCAACCAGGGACTAGTCTTAGATGTCCAGCAACCAGTCTTGTTAGGATGCCTGCTGCTGGTAGGCTATCAAGCTGCTGGTAGGCTATTCTAGTCGTAGATCCGTTTGGCAGAGGTATACTGTCCCAGTTGACTTTGGCACCACTCTTCTGGTCCTGTTCTGCGACTCCAGTCGATAACTACTAAATGCTTTCAGGTCTGTAGTACACCACCAGACGACGACCAGCCTGGTTGTAGATACACCGCCAGACGACCACTTGTCTACCACCAGGCGCAGCTATCAGTCTGCATGCATACGACAAAACCACTACCAGGTCCGCAGTAGACGACCAGACTACCAGATCCGACCAGACCACCGTCCAAGTTCAGGACCAACCAAAGAGGCAACCCTGGTATATCGTCTTTTGCTGGAGATGAGTTATACATCCACTTAAAGCACTTTTTTTGCTTAATAATAAATACAACAAAGTAAATAGAACTCCTAAGCAAACAATTATGAACTCACAATAGGGGGCGACATAGACGTCTGACTTTTCGGGAAACAAAATGGCGTTTGAGTTCTTTGTATTGAGAACACCCAGGTGCTCATCCAAATTGAATAGAAATGTTGCATAGCAGAAGAAACAAAATGGCGTTCAAATCATGAGTTGGCGCTACTCTCTTTATGTAGGTACTCTACTCTTGACGCTCAAATATTGCCTTCTCTTGTCGCAAGTACTGTAAAAAAAAATCGCGTCCGGCGGCCGTTATTTTTTTCTGCGGCACAGATTGTTTTTTTTATATATAAATGGGGTCTTCATTTACAGACTAATGCGTCAAATTGCTCATAATACGGTTTATTTCGTCAAGAATATAAATATGAATATTCATGAAAATGAACTGTGGGATATGAGAAAATGAGCAAGGCCATTGAGTAGCTGTTCTGTGTGGCGCAATCGGATAATCTGGTGCGCTATCGATGAAAGGTCCGCGACTTCGAATCTCGGCAGAGGAATATATTGTGAAATTTTCTTTTGCTGTTTTAAAAATAAGGTGAAACTGAGTGAGAAAATACAAGTCTCACTAGTCTCACGTGCAGGCACTATTCAGAAGGGAAAGAACGTACTTCCCATAGGCTCAACACGCACCATGCCCCAATCTGTGCCGCAGAAAACTATAACGCGGGGGTGGATACGCTAAAATCTCTAGAATTGACGAGGTAAAATGAAATGACTATACGGTTATTGACCATGGAAATCTTGACAAACAAAACCGAATACCTGAAGCGTGTTAATTATCTAACGAGAATCCATGTTTGCATGAGTATGACGAATTTACGGAAGAGAGCCTTTTCGGGTCGGGAGAAAGTTAGCGATTTCATATCGGTAAACGTGGATTTTACCTTCAAATATTTACTTTTCTGCCATAATGTTTTGCTCAAATCGATGTCAATATTTGAACACGTTTAATCGCTTCTCCTTGGTATTTGGGATATATCTAAGTAAAATATACCGCATCAATCATTACAATCACATTAGAAGGTCTTTTATTTTTTTTGTTGAGAATCAGTTTAATCTATTATCCACGACGATTTTGTGAGCAGGGGATGGACAACTCAGCACAATACACAAGTCGCATATGCAACGGATGGCCCCCGTCATGGTTCTGCTGACACATTCTAAAGGCGGCATGAACCAAACAATCATCGAAAGCCGTAAGTCCTATTGCTTTCCAAAACCACATGTAAAGGTCAAAGCTTATGTTATAAAGCACATCGATGGCCGTTTTGGAGAGTACGCCGATTGTTTCATACAAGATGAATCTGACCGCAGTTTCATCGTCAAGGGGGCTTCTACCGGAGACCTGTATTTCGCTCATTCGGAGTATGGAAAGAGCATTTGGAAGGAGCAAACTACGGCACGTCGTGCCTATAAATAGGTAACGAAAACATACAACATGGGCAGAATACCATATCATATTTTTTGTTTGTGTTTTTTCTTTTTTTTATTGTCGCGGGGCGGACAGAGAAGAATAGTCTGGAGCCTAATAGCTCCATCTGCGACAAAAGTAAGATTTCCATTTCTTGCAAATGAGTTATAGAACTTGTGACCTTAGGCAGTATATATAGAGCATGTCCACTAAACCCGTGCAAAGTTTCGCAGAATATTGAGTAACTATGCAAAAGGGATGAAGTACCTTTAAACGCTGATGAAGGCAACTATATAAATATCCTATTAAAAATATCAAATAATTTATGCTGTTAGTTGGTCTTGGGGACAGGGTTTAGAAAAGAACCAAAATTTGCCTATGTACATTTTTTAGGACGATAGCGTAATCCCCCAAGGCCCATCGAATCAAACCACGATTATGTAAATTTATGCAAATCACATGCATTAAATCAAAGTGCTTGGAAATGTACCAAACTTTCCATATGTATTTGTTGTGGTGATAGTTTTATATATTGTGCCGCAACCAGGGACTAGTCTTAGATGTCCAGCAACCAGTCTTGTTAGGATGCCTGCTGCTGGTAGGCTATCAAGCTGCTGGTAGGCTATTCTAGTCGTAGATCCGTTTGGCAGAGGTATACTGTCCCAGTTGACTTTGGCACCACTCTTCTGGTCCTGTTCTGCGACTCCAGTCGATAACTACTAAATGCTTTCAGGTCTGTAGTACACCACCAGACGACGACCAGCCTGGTTGTAGATACACCGCCAGACGACCACTTGTCTGCTTGTGAACTACCACCAGGCGCAGCTATCAGTCTGCATGCATACGACAAAACCACTACCAGGTCCGCAGTAGACGACCAGACTACCAGATCCGACCAGACCACCGTCCAAGTTCAGGACCAACCAAAGAGGCAACCCTGGTATATCGTCTTTTGCTGGAGATGAGTTATACATCCACTTAAAGCACTTTTTTTGCTTAATAATAAATACAACAAAGTAAATAGAACTCCTAAGCAAACAATTATGAACTCACAATAGGGGGCGACATAGACGTCTGACTTTTCGGGAAACAAAATGGCGTTTGAGTTCTTTGTATTGAGAACACCCAGGTGCTCATCCAAATTGAATAGAAATGTTGCATAGCAGAAGAAACAAAATGGCGTTCAAATCATGAGTTGGCGCTACTCTCTTTATGTAGGTACTCTACTCTTGACGCTCAAATATTGCCTTCTCTTGTCGCAAGTACTGTAAAAAAAAATCGCGTCCGGCGGGCGTTATTTTTTTCTGCGGCACAGATTGTTTTTTTTATATATAAATGGGGTCTTCATTTACAGACTAATGCGTCAAATTGCTCATAATACGGTTTATTTCGTCAAGAATATAAATATGAATATTCATGAAAATGAACTGTGGGATATGAGAAAATGAGCAAGGCCATTGAGTAGCTGTTCTGTGTGGCGCAATCGGATAATCTGGTGCGCTATCGATGAAAGGTCCGCGACTTCGAATCTCGGCAGAGGAATATATTGTGAAATTTTCTTTTGCTGTTTTAAAAATAAGGTGAAACTGAGTGAGAAAATACAAGTCTCACTAGTCTCACGTGCAGGCACTATTCAGAAGGGAAAGAACGTACTTCCCATAGGCTCAACACGCACCATGCCCCAATCTGTGCCGCAGAAAACTATAACGCGGGGGTGGATACGCTAAAATCTCTAGAATTGACGAGGTAAAATGAAATGACTATACGGTTATTGACCATGGAAATCTTGACAAACAAAACCGAATACCTGAAGCGTGTTAATTATCTAACGAGAATCCATGTTTGCATGAGTATGACGAATTTACGGAAGAGAGCCTTTTCGGGGTCGGGAGAAAGTTAGCGATTTCATATCGGTAAACGTGGATTTTACCTTCAAATATTTACTTTTCTGCCATAATGTTTTGCTCAAATCGATGTCAATATTTGAACACGTTTAATCGCTTCTCCTTGGTATTTGGGATATATCTAAGTAAAATATACCGCATCAATCATTACAATCACATTAGAAGGTCTTTTATTTTTTTTGTTGAGAATCAGTTTAATCTATTATCCACGACGATTTTGTGAGCAGGGGATGGACAACTCAGCACAATACACAAGTCGCATATGCAACGGATGGCCCCGTCATGGTTCTGCTGACACATTCTAAAGGCGGCATGAACCAAACAATCATCGAAAGCCGTAAGTCCTATTGCTTTCCAAAACCACATGTAAAGGTCAAAGCTTATGTTATAAAGCACATCGATGGCCGTTTTGGAGAGTACGCCGATTGTTTCATACAAGATGAATCTGACCGCAGTTTCATCGTCAAGGGGGCTTCTACCGGAGACCTGTATTTCGCTCATTCGGAGTATGGAAAGAGCATTTGGAAGGAGCAAACTACGGCACGTCGTGCCTATAAATAGGTAACGAAAACATACAACATGGGCAGAATACCATATCATATTTTTTGTTTGTGTTTTTTCTTTTTTTTTACTGTCGCATCCACAAAGCTGTTTGATAACTGGCGCGCTGACAATGTGGTCGAAATGGTAGGCATGGTAGGTGGAATGCTGTACAGTTTTGGTGGTAGGTGACGCTTTCCACCAGTCTTCTTGGTGAAAATGTTCTTGCGCATGGTGTCAAGGAAGCCTTGGATATTTCCTCCGTAAAGTGCTGCTACATACTTCAAACAAAATTCCACTGCTTCGTCCAGTGCCACTGCTGGATCTCCTAGGAGGAGAGTGTCCGAATATGACTCCAGGGCTTTCAGTCCTGAAGCCTTTTCCACACCTGAGAAGCACGACACTGTATCACATCCGGTCAGAGCATTGGGCATGATTTTCTGATGTTTCTTGATTACCTCATTGACGTCGATGACTGTTCGTTTCCGAGAACATGATTCCATCACCACCTTCACTGTGCGTGGCAAAACCATTCGTTTGGAAGTGTAGATGGTGTGCCAGCATAACAAGCACATCGGTGTCATCATTCACAACTTTCACACTTCAGTGCCCATTCCTGGCCTCCTGTATCATGTGGTAAGCCATTAGAACATCAGCTTCTTCAAACGTCACTGCTTCTAGTAGTACTGCAATACCAGCATCTACTGGATGTGGATCTGGTCCTGTCATAACTACCTTCTTGCCCTCTGGTATTCTCTGGGTGCACAACTGGTCAACGATCAACTTTATAACTTGTTGCGAGAGGACTCGCTGAAGAGCCTGTAGATACGGGTGAATCCCTTTTTACGTGTTGCATGACTTGATGCTGTTCTCGTAGTATATGTCAACACTGCATGAAGAACTGCTGGAATTTCAGCGTATTTCATGATTGTACCTACTGCAACATCAATGAAGGTGGATATTTTTGCCGGAGAGCTAGGCCATGGAACAGTCCAGAGAAGAGCACAACCATCCAAAATTACGACTTCAGGAACCGGTTCGTTATGTTGACTACTTTCCATTTTGATCCTTTCCTTCAGAACGGGCTTGCTTGTGGAACGTACATCACCATTCATCAAATAGAGCAGGTGGGTAGCGGCCAATTCATACGAGAACAATGTCTTGTTTGATGATGCCAAGATCCCAATTACTCGTGCATAGATCATTTCTGTATTCTCAACTTGTGATGCCCCGCCTCTTTGTGTCAGTGAAGCTTTTGACATCACCTTAACCTTTCTCTTTATGGTTTCGTGAAACCCCTTTGGCCACTTCCTTTCATACTGCACCATCTGATCCGGTCCGATTCTGATTGAATCATCAGCGTTTACCTCTCTATCGTCAACCTGACCAGTGAAGATTTTGACCAGACCCGAGGATTGTTCTCATATGAATTGGCCCACTACCCACCTGCTCTATTTGATGAGAATGGTGATGTACGTTCAACAAGCAAATCCGTACTGAAGGAAATGATCAAAGTGGAAAGTAGTCAACATAACGAACCGGTTCCTGAAGTCGTAATTTTGGATGGTTGTGCTCTTCTCTGGACTGTTCCATGGCCTAGCTCTCCGGCAAAAGTATCCACCTTCGTTGATGCTGCAATAGGTACAATCATGAAATACGCTGAAATTCCAGCAGTTCTTCATGTGGTGTTGACAGATACTTCAAGAACAGCACCAAGTCATGTTGTCGGACAACACGTGAAAAGGCTCTACAGGCTCTTCAGCGAGTCCCTCTGGCAAAACAGAACACCGTCTGGAACATCTCTGCAAACAAACAACAAGTTATAAAGTTGATCGTTGACCAGTTGTGCACCCAGAGAATACCAGAGGGCAAGAAGGTAGTTGTGACAGGACCAGAACCACATCCAATAGATGCTGGCATTGCTGTACTACCGGAACCAGTGACGCATGAAGAAGCTGATGTTCTAATGGCTTACCACATGATACAGGAGGCCAAGAATGGGCAGTCAAGTGTGAAAGTTGTGTGTGATGACACCGATGTGCTTGTTATCCTGGCACACCATCTACACTTCCAAACGAATGGTCTTGCCACGCACAATGAAGGTGATGATGGAATCATGTTCTCGGAAACGAACAATCATCGACGTCGATGAGGTAATCAAGAAACATCAGAAAATCATGCCCAATCTTCTTGTCGCGCATGCTCTGACCGGATGTGATACAGTGTCGTGCTTCTCAGGTGTGGGAAAGGCTTCAGCACTGAAAGCCTTGGAGTCATATTCGGACACTCTCCTCCTGGGAGATCCTGCAGTGACACTGGATGAGGCAGGGGAATCTTGCTTGAAGTATGCAGCAGCATTTTACGGAGGAGATTACCAAGGCTCCCTTGACACCATGCGCAAGAACATTTTTGCACCAAGAAGACTGGATGAAACCGTCACCTACAACCAAAACTGTGCAGCCTACCACCTACCATGGCTGCATTTCGACCACATTGTCATCGCGCCAGTTATCAAACAGCTTTGTGCGTGGTTGCTGGTAAGCCTGAACCTTCAACTTTGGATCCTCGGCAGAACGGTTGGTCAATGAAGTCATGATCTCTTCAACCTATCTACCTGGCAAATGATCATCCAGTGGCTCCTGAGGAAGTTCTGAACATCAAGTGTGGTTGCAAGGGAGATTGCAGGTCTGCAATGTGTGGGTGCACCAAATCATCTTTAGCCTGCACTGAATTCTGTCGATGTGGGGCTGATGTCCGCTGCCAAAACCCGATGAAAAACCGTCAGAAGACGATGAAAGTGCAAGCTCTGAAGACGAGACTGAATGAAACTCATGTGGCCAAAGTGCATCTAGTGACAGAATTGGTGAGATAACTGAAATACGTGTCTTTCACTTTGATGTGTTGGTGATGTGTAACATATTCTGCACTGTTTCCATTTACAGTAGGTGCTCAATTGATGCCTTTATAACAGGTATATTTGATTAAAGTTCAAAGGACATTTTATTTGATGTATTATTAAAGCAAATGAAGGTTAGGATTTCCAAACGAATGTGTCTTGGACTTTCAATGTGGCAATCATGATTTTGGCGGCCATTTTGGATTTTCGTAATTAAAAAAAACAGCCTTATGTTAATGGAAAAATGCTCAAGGTTACGCGAGTGGCATCATTCAGATTTGGAATCAGCACCTTCGAATTAGCAAGAAACCATAAAAAACATTGTATATATCCAAAAACATGGTTAGGTCCTTTTTCTATGGGGCCTAGCCTGGACTAAATGCTTTCAGGTCTGTAGTAGACCACCAGACGACGACCAGCCTGGTTGTAGATACACCGCCAGACGACCACTTGTCTGCTTAATTGTGAACTACCACCAGGCGCAGCTATCAGTCTGCATGCATACGACAAAACCACTACCAGGTCCGCAGTAGACGACCAGACTACCAGATCCGACCAGACCACCGTCCAAGTTCAGGACCAACCAAAGAGGCAACACTGGTATATCGTCTTTTGCTGGAGGGTTTAACAATGGGCAGATGTGCAAACAATCATTTTAATCATTTAGTTTACAAAACAAATTTTGCCTGAATCATGTACTTCTTCAGACACCAGCCTGAGTCCCCCGCCTGCGACAAGTTCAGTACTACTTATGCATTTATCATGTATACAAATGTTTTAGTGAACGATTTATACAAGAATGCACAAACAATAATTAATTACTCAGGTTAGCATTATTGAAACCAGATGAGTTATACATCCACTTAAAGCACATTCTTTGCTTAATAATAAATACAACAAAGTAAGTAGAACTCCTAAGCAAACAATTATGAACTCACAATAGGGGGCGACATAGACGTCTGACTTTTCGGGAAACAAAATGGCGTCTGCGGCACAGAGACTGTTTGGGGCTTTTTTATAAAAGGGGTCTTGATTTACAGACTAATGCGTCAAATTGCTCATAATACGGTTTATTTTGTCAAGACTAGTCGGCATGAATATTCATGAAAATGAACTGTAGGGATATGAGAAAATGAGCAAGGCCATTGAGTAGCTGTTCTGTGTGGCGCAATCGGATAATCTGGTGCGCTATCGATGAAAGGACCGCGACTTCGATTCTCGGCAGAGGAATATTTTGCGAAATTTTCTTTTTCTGATTTGCAAATAAGGTGAAACTGAGTGAGAAAATACAAGTCTCACTAGTCTCCCGTGCAGGCACTATTCAGAAGGGAAAGAACGTACTTCCCATAGGCTCAACACACACCATGCCCCAATCTGTGCCGCAGAAAACTATAACGTGTCCGCCGGGGGTGGGGGGGGGGGGCGGATACGGTAAAATCTCTAGAATTGACGAGGTAAAATGAAATGACTATACGGTTATTGACCATGGAAATCTTGACAAACAAAACCGAATACCTGAAGCGTGTTAATTATCTAACGAGAATCCATGTTTGCATGAGTATGACGAATTTACGGAAGAGAGCCTTTTCGGGGGCGGGAGAAAGTTGGCGATTTCATATCGGTAAACTTGGTGGATTTTACCCTCAAATATTTACTTTTCTGCCATAATGTTTTGCTCAAATCGATGTCACTATTTGAACACGGAAGTTAATCGCTTCTCCTTGGTATTTGGGATATATCCAAGTAAAATATACCGCAACCATCATTACGATCACATTATAAGGTCTTTTATTTTTTTGTTGAGAATCAGTTCAGTCTATAACCATGGCGAACATAGCTGCAGGTGCAAAAGCAGCAACTGTAGTTACAGGGAGTGCCAAAGTATGTGTTAGAGATATACTGGCAATCCACGACGATTTTGTGAGCAGGGGATGGACAACTCATCACAATACACAGGTTGCGAATGCAACCGATGGCCCCGTCATGGTTCTGCTGACACATTCTAAAAGCGGCATGAACAAAACGATCATCGAAAGCCATAAGTCCTATTGCTTTCCAACACCACATGGAAGGGTCACAGCTTATGTTATAAAGCACATCGATGGCCATTTCGGAGAGTACGCCGATTGTTTCATACAAGATGAATCTGACCGCAGTTTCATCGTCAAGGAGGCTTCTACCGGAGACCTGTATTTCGCTCATTCGGTGTATGGAAGCATTTGGAAGGAGAAAACTACGGCACGTCTATAGATAGGTAACGAAAACATACAACATGGGCAGAATACCATATCATAACACAACGGGAGGGAGAGGAAGGAGATGTTTGCGGCACAGTACTGATATTAATTATGCCTATAGACTAAAATTATATGACCATTGAAGATATGCTTTTTTGATGGTGCCAATTAAACGGTGCGAAGTAGTCGGATTGCATGGACGTGACGATATTCTATAGGGGGTAAACCTAATATGTGTGGGGGACGGGAGGGGGTGGGGTGGGGGTGGAGGTTGCTTCTCAATATCAGGGGGTTCATAATTCCGAACGGCATAAGTCATTTTTGGTATGCAACAAATGTTTAGAATTATAAACCTTCTGATATACGAACTTTTAGAGATATGAACCTTCAGAAATAATCATTTAAAACCTAAACCCTTTAATAATAATCAGGCATTTAAACTTTAAGCGTTTAAAAGGCTTATTATAGTTATTTCATCTTCACAGATACGATGAGAGGCTTGTCACTTCAACTGTCACCCACAATGTCGACGCAGTTACTATAAACAGTGGATTCTGAAGTTCTAATTCAGCTCAATAGGGCCTGTAGCAGATGTGAACATTTTTCAGCCGGTTACCAAACCTAGTTTTACCTTTAACCCTTAGGAATTTAATAATTTCGTCTTTAAAGAAACACATAGATTTTACCAGTGCTTGCTTGATTTAACTTCTCTGCAGTTCTTTTACTTTTAGTGTTAGTGTTCATATGTAATACCGAAAAAAACTAAATTAGTGATTATGGAAGAAAAAAATGTCATCATTTGGCAAAATGTTAAATAAATACCATATACAACATGATTTTGATCAGTCAGACGCAAAGGGCATGTTGAATAGTTACTCATCTTGTTAAATGTACTTCATTCCTTTTGCCGCCTCAGTAAATTCTGAAGTTGTGTTGAGTATGCGGTATTTTACAAAATAATCATAACTGAAAAAAAAAATTGTGCGGATGTGAAGAGGAGTATAATTTGATTTTTAGCAAGTAATAACAACAATTTGGTTACACTTTGTTTTTTCAACTAAAAAAAAAAGATTGCATAATTTGTTTAAATTATTTTGGACGGTTACGAGAAAATGTACTTGCGGTAATTTCTAAATAGCTCCCTCTGCGAAAAAAGTAAGATTTCCATTTCTTGCAAATGAGTTATAGAACTTATAACCTTGAAATTTCTTAGGCAGTATATATTATACAGGATGTCTACTTAACCCGTGCAAAGTTTCGCATAATTTTGAGTAAGTGTGCAAAAGGGATGAAGTACCTTTAAACGCCGATAACTATATAAATATCCTATTCAAAATATCAAATAATTTATGCTATTAGTTTAGGTCATTTTTAGTCCATGTATTTGAGTCTTGAGGACAAAGTTTAAGACATAACTAAAATTTGCATTATGTACTTTTTAGGGCGATAGCTTAATCCCCCAAGTCCCATCGAATCAAACCATGATTATGCAAATTAAATTAAAAATAAAATATTAAGAATATATTAGTTGGCTTCCATGAATACTCTACATGATAAATGTCAGTATACGAGCTTCAAACTGTGCCAAACAGCCAATCCGCAGGTCCCTAAAAAGTGCGCTATTTTATTTCCAATTCTGCCTGACTATGAATATAAGCATAATACATGAGCAAGACCAACCAGGAACATTTCATTTGCAAACTATTGCATAGACTACTTATCAATCACCAATTGTCATGAGTTTTGCATCAAATAAAAGAAGAGGGATCAGAGATTTGTGACATGTATTTATTGTGTTCAAAATAAAAAACGAAATTGGTAAAAAATGGTGTTCCTTTTATGACAAAAAATGGAAATGAAATGAAATATAAATCTGGCCAAAAACTACCACAGTTTTATTGTGAGCCAGGGCAAATTTGACATGAGCGTAAAGCCATTCTCCAAAAAAGTGTGCAAAAGTGCGATTTTCTGTCGCCAGCATCGCTAATTTGTCCCTTGGAAATCAACTTTTTTTGTTTAATTCATCCTAGAGGCTTGGACCTCTAAAATACATATCAATAAAGCCATCAGGACACCCAGGATAATATTAGAAATACAAGCAGAAGTTTGATATCACCTTAAAAACCCCATGTCGCCAGGAAAGGAAGTGCTCATATAACAAGTCCTTACTCAATTCCCAAGTCCCAAGTCCTTAATATGCCGAAAGATTTGTTTACAAATTCAAAAAAAAGTCCTTACTCGTTAACATATCACTCAAATTAAGTCTTTTGTACGTCATTCCATTGATCTTTCAGTGCCTTCATTAGAAATAATATTACATAACAATATGAGGTTTTCTGATTTCTCTTGGGGCTCATTTAGACCATGATGGCAGTCAGATACGTTATTCTCCTGTGTGACTCCTCAGAGAAGGTCAAAGTAATGCCGCACAGCAGTGTAATCGAACGAGTTCAACAGTCAACCTGAAGCATAATGGCAACGTATTATATTCATCGAATCTCTTGTTACAAAATTATATACAGATCCACCCACTTGGAAAAGTACTGTTACGATGAGCTAATATCAGATACGTTATTCAACTTTGTTTCATTAAAACAGAGTATGCTGTAAATGAATGCAAGGCTCAGGTAATTTTTAATACTTACGATAATGTTTAATCACACACCGGAAATTACATAAGAAAATTATTATTTTTCTGAAAATAGTGTGAGAAAAGAAACGGAACATCAGATACAATACCATCTAATACGTTACTGATTGAATGTATCAGGCAGCATGATCAACGCAAAGCGCTTTGGCGAACATATTTTACTTTTCGGACCGCGTGCTCTACTTTTTGTAAGAATAGCGGCTTAATACCTCGATCTGTGTGCTCTTATTTCCAAATAAAGGTACGGTAACGTATCTGATCAGATCAGATTAGCAATGTTTCTGACCAGATATATATTTTAAATTTTATAGCCCATATTTACAAATTATGTGTGTCTATATATTATGTAATTATTAATAATGAAATGTTAACATCTTCTGCTGACACATTCCCTATCTTCTCTGTCGATCCTTTCATTTTTCCTCAATTCTTTTCTGATTAGGGGGTAACGTATCTGATTAGATAATTATGTATTGCTCATTTGCCGTTCATAATTTTCTTGAGACAATATTTATTACAGGAACAATGTGAAATGGAATTTATGCGTATTATTTTCATAAAAATCTTTTTATGTTTTATTGTTGTATTCGTAGTTTACATATATCTCAATGTTATCGAAGTATCTAATCTACGTAAAGATCGTTCTTCACGGATAGAAGTATGTTGAATTTACGAATGCAGTCATATGTTGATATTCTACAAGTCAGAATGCATTTATGCTGGGTCTGTTGCTGCGTATACTAACGGAACTTCTGATGCGTCAAATAAGTTACCATGCACCGTCCTTCTTTGCATCCAGAATTGATTTAATCTGGCAGAGATGTTACGTGCCATTTGTTTTTTTTTATCACATGTGTAATACATATTCATATCGTTTCATACATAATCAATGAGATTACTGATATAATTAAACTACAAATAGAAACTCAATTTAGGGTTACATATTTCAAGCAGAAATATAAAAATGTTTTGCTTTGTATTTAACCTTCACTTTATAAATCACGATCATTTTTATTACAGAAAAATCTAGGTTGACTCCAAAATGTTTCGATGATATTTGTACATATTCAAACTTGTAGTTTTACATAAGTGTTGATATTTTAAAGCAAGAATTAAGCAGATTATCAGCGTTTTCTAAGATTCTACCTCTGGTAAAGTATCTGTGATCTCGCTTCAAAATGTGAAAAAGGGTCAGAGTTTGGAAATATTTCTTGAAAAAATGTGGGTAGCCAAAAATCACCCGTTGACTGTTTTGTATTCACAAGGGATTGCATTTTCGGAATTCATAAGAATTTAATGAAATCTTTGATGTTGAAATTTTGTCATTTGTACATCTGTAGTTGCACACTTTTTAGGAGAATGGTCCAAAGAGCATTTTCTGTATTTTCCAAATATTGAAATAACATGACAGGGTCAGGATCCAGCAATATGTAACCAATGTACACATTTTGTCTTTAAAAATGTCAATTCTAGCATTCCGATTGGTTACCACCACGCAAGATTTTTTTCTCACAACCAGGCAACAGCTATGCGCAGGTCATAGATGCCTCGCTTGCCAATCAAAGGGCTAAGATTGTATGGTCTTGACTATGGTCTTGACAATGGATAATCTGCGGCTGAATATTGCTGGATCCTGACTCTGTCATAAATTTATGGATGTTTTGAATGTAACGAGGAAAAAGATGAGATTCCAGCGCTTACAAACATATGTGTCTTGATGGCGGGTCATATACTTTTTATATGTCTTTTAACAAATTGAAATCTTGTGAAAAAAGGCTTTTGTATGGCTAAGTCATCAGTTATTTTAAACAACTTATTTCTAAAATTCTGACTTAAACAAAATATCCCTGTATTGGTAACCTATTCATTTATGTTTGCAGAAAGTCTAATGAGGACAGCATTAATATTTATTGAGAAACATAACTTTAAAGATGACCATGCGATACAGCCGACTGGGTGCAGGGAGAGAGTCCATTTCGGGCACTGGAAATAAAATGCGCGATTTTTGCACATTTGCACACGACTTGCAGTTAGGCTGCAAAACTTTCCCCCACTTCTATAGCTTCATATTCACCACAGCTGCCGAGCAATTCATGACGCCTTAATGTTAAATTACGATAGTTTCTGCAAACTATTATATAATATATTACATTATATAAACGATGCACAGGTTTGAGTTGATCAGTGGGAATTGTTTGAACAAGGCCATGGTTTAAGACGATGCAAAAAGTCAGGAGTGACGTGAAATGTGGCGGGTTCGAAATGCACAGCGAAATTTGTCTAGTAAAGTAAGCACTGGCGTAGAAAAAAGAGCGAAAAAGAGGGGAAGTGAGAGAAAAAGGCCTAAATAGGCGCTACAATCTTTCTCTCAAAATTCGCTGTTACATACAGTGAATTGTTGCGTCCAAGTAATTGAAAAGCAGTTCGGGCGTCGAACTGTAACTTTCCGCCTAAAACAATTGTTTGCTACGAGCCTTTCATCTTTCTCTTAAATTTGCTAAAACGTCAGAGCTTTTGCACTTCGCGCGGGAAGGGAGAATCTCCCCCTCCCAGCCTGCACCCACCCCTGTGACATACAGTGCAATATTGCGTCCAAGTAATTGAAAAGCAGTCGGGGCGTCGAACTATAACATTCAGCTTTAAAAATTGTTTGCTACAAGCCGTTATCTTTATCTAAAATTTGCTAAAACGTCAGAGCTTTCGCGCTTCGCGCTGGAAGGGGAAACCCCCCTCTCTGCACCCATACCTGTTACAGTGCAGTATTACGTCCAAATAACTGAAAAAGCATTCCGGACGTTGAAATAACTTTCCGCCTATTAAAAAGGTGCTACGACCCGCTATACAACGTCAGAGGTTTCGCGCTTCGCGCTTCAGGGGAAAGGCTTCCCCTTTCTGCACCCATCCCCTGGGGAGCATCACCATCACCAACTTTGCACTCTTTGAGTGCTCACAACCACCCCCTAAAATGAAATCCTGGCTACGCTTGTGAAAGTAAGGATTAATCTTGTGATTCGATAATTAAACCTAAATTTATACAAAATTACAATGTGTCAAAAATGCGATTAAATCTAAATTAAACACGTGCCTCACGCCATCTTATTTTTCAACAAGTAGAAGCACTTATGAAAACACTTTACATTTGGTTATGGTGATTTTTATGCATATGCCTACGTTTGCTCATTTTTTGAATTATGTACAAGTTTGGGTCAACTAAAATGACAGCTCTCAAATTGCATTTGTGAATAATGCCCTACACCGAGGCTAGCACCCGGAATAAAAAACAAATGGGGGGATCATTCCTATGCATGTGGCTGAGCGAGATACTGTGAAAGATACTATTCGATACGGTACGGGCCACGTATACCTTTTCTTAATGGCTGATACACATGTCAAACCAAACTATTAAAGGTGAAAAGTTGATTGATTTCTACGTTTAAAAATATACCCATTTCAGACGCTAGCCTCCTTCCTCGCTTTAGTGAGAAAGGTCCAATATTTTTTAGTTTGAATCCCCTTGGAAAACCCAGTTACTGGCCCTGTACATTTATACAGGCTCACACATGAATGATGACTGAAGTGGGGCACGAGACAAAATGAACAGGCGCTTATCAGAGATCAAAAGGGGAAGGGGCACTTTTACAAAGTAATTCACTTCACTCTCAAGCTTTCTTCTCTCTCCTTAGCGAGTTTTTTTTCTGTTTGATTTTATCTTGTCCCCTCCCCCTTACTTTTGAATACATGGGATGTGCACGATGGAACAGCCTTAGTGTGAATCAAAGAAATAGTCGGTCGTTGAATGCTGTTAAGTTGTCACAAATTAATAGTTGATCTACCTGTTTTCATCAAAATGTTTGGATATGATCAATCCCAGAAATATGTTATTTTCTAAAGTGTTTCCAAATCACTCATTCTAATGTCAGCTTTAAACTGTAAGTTAAGTTAACTGTTAAATCGTTTCTACTTGTTTAATGGTGGTGTTTGTTTGTTTTTTATATTAGGTTTTTGGGTGTGTTTTCTCCGAACATTAAACACTTTTCTTCAATCTAATAGTTGTTTTCAAATCTGGATTTTTTATATAAGTAAATTAAGTTATTTGTTAGTATATTCTACAAGGGATTGTATTGTATTCGTGTATCTGCATGTCAATCTTTAACAATTTTGTCATGTACATAGTAAATGCTAACAGAGCCGTTGTGGAAAGACTTTTCGAGAAGCTGGCAAGACCCCAAAATAGGGGTATACCTTTTCCAAAAGTTGACAAACCTGCATTTGGGTGCCCCCCCCCCCTTATACTAAATCCTGGATCCGCCCCTGATGCTGAGTACGTCTCTGGTATCATTTTACAAGAAAAATCATACGAACAATGCAGAAAGATCATGTTCATTGTCAATGGACGCTTATATTGAATATGTCTAGACTGCATGTTTCATTAAATCCATTCATTATCACTATATTATCGTGGAATAAGTCACCAAGCTGAATCCCGCTCGGTCTGCTTGTGATTTTTTTTTTCACAGCAGTCGAGCAACCTATCACACAGCAGTTGCGTGTGTTACCACCTTCTGGTGGCCGTCGGAGACAATTGAATAATTAACTTCATTATTTCATGCTACCCAACGGATTAATTCTATACCATTGAAGTCACCAATCTATTCACTGCCGTTTATGTCGTCAGTGCTGGAGACAGCATTCCACTCCCATAGACATAACACGCAAGTGTGTGCATAAACACTGAATGAGCGGAGACCTATTCCACGATATAGCCAACATGATTAAATACCAGGATCATCTGATCATGAGTCACGATACACTGTCCATTTAAAAACATCCTTTGATTATACCTGACATACCGTGAATTTCGAGGTCTCACACCAACAATGCAAAATCCCACATTTCAATGTTGAATAAAACAAACAAACAACGAACCAGGAACTGGAATATGTTTTTTTCGAAATCCCTCTCCCACGCAGGCATGAGTTCATTGTACTTTTTAATCGACATTGTTCCTTGTTACTTCAAACTGCAATTGCCACAATTGTATCAACACAGAAATGTATGGAAAAGTCATGAAATAATACACATATGATACATATCGCATTAATAAATGTAAAAAAACACCAAGTTTGGAGAAGTTCTCGTCTAAATGAATTGTACACCAAAACCATTGCGACTTCTCAAATATAGCTTCGTACCTATTATAGAACAATATGCTGGGATAATCTCATGAGACCGACAACTTACGGGTAGGAAATGACGAAACATAGGACAGCCTAACAATATGTACTGATACAAACATGTCCTTTACCAGCGGCGGTCCTCGGGTGGGGGGGGGGGGGGGGGGGGGGGTACAGCTGCACCTCCAGTCAATTTTCAAGCACCCATAAAGTACTCCATTTTGAAAGGGTGCCCCTGTTTACTCTGATAAGTGCCCCGTTTTCTCTTTTATGCTCTTTACCCCTCTGATATGTGTCCTTTTTTCTTTCCATAAGAGCACCCAGCCTATTAGGTTCTCGTGTTCTAATCTGATGAGTGCTTATATTTATTTCTGATAATTTCCCATTTTCCTTTCCATTAAGTCCCTTTTCCCACTTTTTAAGTGCCCTTTTTTCAAATCTGATGAGTCCCCCCTCTTTCCTTCTGAATAAGTGACAATTTCCCTTACTTATAAATGTCCATTCCCATTTTGATAAGTGCCCTTTTTCAAATCATATGGATGCCCTTTTGTTTTCTGTTCTTAAATTCTGACAAGTGCCTCCCCCATTGCCCTTTTCTCCTTTTGACAATTCTCCCTATAAGAATATTTTCTTGTTCACTGAGTCTAATTTATACTGCATTTCCATAATTATGACCTTAATCTGTTCTTCATAGGGGTGAAATCAGGGCCATAATAAGTAGGACACATTAATCCGACCCAGATAAGTAACACATAATCAGGGGCGTAGCTTCATATGCGACTTGGGGGGGGGGGGGGCACATCCCCCAATCGAATTTCGAGAGATAGAGTGAGAGAGGGGGATAAAGGATAACACAACATGTGTTAATTAATATTGAATTTATCGAATTAGATTGGTGCCCCCCCCCCCTTCTTCTCTTGTTCATTTATGCACTTTACTTTTTCTCAGTTGTTATCATCTGACAGCAAGTTAACACACGTGAAGAAGCAACCGGTGGCCTGGGTATAGCCCCTACATATGATGACGTCATCAAGTCGTCTTCTGTTTTTCGCGAGATTATTTCCGGGTTTTGATGCTCTTGAATTCCAGCTTTCACTCCATAATTTCTTCTCTGCATGACACTTTGTGAGCAAATATTAGCAATTACTGTATTCTGTGGCCCATCAGCTTCAGTTTGATATATGATTTTTCCATTTTATTTTTCAGTTCAGAGATGGTCTTTAAGACCATTTAGGCCCTTCCTTCCCTTTTTCCTTATCTCGCTAAATAGGGGGCTGCAATCTACAAGCCTAGCTTTTTAGCAGTCCCCTCCGCTACCAACCTAGTTTGGTTTTGGTTTTTCTATGTCTATTGTACGCTGTAACCAATAATTGTAAGTTTCATTGATTTGCTATGTACGATGTAAACCTATGCATTTTATATTGTTGGAAGTGGAAATAAATGAAATGAAATGAAATGAAATATCACGCTAAATTTAGATAATTATGTACAGATAACTTAATTATACTCCTGTGTTTAAAACCACTTGAATTGTCATATGTCATTTATTATTCTGCAAACATGTATGCAGCCTTTAACAGGAATTGACACACCGCAACATTTACTATGCTTTGATTCCTATTTTTAAACTATTTTGACCCACTTTTCTATCTGCAGCATGGTGGTACACAGTGATATACAATTTATACGTATTAACGCAGCTTGGTAATATTATCTACCTCCATATTTATGCTTCTCAGCCTCCCGCTATGAATGTAGCCTATATACCAATTATTTTTCAATCTATTTTAAGTTTAAATCATTATGCATACTTGCATTGCAGTTTTTGAAATCAATGTTTATCTAGGAGTTTTTAACATAGGTTTAAAGCACGTTACTCATAGGTTAGAAATAGGTTTTGGGTACGCTAAACATTGTCTCGACTTATTTTGACTCATAAGTAACGTTTGTCAACGTGTGTCAACGATCGCATAACTTAATGACCCGAGTACGCGGGACGTATGAGCCATACGCTGGCATACGTCGAAAAATTGTGTGCATGCAAAAAATTTTTCGACGACCTCGCTGCACTACGACGTAAACCAGCGTGCTTCAGCGTGCTCTTAACTTATACAAAATTTACTCATTACTTATTTGACGTACGCCAGCGTATTCGTCCTATTTTTCATACGTCGGCATACGCTGGCTAAATCGCCAATGTGAGACCGCGCCATTTTATCTTTAATGACCTAGGGTTAGGGGGGTCGTCTGAATTGTCTTCTGCACTTTAAGTCGAATCTTCTCTCTAATTCAACTCTTCATTCCTCCCGTAATTTCTTCTCTTGCTGCTTTTATGCTTCTCACAAACCACCCGCAACTGTGATCTCGGATTTGTTCGTTCATATAATTTGCTCTTGATTCAGTATGTGAAAGGCATGCCTTATATTTTTGTGTATATGAATGAACTTATGATTACTTTTTGGATTCCAATATTCTACGTAAATATCATTTTATACAAATGAACTTTTACAGAGAATTTAATGATAATTTCTTTGGTTTTTTTAAATTACAATGACATGATCATGATTATTTGCATATTGTTAAACAAACGCTCATAACTTATTGTTCATGAAACCATCATTCTTTACTACGATTTAACTCATCATCATGCTACAAGAAACTGAAAATACTCTTGAATATTTTGCCATTGCCTCTTGCAGCTTTTTAATGATTTTTTTTCCAATACATTTTTTGCAGCTTAGATGATTTATTTACTATGTTACTTTTGATTCTTGATATTTTCATTATGATGTGATAAATTTTGTGCAAACTTTGTAAAAACAAACGTATTCAGCTTTTTGGCTGCAAGTTATGTTTTTTTATATAAACCACCACGATCTAATACAATCATTACAATCATCTTGGGGAACTACATGTATATTTGCACATACTTCTTTGGTTGCCTTAAACCAATACATTTGTGACCAGACACCACATAACCACCAAAAAGTCACGCTGCGTGATTTTCAGTTAGAGCTCAATCAATGTGTTTTTGGTTGGCAAGGTCAAATTTTAGTTTTGGGTATTTCCTCATAGAGTATACTTTTTTATGAGTAATCTAAAAATTTGGAGGCACCAAACAATCTAAAAGTGGTATTTTTGACAGTTTTTTTTAAATTAGACTTAGGTGTGTCTTCTCTGGATTTTGTTGGATTACTTTTATTTTTACGACCCTGAATACTTGCCTCATTTTGATCTCCCATAAATTTTAAACAGAGTAAGTTCTTGATACTTTGCAATGTGATGAACAGGATATGACGAATTAGTATGCCAAGTTTTAGGACAATCTGGTAATCCCTTCATTTTCATTGAGTTGCAAGTCAGAGTGCTTCTATAGAGTGCTTTAACAGACTGCATACTTTAACCTTTATTTCCCAGAAGTAACATTCTGAGGGACTGTGCATTCTACTCTTTGTACAGTGAGGAAGAACATCCAATGCTAATGAGTTATATATCATTTTAAAGCTGAGAATCTCCTCTTTCAGAATCAGACCTTAACTAAAAATTCATATCTGGCGACTTGTTGGTGGTTTTGTGGTGCCTGTTCACATTTTTGGGCTTGTGGTAATTTGGGTCACTCCATACGTTGCTCCGAAAGGCAATCGTTTCTGCTGGTTCTGGTGATGACTTTAACTTTCAGAGAGAAAGAGAACGACGAATTGAAAAAAAGTATATAGAGAGAAAAGTAGAAGCACAAGAGAGAAGAGAGAAAAGCAAGGGGGAGAAGCGAGAGTAAGAAAAGTGAGGAATATGTAATCAGAGGGATGATGAGGGAAAAGAGAAAAAATAAAAACAACTAAGAAGAAAAGTAAAGTGAGGGAAAGAAATCAAACGGGCGCAGATGGATAATGGGTGTGTTTACATGGTCATGACAATATCATTCGTTTTGCCATACCATGGGGTTCACAATTCGGCATAGTTGTTTAAAGGTCCCATGCAATCCAAATGCACGTTGATTCCTGTTGATGTGCAGGGATGCATACCACTTATATTTTGTTATTCAAACATCTAAATATGTTTCAGAAATGTTTTGAATATTTTGAAATAGTTTTCTCAAACATGCTAAGCTTCACCCCCCCCCCCCCCCAAAAAAAAAATGCGCCAACTCTCATTCCGCAATGTCATTATCTGTCAATCACTGGCGACCTAAGGAGACATAAGGTACGTTCACACGTAGAGCGATAGCATCGATGCTATCTAGGTTTTGAGACTATTTTGGGGATGACCAGATAGTTTTAAGACCAAACGCTGCCTGAACGCAGATAGTCACGAGATAGAAGCGAGTTGGAGCTAGGTTTCCAAACTATTCTGGCAGCGAGTTTAGCAGGAGTAAATCTCAGGATCCAGCGACAAAGCATCGACGTTTTGTGGTAGACCACCCACCGCGCTTGTGACTATTTGTAATGTGAGCGCAATCGCTGCTATCTTCACTCGCTATTATAATTCTGTCTGTTTCATGTGGTGCTATAATATAATGCAATGTATTCATGTGATGTAGGGGTAAGTAGGCTACTGTGTATACTGTGTTGTAAGGAAGGATGTGATGTACCCTCTTCCCTACTTTTTTCTATTATCATTCTGTCTGTTTCATCTGGTACTGTAATGTAATGTATGTATTCATGTGATGTAGGGGTAAGTAGGCTACTGTGTATACTGTGTTGTAAGGAAGGGTTTTTTTTTTTTGGGGGGGGGGGGTTCCTTCTTTTTATCTTTTTCTTTTTTATATATGTGACCAGGCACCACAAAACCACCAAAAAGTCACACTGTGTGATTTTCAGATAGAGCTCAATCAATGTGTTTTGGTTGGCATGGTCAAATTTTAGTTTTGGGTATTTCCTGAAAGAGTATACTTTTTTCTAAGTAATCTAAAAATTTGGAGGCACCAAACAATCTAAAAGTGGTATTTTTGACAGTTTTTTTTATCAGGCTTATGTGTGTCTTCTCTGGATTTTGTTGTATTACTTTTCTTTTTCACGACCCTGAATACTTGTCTCATTTTAATCTCCCATAAATTTTAACCGGAGTAAGTTCTTGCATTGATACTTGTGCACTATGATAAACAGGATATGTCTAATTAGTATGCCAAGTTTTAGGACAATCTGATAATCCCTTCATAGAAATTTTCATTGAGTTCTAATCCTCCTTTTGTCACCTTAGCACAACACTTTGCAAGTCAGAGTGCTTCAATAGACTGCAAACTTTAAACCCTTATTAAGAAGTAACATTATGAGGGACTGTGCATTCTTCTCTTTGTACATTGAGTTATGAACATCCAATGCTAATGAGTTATATATCATTTTAAAGCTGAGAATCTGCTCTTTCAGAATCAGACCTTAACTAAAAATTCATATCTGGCAATTTTGGGGTCGTTTTGTGGTGCCTGGCCACATATATGATGTGGTGTGCATGTGTTTTATTTTGGTATAAGATAGGAGTTCAGTCAATTTTGACATGTACAAGCTTTATTTAAAATTAAGTAATATAACACATGTATTTGCTAGTTGATTGTATTATCGATATTACAAATGAATTGTTATTGTGTTATTATGTTGATTTATGAAGACAAATAAAATATTATTCAAAACAAAAGCTTCGCATGATATGACGACCCCTGTGCACAAACTTCCGCGCGTTTGACCATGCATACCAATTATACTCGGGTCACTCTGTGTGGCGCAGTAATTATTGATTTAGCAGCGAGTTAGCGATGAATAGTCACGAGTGGGTGATAGAAGCAAGTCGATCATGGCCTGTCTGAACGTACTGAAAATAGTTTTGAAACTTACATAGCATCGATGCTATGTACTTCGTGTGAACATAACTATAATAGTGGCGTACAGATTTGCCAGAGATGACCATCTGTTCTTATAGACTATGTAATGCCGACATATGATGTGCCATCACCAGGAAAAGAATGGTATTGAGGAGGTATTGCTTGAAAGTATGCAATTCTATTCGATAGGATGTTAGTGTAGCTGATTGATGATTGACAGATTATGTCATTGCAGGAATAAGATCTGGAGCTTTTTGTAGGGTGGGGCTTAGGGGGTTGGGAAAAATATTGAAAAAAAATAAACATAGAAAAAAATATTTTAAAAATATCTAGATGTTTGAATAACATAATATTAGTTGTATGCATCCCTGCACATCAACAGGAATAAAGTTACATTTGGGTTGGGTTTGGGTTGCAGCGGCCCTTAAATTTTTTGTTGTTGTTTGTTTTGGGGGTATAATTAAGCACCTTCATAACGAACTTCGTAAAGAATTAAGTAAAGAATTAAAGTAACGAACCTGCTGAATTATGACAATTTGGAGTAATGCAACAAATGTTGCGAATAATAAATTTTTGGTTCAACGAACAGTTGGAAATATATACCTTCAGAAAAAACTTTCGTTTTTTTTTAATTATCCCCATCATTACAAAAGAAGCATTCAAATCCTAAGACCCTTAATTTTGACATAATTTAACAGTTTAAAAGTCTTATTATAGCACAATTCGTATTTTTACTCCATGTTCACAGATACGAGAGAGGGTTGTCACCCCGACTTTCAGCCTCAATGTCTGCACGGTTACTATAAACAGTGAATTCTGAAGATTTAATTCATCTCACTACGGCCTGCAGCAGGTGTGAAACATTTTGCAACCAATTACGAAAACTGGTGTTGCCGTTCATAATTATATCTCTAAAGAAACACGTACTTTTGGTCAGTGCTTGCTTGATTAAAATTCTTCATACTTCTTGTACTTTAAATTTTGCAGTACATATCTAATAATGATCATGATCATGCAGTAATTTTGATAGATTATCTCTTACTATACCAAGGGTTTTAGCTCTCAATATGGCACGGAAAGGAGACATGATAACGAAGCTTTTCGACCTGCACTCATCAGGTTATCACGCAGGTATATAACAAATTACTTGAAATCAACTGCATGTACATATATTATACTCGATGAACCCGGACGCAACCCAGACGCCGTAATTTCAGAACAATCGCAAAGCTTGGACGAACTCCTTTTGTCTGCACAGAAGGGGTTCGTGCGATTGAATGTAGGCGGCTTCCAGAAAGCGTAAATGCGCTGCGCTTCTGGCCGGGACATAATTGAGAATTGATCGTCGGCATAGCTTTGTGCGCAAGCTGGATTGTTCAGCAAATGGAGACCAATCGCTGAATTGCATTTGGCTATCTTTGGTCTGTTAGCGTGCATTTCAGATTTGCAGGTACGGACGGGCTGCATGCGCTGATTGGTTGTACGGTTCCGAATAGTCGAGGGGACGTGTTGTTTAATGCGATCAGCCAACCGTTGAGAAGTACGGCCCACGTACCTGGCATCGCACCGGCACTGAAATTGGTAAATAACATTACTCAAGTGGGGGTGGGTAGTACATCCTTGCTAGTTGACGGTAGCATCCTGTTTGTAGAAAACACAATGCGTGTCGAAACTGCGTAATAGCAACGTGACACTGCGTGTTTGATCTGACTGGCGTATTTGTCAGATACCTTACCCCTCCAGGGTAGTTTGAGATACACGGGGCATTTGGCAGGTCCAAATCTGGTGTCAGATTTGGATTGTACCTCCAGCGTCCGTGTTATCGTGCGAGATATAATATGCTCAGGGTAACCATTGTCAAGGAGAATAGTTTTGATTTTCGCGATTTCGGGAGCTAATTTGCACTCGGAGCAAATCCTAAGGCTTTCTGGAAGCCGCCTACATTCAATCGCACGAACCCCTTCTGTGCAGACAAAAGGAGTTAGTCCAAGCTATGCGATTGTTCTGAAATTACGGCGTCTCGGCTGCGTCCGGTTCATCGAGTATAATTGATTTCAAGTAATTTGTTATATGTGACCCGTCACGACAAAATGAGACAGAAGTCGCTGGGCTAGAACTCGAGAAAATTGGGCAAATCTTAAAAAACTTCAAATTTCGTCATTTTTTTTTTCTTCGCTGATTTGAATCTTCAATGTTTCATGAATGCTCTGTAAAAAAATTGAGCCCTAAATATAACGGGAAAGGGTAGAAAAAGCAGTTTTTCTACGAGTGTTTTTTCGGTAAACTCTTTTATTTTTTCGGACAGCTGGCTCGTGTCGGAGCGAAAAGAAAGCCATCCGCTAGGCCCCGCCCCTAGCGACGCGTGGCTTTGTTCATTGGACGTTCGCAGTCACGTGATCTCTGTAAAAGAATTTGCAACAAGTACATGTACTTAATGCTCGATCGCGCTGGCTCGCTCGTGCCGTCTCGAATTGTTCTGAAGATTAAGATCAGATATTGCTTCTGTTATCATCGCATTCGTACTACATGTACTTCGGTCCCGTTATAATAAAGTACAATATTCCATTAATCATTATTTTGGGGAGTCTTTCTTGTTTCGTTTTGAGTGCAGGCTAAACAAAAATCTTTTTCTTCTATCTCTGTTTCAGTTATCAGTACCTCCCCTCTATGTCTCTTTTTCTTTACAAGTTGATTATTTTGTTACTTTAAAGAGAGCCTGAAAGTCCCAAGATCCCTGTGAATAGGGGGGGGGGGGGGGTGAACCAAATGAAATTTTGACGGCGAATGAAATGTGTTAGAATGTCATACATGTTCAGAATGAGAGAGAGGGAAGAATTCACTAATCATCTGGTGAGGATGCGTGTGAAAATAATAGACAAATTATTTAGCTCTATTAAAAGCAAAAGAAAAAGTTGAAATTGAGAAGGTGGTAGATTTCGTAAAGCAAGACTCGACTAGCGCAGAGAATTGTTAATCGTCAATGAAAGATCTCTTCATTACGAAGCTGGTTTAAGCCGCATCGCTGTTTAATCTATTGAAAGTAGAGAGGGAATAGAAAAGAGTTGGCTTTCAAAACAGAAGTAAGAAGAACTGGAAGTTTTGATAGAAGTGTGTGATTTAGAAGGAGAGAGGATTGTCAACTAGAGTGGAGTGAAAAGATGACTTACGAACAACGAAACTGTTGATACACGATAATAATAAGGGGTTAATTCTGTAACCCTTTGAAAAGCCGAAAAGAAAATAAGCCTTTTAACCAGAAATAAAAGTACATGTACGTGTACCTGTGTAGAGATTATGAAACAAGCGCGCGATTTAGGACAAAGAGAGAGAGAGAGAGAGAAAATCAATAATCGTCTCTTGCTGGAGGTGACTTAATCCTTGTTCTTTGAAAGGGGCGAATTCTCTACCTCTTTATAACATGGCGAAAAGAAAAGAAATTAGCTATTAGACACCAGTATACATTTTTTTTTTGGAGTAAACTATAGAGCGGAGAGAATCGATGACTTTCAAGCTAAGACGCAGGTTATCTTCATCATGTTCATACTGCCAGTTAGCCAGGGGCGGATACAGGATTTTCAGAAAGGGGGGCGCACACTGAGGAACCCTCCGTTTGACGAAGCCAAACGGCCATCTGGGGGGTCTGGGGCATACTTTGTCACACAAAACAGGGGGGCGCACGCCCCTTGCGCCCCCTGCTAATTCTCTTATTCGTTAAAGCCGAACAGACAAAGAGTTAGCTTTCAAAATAGAATTAAGAAGAACAGTCGAAATTATGATACAGGTGAAAGATTTAGAAGGAGAGAGAGAATTGTCTGGGTGTCAATTTTTACAAAAAACAGTTGTCATTATTATTTATTTTTGAGCTCTAGTATCTGATTTGTTTTAAGCTTGAGTTAACTATTGGGCGGGGAGAAACGATGATTTTCATGTCTTCGTCATGTTCATACCGCCAGTCAACATGATGATAATTAGCGGCCAAATCTCTTATTCGTTTAAAAAGCCGAACAGACAAGAAAGAGTTAGCTTTCAAAATAGAATTAAGAAGAACGGTCGAAATTATGATACAGGTGAAAGATTTAGAAGGAGAGAGAGAATTGTCTGGGTGTCAATTTTTACAAAAAACAGTTGTCATTATTATTTATTTTTAAGCTCTAGTTAACTACAGCGGCGCTAAGAAGCAGTTTATCTCTATCCCGCTTTTGAACATGACGATAAAAAGCGGCCAATTCTATAACTCTTTTTAACAGACGAAAATTAAAAAAAAAAAAAATTTTAAACTAGAATGAAAAGGCCCTCGGTTGCGATAATGAAACAAGTATCTGATTTGTCTTAAGCTTGAGTTAACTATAGAGCGGGGAGAAACGATGGACTTTCAAGCTAAGATGCAGTTTGTCTTCGTCATGTTCATACCGCCAGTCAACATGATGATAATTAGCGGCCAAATCTCTTATTCGTTAAAAAAGCCGAACAGACAAGAAAGAGTTAGCTTTCAAAATAGAATTAAGAAGAACAGTCGAAATTATGATACAGGTTAAAAATTTAGAAGGAGAGAGAGAATTGTTCGGGCGTTTATTTTTATCCTGCTATTGAAAATGGGGAATTGATGATAAAAGAAATGAAGCTTTTTAACCATAGGGAAAAGGACCTGTGTGGAGATTATGACACAAGCTCGTGATTGAGAAGCGGAACCGGGGGGCTGGGGGCTGCAGCCCCCCACTTTTTCCAGTAAACACGTGCAAACGTATGGCAGTGCAAAAATGTGGTTATACACGCAGCCCCCCCCCCCCCCCCCCACCCACTTAGCCCCTCCACTTTCCAAGACGTTCCGCGGCCTCCGAGAAGGACAATGAAAGAGAATAAAAATCAATCGTCTCGCGAAGGCAGGATGTGACTTAATCCTTGTTCTTTGAAAGGGGCGAATTCTATACCTCTTTGACATGTCGAAAAGAAAAGAAAGACGCTTTTATAAACATTTTTTAAAGGTAGAACTAACTAGAGCAGGATACAATTTCTTTATTATGATTCTGTTTCATTCCATCGTTGTTTAATCTGGTAATAAGTAAAGAGCGAACCGAAAAGAGAGTTAGCTTTCAAAAGAAAGAAATAAAACTGTCGAGATTATGAAACAGGTGCGTGATGTAGAAGGAGAGAGAGAAAATCAATAATCGTGTGTTAATTCTCGAGCTTAAGAGAGCGGCGATTTCTATTGCTCTTTCACAAGACGAAAAGTAAAAAAAAAGTAAGCTTCATATGGAGACATCAACGATCTCTGTCAATATTATTGTTGGTAAATACTAGTCTAATCAGTAAATTTGCCACAATTGAATGACTTTGCGACAATCGAATCCAAGCTTTAAAAAGAAAGCAAATAACATTGAAAGAAATCAAGTTTACACGATTAATTTAGAAAAAAAATATAATGACATAAAAACCTCTGAAAGTTTTAACTATAATCTAATACATTTCACCGCACAAAAACCTATAAACCTTTTGACTATAGCTAGGTTAATCAACCCTTTAAGAAAATCATACCGGCATAGGAAAGGCTCAACGAAAAAAGCATGAAGTTGATGCGGGAAGCTTTTTCAGTGCCGTGAAACTACTTGATTTGTTCCCCTTTAAAGCGTTAGAATTCATGGCTTAAATGAATTAAAATTCATGTTTTCATGAGAAGAGATCCTAAAGAAACATAAGGACTAGTTTGTATTAGAATTAATAAACGGTTGCTAAGGGCTTTATCCAAATCTAGTTGACATTACAAACGGAAAATGCTGCATGACTGCAAAACGAAAGTCAAACTTTGGAAGCGTTTTTCTCGAAGAAATACTTTGCCACAGCCCTACTTTACTCAAGATTCAAAAGCTATTATCTCCACTAATACTCACTCCCTAGAGTTGAACTATATACCAAATTAAAGCTTATGAAACGGAGAATAATAATCAATAATAAAATGCAATTTCAAAAAATGCGACTTCTGTCTCATTTTGACGTGACGGGTCACATATACCTCCGTGATAACCTGATGAGTGCAGGTCGAAAAGCTTCGTTATCATGTCTCTTTTTCGTGCCATATTGAAATTTTGTAGTACCAAGAAATTATTTGGGTTTTAACTCTCTTCAACATTTTACCAAAATGTAATCAATGCTTAATTTTCAAACGTCTGTACTTCATTAACACTTAATTCACTGGCGTAGACAGGGGGAGGGGGACCGGGGGCAATGGCCCCCTATTCAGCCACAAAAAAGCGAGAGCGAAAAAGAAAAGGGGAAGTGAGAGAAAAAGGCCTAAAAAGGCGCTACAAGCCATTATCTGGCTCTCAAAATTTGCTAAAACGTCAAAGTTTTTGCGCTTCGCGCGCGAAGGGGGAAAATAACTCTCCTCTCCTGCACCCACCCCTGTTACCATGGGTGTTGATAAGATAAGAATTATAATACATTAACTTAAAACTAATAATTATCCAAACTCATGATATTTGATCTTGAAATACCATCACATTCTTTAATGATTAGAAGTAAGCACTTGCAGGGGGCCCAAAAACGCAAAGGAGAGAAAGGAAAATGGGGGAAATGAAGAAAAATCATAATCTTTACGAATCACGCGCCCCCGATCCGCAGGGTAATGCACTAGAAATCTATTTTTTGAACGTTTGAAATACGAAAATTTTCAAGAGGGCATTCATTTGGCTTGTGCATGTGGTGGGCGTCACGTCCGCAACACCCAATATCTCTTGAAGCCCCTGCTTAATATACCAAATTAAAATACTGTTCTCTTCTTTTGTTTACTTCTAGCGAAAAGACATGTTTGCAGCAGAGAGCTGGAAGAGAGATCACCTCCCTGTTTGCATTAACAAAAACCAGTATGACATGTGTATAGACTGAACCTTGGCGTGAAGGAATGGAAAGGACATCCATCCCCTTTTCTTAATTTGTGTTGGCATACTTCTGGTAATGGCAAAATATAGAATCGTTTCCTATTTTAAGCGAATTTCATAATAATTGAAGACCCTATTCAATTTGACTTGGGAGGAGAGAGTGGACTCTGGGCAAATTTTTGTCAATAAAATCTATTCTGACACCTTTCCAAAACAAAAACCCTACAGGTACACGCATATTTTTTGTTTTGGGATTGGAGTCCATATTTAAACAGGCTTATCTTTACTCATATTGGCATACATTTCAAATATATTAAACCTCGTTAATCATTACAAGACACAGAGTCCTTTGTGTGTGTGTGTGTGTGTGTGTTGGATATAAACAGTTTATTCTACAATCATGGCGAACATACACAGAGAGAATTTTTTATAAAAATTATGTAAAAAATTATGTTAAATAGGAACTCCATAACTTTTTTGTTAAATTTACTTAACAAAATGTTTTACAAAAATTATGTAAAAAATTATGTTAAATAGGAACTCCATAACTTTTTTGTAAAATTTACTTAACAAAATGTTTTACCAAAATTATGTAAATTGTTTTGTTAAATAGGAACTTGTGTAAATTTTAGCTAACAAAATATTCGACGATAATTATGTAATTCAGAAAAAAGGTTTGCGGTACAACCATGTGAGTTGGAATAACTCCACGTTCCGGTCAGAATGCTCTGGCCGTCGTCAGGAGAATGAGAAGAGCGAATAAATCAGCAGAATTTATATATGAAGTAGCAATTCACTTATTAAAACGGAATTAGTATAGAAAGAAATAGTAACAGTAACATCAAAGTACCTACATTGAAAGGATAAATAACATCAAGGTGCCTGCATTGAAAGGATAAGTAACATCAAACGAGTCCTGCGTTGAAAAGAAACATTGAAAACAAGTGAACAATAGGACTAAGAAACCAATTAACCTTCTGGATAAGCTGGAAACAAAAGGGGGATTAGGACAGTAGGTAATCTGTGGAGAGAAACATGACATCCTGTTGAGGAAAGAAATTAAGGTTAAAACACACATTTGGAAAAGGTGAAATATTGACACCTGAATGAGTATATTAATAATAAATGTTGTGAATGAAGTGGACGGTGTGGCTGTGGAGAGAAAGGTGACAAAACATGATAATGAACAAATTGAGGAGAGAAACATGAAATCCTGTTGGAGATAATCTGTGGAGAGAAACAAGTCATCCTGTTGAGGAAAGACATTAAGGTTAAAACATACATGTGGAAAAAAGGGGTGAAATAATGACATCCTAATGATGAATATAAAACAACAAAACAAAGGTAATGAACAAGTTGAGGAGAGAAACATGAAATCCTGTTGAGGGAAGCAATTGTGGTTAAAATACATGTGGAAAAAAACGATTGATAAAAAGAAGACATCAGGAGTTGCCTGTGGGGGGAGAGAGGTGATGAACAATGGTAAACCTGTATAACCTGTGGAAAAAAGGGGGTGAAGACAAAATCGGAAAGAGTAAAGAACACAAAATTCTGTTGAAGAAAGCAATTAAGGTTGAACATCTGCGGAAAAAAATTATAACACTAGTTATTATTGGAAGAGTGAAAACCAAATGTCGCTGATCTGTAAACCCTTGTCCTGTGTAACTGTGTTATGTTTGTGAATCTCGATGGCTTCACGGACCCTCCTGGTGTACCAGTTGGAAGCGGGGGCTACAAGTTTGGTGTCTTCCCAGTTAATCTGGTGATCACGAGAGACAGAATGATTGATAATGGCAGATTGGTCGTAGTGACCAAGTCTCCCATGGGCACGGTGTTCCTTGATGCGAGATTTGATGTCCCTCCCCGTCTCTCCGATGTAGACCTGGCCGCAGGAACATGGTATGCGATACACTCCTGGTTTGCTGTCGGGAGAAGCTGTGTCTTTGTGTGTGTAGAGAGACTTGTGAAGTTTGTGTTTAGAACTGAAGAAAACCCGTATGTTGGCCTTCTGCAGGACTCGTTGAATGCGGTGAGAGACCTGACCTGTGTAGGGAATAGTGCACGACGAGATGTGCCTGGTTGGTGGGGGAGAATGGGGTTTGTTAACAGATGTGCGTATTTCCTGAGGAGGGAAACCATTGTTGACTAAGGCTGCTTTGATGTGTTTTAACTCGTTGTCAAGGCTGGTTGAGTCGCAGACGTTGTGAGCTCTCCTGATCAGGGAACTGGAGACCGAACGTTTGACGGACGGATGGTGGAAAGATCGGAGGTTTAGATAGCGGTCTGTGTGGGTAGGTTTACGGTAAACACTATGGGAGAGTGAACCGTCAGGCCTGTGGGTGATCAAAACATCAAGAAAAGGAAGAGAGTTATTGTTTTCTGCTTCTGACGAGAAGCTGATGGAGGGGTGATGTTTGTTGAGAAAGTCCTGGAAATCGTTCAGTTTTTCCGGACCGTGCGGCCAAATGACAAACGTGTCGTCAACGTAACGGAGCCAAAGTGTGGGTTTATGCGGTGCCGTGGAGAGAATAGTAGTCTCGAACTGTTCCATGAAGAGATTAGCTATAACTGGGGAGAGTGGAGAGCCCATGGGGGCACCTTCTGATTTAAGCTATCCTATCCTATATCTTACTCTATCCTATCCTAGTCCTATCCTATCCAGTTGGTACAGTAATTATGTAAAATGTCATGTTAAATATAGGTACTTAAAATTCATGTGTAAATTTTACCTAACAAACAATTCTACACATGTATTATGTGGTTGGGCAAATTCAGTTGCCCAATTGTTTCCTTTTTCATCCAACCTAGGTAAAAAAAAATAAACCTGCTTGTTATGTATTTCTGGGTCTTAACTTATCAATCCTAACCTATCCTACTTTAAACTATCCTATCCTATATCTTAATCTATCCTATCCTAGTCCTATCCTATCCAGTTGGTACAGTCTAGTGCAAGCTCTTATATACCCATTATAATTTTTTATGCATTTGGTAACAGTGATTAAAATCGGGCCACCCCAAACCATACGCTACTGAAAATTCATGAATATTCCTATAAGTGTTTCCCCCAATATTGAGGGAAAAATACGAAAATGCATTTTTTTACAAAACCGTTTGCAAAACATTTTTACTTAATGACGACAAATTACATTGTGCATGTTAAATAAACTTAACGAAAAGGGCAATATTGCAAAAATCTTTATGAAGAAATATCTTACAGCGTTATTTTGCAAGATTTGTTCAGTCAGTTTTACATAACTGTGTATCAAAATCATGTTAATGTCAACTGACATTCGTAAAATGTATTTTATACACAATAGTTTACAAAACATTTCACTTAATGATGACTTATAACATCTGCATGATAAAATTCCCTTTAAAAAATACTTGTACTTAACACATTTTACATAATAGGCATTTCTTTTGCAAAATGAATTTTACTTAAATAGTGCTAAGTAAATGTTACATAAAATTTTACATTTTGCATGACACATTATATGCGAAATGTAATTCATTACAAATATTTAGTAAAATACTACATAAAAACATTCATTTGAGACAATTTTATATATTAAGTAAAAATTTTACAAAAGGAAGTTTACATAATGAAATATTAAGTAAATATTTCTCTGTGTGTAGCTGCAGGCGCAAAAGCAGCACATCTAGTTACAGGAAGTGCCAAAGTATGTGTCACAGATATACTGCCAATCCACGACGAAATTGTTTACAGGGGATGGGGAACTGGGCTATCAATCAACCAATCACTTCATATCTTATTTTCGTATTCTTCTCTAGTGGAACTATTAATGGTCAAAGGAAGTGTTGGGTTTCAAGATATGCTACATCTATTTTTTTTTCTTCATATAGATGTATGTTATGTCATTATCGTAAATGTAAACAGTCTGGCTTGAAAAGATGCTTTGTTCATTAAAAAGAAATATTTAATTCCCCACTTGATTGGACAAACATATTTAAAGGGAACCTGTGCATTCGTCAAGAAAACAAACTCAGAGAATTTAACTATAAGTTTCTACATAAATCATTACATGACGACAAAAATGAGTATTTAAGTGGGGTACTACAGCAGACGGAAGATGCTCACATTTTCATATAGATGAAGATGATGAACAAACATTTTATTATTAGATGCGAGCATGGTACATCCAAAATACAATAGCCCTTTCCTGGAGAAGGGATGAAATAAGCGGATTGGTCCGGGGGGGGGGGGGGGGGGGGGGGAGGGGGTGGATAGGGTAAAAATTTCTAGAATTGACGAGGTAAAATGAAATGACTATACGGTAAATTGACCATGGAAATCTTGACAAAACAAAACAGAATACCTGAAGCGTGTTAAATATCTAACGAGAATCCACGTTTGCATGAGTAGACGAATTTACGGAAGAGAGCCTTTTCGGGGGCGGGAGAATGTTAGCGATTTCATATCGGTAAACTTGGTTGATTTTACCCTCAGATATTTACTTTTCTGCAATAATGTTTTAGCTCAAATCGATGTCAATATTTGAACACGTTTAATCGCTTCATCTTGGTATTTGGGATATATCCAAGTAAAATATACCGCATCAAGCATTACGATCACATTAGAAGGTTTTTTATTTTTGTGTTGAGAATCAGTTTAGTCTGTAACCATGGCGAACATAGCTGCTGGTGCAAAAGCAGCAACTGTAGTTACAGGGAGTGCCAAAATATGTGTCACAGATATACTGGCAATCCACGACGATTTTGTGAGCAGGGGATGGACAACTCAGCACAATACACAGGTCGCGAATGCAACGGATGGCCCCGTCATGGTTCTGCTGACACATTCTAAAGGCGGCATGAACCAAACGATCATCGAAAGCCGTAAGTCCTATTGCTTTCCAACACCACATGGAAGGGTCAAAGCTTATGTTATAAAGCACATCGATGGCCGTTTCGGAGAGTACGCCGATTGTTTCATAGAAGATGAATCTGACCGCAGTTTCATTGTCAAGGAGGCTTCTACCGGAGACCTGTATTTCGCTCATTCGGAGTATGGAAACAGCATTTGGAAGGAGCAAACTACGGCACGTTAGGTAACGAAAACATACAACATGGGCAGAATACCATATCATAACACAACGGGAGGGGGGGGGGGGGGGTGTTCGCAGCACAGTACTGATATGAATTATGTCTAGACTAAAATTATATGACCATTGAAAACATGCTTTTTTGATGGTGCCAAACGGTGCAAAGTAGTCGGATTCTATGGACGTGACAATATCCTATAGGGGGTAACCTAATATTTGTGGGGGACGGGAAGGAGTTGCTTCTCAATATCAGGGGGTTCATTATAATTCATTTTTTTGAATTACCCACGTTCGCACTAACGAATATTCGAAAAAATGATTTTTCTTTTTTGACTAATGCAACAAATGTTTAGAATTATAAACCTGATCAACGAACTTTCAGAGATATGAACCCTCAGAAAAAAACAACAACTTTTTTATTGTTATCAATCCGTCCCAAGCATTTCAAAATAATCATTTAAAACGCAATTCCTTTAATTATAATCAAACATTTATACTTCAAGCGTTTAAAAGGCTTATTATAGTACGCAATTTGTACTTTTATATCATCTTCACAGATACGATGAGAGGCTTATGTCGACGCAGTTACTATAAACAGTGGATTCTGAAGATCTAATTCAGCTCAATAGGGCCTGTAGCAGATGTGAACCTTTTACAGCCGGTTACCAAACCTGGTTTTACCTTTAACCTTTAGATTTTAAATTCTGAAGTTGTGTTGAGTATGCGGTATTTTACAAAATAATCATAATTGAAAAAAAATTGTGCGAATGTGTAGAGGAGTGTAATTTGCTTCCTAGCAAGTAATAACAACAATTTGGTTACACTTTTTTTTTCGACTAAAAAAAAAAATCGCATAATTTGTTTAAATTTTTTTGGACGGTTACTAGTAATTGTTTTTTGTTTTGTTTTGAATAATATTTTATTGCTTCCTTTCAAGATCAATATTACATTTCAAGAAACAATCATGATAAGTCACATATAAAATAATTTGCATATACAAGGAAACTTAATGAAATACATTAATACCAGTAAAAAATATAAAATTCTCTGAAATTATCCATGATTATTTTTCGATGAAAAGAAAGAAAAATACAATGCATCAATCGTTGGACATAGATATATAACTATTTTCTTTCATATAATACTTTATAGTAATAATAAAGAGCTTTTTGTTTCAAGTAATATATTATTCCTTCGTCTTGAGAAAGATACATTAATATCACATTAAATCATAATATATAATATTCAGACAAAAAGGAACTAAAGAACAAAGTTTACAGATACCAATTATACTTTTAAACAATATAAGGTCTTCTAAAATATACTGAATAACAGAACAAAGGCTCTTTTTTAGAAAGAAAAAAAAACAATATATCGATCATTGAACATGCATTTAGAGAGAAAAAATATCAAATTATACATGATTTCTTGAAACGATTCTTTATAAGATAATATTTAAAAAAAACATGTACTTGCGGTAATTTCTGAATAGCTCCCTCTGCGACAAAAGTAAGATTTCCATTTCTAGCTAATGAATTATAGAACTTGTGACCTTGAAATTTCTTAAGCAGTATCTACAGGATGTCCACTAAACCCGTGCAAAGTTTCGCAGATTTTTGAGTAAGTGTGCAAAAGGGATGAAGTACCTTTAAACGCCGATAAAGGCAACTATATAAATATCCTGTTCAAAATATCAAATAATTTATGATATTAGTTAGGTCTTTTTTAGTCCATGTATTTGAGTCTTGAGGACAGAGTTTAAAAAATAACCAAAATTTGCATATGTACTTTTTAGGACGATAGCTTAATCCCCCCAAGGCCCATCGAATTAAACCATGATTATGCAAATTAAATTCAAAATTAAATATTAAGAATATATTAGTAGGATTCCATTGATACTCTACATGATAAATGTCAGTATACAAGCTTTAAACTGTGCCAAACAGGCAATCCGCTGGTCCCTAAAAAGCGCGCTATTTTATTTCCAGTTCTGCCTGACTATGAATACATAATGAGAAAGAACAACCAGGAACATCTCATTTGCAAACTATTGAATAGACTACTTATCATTCACCAATTGTCATGAGTTATGCATCAAATAAAAGAAGAGGGATCAGAAATTTGTGACATGCTTTTATTGTGTTCAAAATAAAAGACGAAATTGGTAAAAAATGGTGTTCCTTTTATGACAAAAAATGGAAATGAAATGAAATATAAATCTGGCCAAAACTACCACAGTTTTATTGTGAGCCAGGACAAATTTGTTATGAGCCGTAAAGCCATTCTCCAAAAAAGTGGGCAAAAGTGCGATTTTCGTGTCGCCAGCATGTTCATACTGTTTAAATCGCTAATTTGTCCCTTGGAAATCAACTTTTTTTGTTTAATTCATCCTATAGGCTTGACCTCTAAAATATATATATCAATAGAGCTATCAGGACACCTTAAAAACCCCATGTCACTGGTAAAGGAAGTGCTCATATAACAAGTTCTTACTCGTTAACATATCATTCAAATTAAGTCTTTTGTACGTTATTCCATTGATCCTTAAAGTGCCTTAATTAGAAATAATATTACATAACAATATGAGGTTTTCAGATTTCTCTTGGGGCTCATTTAGACCATGTCGCCAAATGGCAGTCAGATACGTTACCCTCTTTTGTGACTCCTCGGAGAAGGTCAAAGTAATGCCGCATTGCAGTGTAATTGAACTAGTTAAATAGAGTCAACCTCAAGCATAAATGGCACCGTGATATATTCATCGAATCTCTTGTTAAAAATTATAAACAGATCCAACCACTTGGAAAAGTACTGTTACGATGAGCTAATATCAGATACGTTACTTCAACTTTGTTTCATTAAAAAAGAGTATGCTCTAAATGAATGCAAGGCTCAGGTATTTTTTAATACTTACGATAATGTTTAATCACACACCGGAAATTACATAAGGAAATTATTATTTGTCTGAAAATAGCGTGAGAAAAGAAACAGCACATCAGATACGTTACAATCAAATACGTTAAGCTACAGTCCCATATGGGGACACCCCGGATCTGAAGCACCGGATCTATCACGGACTGCCGGGACCTAATCCGGGATGATTTTCATCCCGGACCACGAAAAAATGCAAGATTTCCTCTCAGTTGCATACCGGCCCGGATAGTCCCGGTAGAGTAACGGACCTTCCAGGCAGAGTCCAGGATCATCCCGGCAGAGTCCAGGACCACCCCGGATGTGACCCCGGACCGTCCCGGATCATCCCGGTTCATCCCGGCAGAGTCCAGGACCATCCAGGCAGAGTTACGGATAGTCCGGATGAACTGAATGATCTGAACTGTAACTGTTGTTACTGTTGAATATTTTATTGATATGTCAATGTGTTCTGAAGTGAAGCCGCCGGCATGGTCCTGAACATTCCGTAACAGTCCGTATGTCAAACGGGATGATCCGGCATGTATTTTTCCTTCCCGGACTGTCTAGGATCGTCCAGGACCATGCAGGCGGCTTCACGGACCTTCCAGGACCGATACGGACCTACCCGGCGGATTCCAGGATGTGTCCCGGTTTTGTCCAGGATGACTACGGATGAACGCTCGTCACGGATCATCCCGGAAGTTTTTGACAGTCAGAAACTTCCGGGACTACCCCCAGGACGTTGGCGGATGCCCAAGGATCATCCCGGACATACAAGGACCATTCCGGACCATTCCGGCCAAGTAACGGATCGGACCCCGGATCGCTACGGACTAATCCGGGGTTATCCGGGGCCTATATGGGACTGGGGCTTACTGATTGAATGTATCAGGCAGCATGATCAACGCAAAGCGCTTTGGCGAACATATTACTTTTCAGACCGCGTGCTCTACTTTTGTAAGAATAGCGGCTTAATACCTGTCGATCTATGTGCTCTGATTGCCAAATATAGGTACGGTAACGTATCAGATCAGATTAGCAATGTTTCTGACAAGATATTTATTTCTCATTTTATAGCCCGTATCTACAAAATATATGTGTCTATATATATTATTATGTAATTATTAATAATGAAATGCTAACATCTTCTGCTGACACATTCCCTATCTTCTCTCTCGATCCTTTAATTTTTCCTCAATTTTTTTCTGATCAGGGGGTAACGTATCTGATGAAATAATTATGTATTGCTCATTTGTCGTTTATAATTTTCTTGAGACATTATTTATTACAGGAACAATGGGAAATGGAATTTATGCGTATTGTTTCGTAAAAATCTTCTTTAACTTCATATTTAACGTCTTCCGTAACTGCAAATTTCAGAACTATCTCAGAAAAAAATTGTAATTTCTTTTGTTTTATTGTTGTATTCGTAGTTTACATATATCTCAATGTTGTAGAAGTATCTAATCACTTATCTACGTAAAGATCGTTCTTCACGAATAGAAGTATGTTGAGGTTACGAATGCAGTCATATTTTGATATTCTACAAGTCAGAATGCATTATGCTGTTGCTGCATATACTAACGGAACTTCTGATGCGTCAAATATGTTACCATGCACCGTTCTTCTTTGCATCCACAATTTATTTAATCTGGCAGAGATGTTACGTGTCATTTGTTTTTTATCACAAGTGTAATACCTATTCATAACGTTTCATACATAATCAATGAGATTACTGATATAATTAAACTACAAATAGGAACTCAATTTAGGGTTACATATTTCAAGCAGAAATATATAAATGTTTTTGCTTTGTATTTAACCTTCACTTTATAAATCACGATCAATTTTATTACAGAAAAATCAAGGTTGACTCCAAAATGTTTCGATGATATTTGTACATATTCAAGCTTGTAGTTTTACATAAGTGTTGACATTTTTAAGTAAGAATTAAGCAGACTATCAGAGTTTTCTAAGATTCTACCTCTGGTAATGTATCTGTGATTTCGGTTCAAAATGTGAAAAAGGGTCACTGAGTTTGGAAATATTTCTTGAAAAAATGTGGGAGCCAATAATCACTTCGTTGACTGTTTTGTATTCATAAGGGATTAAATTTTCTGAATTCATAAGAATTTAATGAAATCTTTGATGTTAAAATTTTGTCATTTGTACATCTGTAGTTGCACACTTTTTCGGAGAATGGCCCAAAGAGCTTTTTATGTACTTTCCAAATATTGAAATAACATTAATGTGCACTTCATGACGGGGTCAGGACCCAGCAATATGTAACCAATGTACACATTTTGTCTTGAAAAATGTCAATTCCAGCATTCCGATTGGTTACTACCACGCAAGATGTTTTGCGCAAGGATGAAGCAACAGGTTGCACATTGTTTCATTCAACGCGCACTTGGTTATAGATGCCTCGCTTGCCAATTACAGGGCTAAGATTCTATGGTCTTGACTATGGTCTTGACAACGGATAATCTGCGGTTGAATATTGCTGGATCCTGACTCTGTCATAAATTTATGGATGTTTTGAATGTAACGAGGAGAAAAATTGAGATTCCAGCGCTTCCAAACATATGTGACCCGGCAACACAAAACCACCAAAAAGTCGCAAAAATTGATTTTTCTGATTTCATCATGTTTGGAAAGAACAGTCTCAGCTTTAAATTGATATATAAATTGTCAAACCTGAAGGTTCTTAACCCTTTTAATTTAGCGAATAAATGGAGCTAGTAAGAGAGTTTGCTGATATTAGTTACGAAGGAAACAAGATCTAAAGTTTGGGCCTATTCAAGCGTGTGGAGCAAGAAAACATAAGAGAAAATCAATAGAGAGTGAATCAAAAGGCCATAGTAACCACTGTGAAGGGGTTGTCAGATTTAGTTGAAATTTAGCAGGAGTGTTAAACATAGTCTATTCATTGTATTACCAAGAGTTTAATTTGGGGGCTTAAGTCATTCAAATATTATCACGAAAGTCATGACAGAGTTCCAATGGAGAGATTAAGCGCACCTGGGTGGCCTGGCACCTGCATTAGATAATGCCTATTCACCCCATTGGGGTGTATTTCTTTGTTCCCCGTTTGTAATACCGATTTGTCACTTTCTTTTATCACAGTGAACTTGCAATTTAGCCCATAATGAACTTGAATAGGGCCTGCTCTTTTCTTGCTCACATGAAAACCACCTGGAAATGGAATTTACTTTGTACTGTAGACCTACTTTTAACTCTTTTGTAGCTCAAATGAATAAACTTGCAATTTGCTTTATAGCAGACACGCATACTATTTTTTTGCTCACAGGAATAATCTTGTAATTTTTAAATACAAAACTTATATACTCTTTTCTCTCTCACAAGAATTAGCAATTGTTTTATGGAGAAATCACATACTCTTTTAAACTTTAAAGCTCAAAAGAATCACACTTGCAATTTATTTGCACTGTACTCACTCTTTTCTTGCTCACATGAAAAAACAATATAATTTGCTTTCGCGACTATTAATATACTTTTATATCATTATTATGAGATTGCTGAGAGTTTCTTCTTTCTGTCAGTATAAAAATCATTAGGGAAGAAGTAATTTAAGACCCCTGATATTGTAATGATTTTACGAGACTGGGCGGTACCGATGTAAAAAAAATCACACGGAAAGGGGGAAGAATTTGTAAGAAACCGAAGCTGTGCGAAAAAAAAGTCTTCTAGAAAAACTGTTGAAATGTGGCGGGTTTGAAATGCACAGCGAAATTTGTCTAGATTGGGTGGAGTAAGCACTGGCGTAGACAGGGGGCACAGGGGGTCATGCCCCCTCCCCCCCCCCCTCCGAATGAGCCACTAAAAAAAAAAAAAAACGAGAGCGAAAAAGAGGGGGAAGTTAGAGAAAAAGGCCTAAATAGGCGCTACAAGCTGCTGTCTTTCTCTCAAAATTTGCTAAAACGTTTCGCGCTGTTACATACAGTGAATTGTTGCGTCCAAATAATTGAAAAGCAGTCCGGGCGTCGACCTATAACTTTCCGCTTAAAACAATTGTTTGGAACAAGCCGTTTAGTTTTCTCTTAAATTTCCTCCCTGCACTCACTCCTGTTACACACAGTGCAATATTGCATCCAAGTAATTAAAAAGCAGTCGGGGGCGTCGAACTATACCTTTCAGCCTAAAAAGTGTTTGCTACAAGCCGTTATCTTTATCTCAAACTTGCTAAAACGTTAGAGCTTTCGCGCTTCGCGCTGGAATGGGAAAACTCCCCCCCCCCTCTCTCTCTCTCTCTGCACCCATACCTGCCATACCTGTTACAGTGCAGTATTACGTCCAAATAACTGAAAAAGCATTCCGGACGTCGAAATGACTTTGCGCCTAAAGAAAGGTGCTACGACCCGCTGTGCAACGTCAGAGCTTTCGCGGGGAGGGGGAAGGCTTCCCCTTTCAGCATCCCCTGTGGATCATCACCATCACCAATTTCGCACTCTTTGAGTGCTCACAACCACCCCCCCCCCCCCCCCTCTCCTAAAATGAAATCCTGGCTACGCTTGTGAAAGTAAGGATTAATCTTGTGATTCGATAATTAAACCTAGATGTATATAAAATTACAACGTGTCAAAAAATGCGATTAAATCTAAGTTAAACACGTGCATCCTCACGCCATCTTGTTTTTCAACAAGTAGAAGCACTTATGATAAAACTTTATATTTGGTAATGGTGATTTTTATGCATATGCCTACGTTTGCACATTTTTGGTTTATATATGTACAAGTTTGGGTTAACTAAAATGACACCTCTCAAATTGCATTTGTGAATAATGCACTGCACCGAGGCTAGCACCCCCAATAAAAAAAAATGGGGGGGGGGGGGGGGGGAGGGAATCATTCCTATGCATGTGGCTGAGCGAGATACTGTGAAGGATACTATTCGATACGGTACGGGCCACGTATACCTTTTCTTAATGGCTGATACACATGTCAAACCAAACTATTAAAGGTGAAAAGTTGATTGATTTCTACGTTTAAAAATATACCCGTTTCAGACCCTAGCCTCCTTCGTCGCTTTACTGAGAAAGGTCCAATATTTTTTAGTTTGAACCCCCTTGGAAATCCCAGTTACTGGCCCCATGCATGTATACAGGTTCACACACGAATGATAATATAATACATTAGACTTGGCCAACTTTAAATAGCCGAACCAAATTTAAAAAAATACAATGAAGGGAACGAAAGAAACGAGGACATCTGACGTGAATTGCCATGAAACAGGCAACATTCCTCGCCTACTAATATTGAGTGACGGCTCTGGCATTATTTAATTGAATTGAAAAGGTATATTTTAATATCAATTCTTCGCAGCCAGTGGCTGAATAACGAATGATTTACAATTCACAATACATGATTCCATTGAACATTTGTAAAATAAGAATTCAATTTTGATACACAGACATAAAAAGAGACAATCTTTACAAATCGTAATAAAAATGAAACTGAAAATGTGCAAAGCTGTTAAAAAAAACACGGTATTTTAAATATACATTAAATGCTGTGGATGATTCCAAACTATGTAATCAACTGAATATAATTAATGTATAAACCTAAAAGAAGTGGTTTAGTAAAATTTACCAAAAGCTTACATTGTACTGACTGAGGCAGACGGCGTGTCATCTGAAAGTAGGTGTTACATTGTGCATTATGCATTATGCAGGTAATATTTAGTTATATGGTAATTTATGAAATACTGACATAAGTTTGGGTGTGGAAATGAGGGGGAACTGATTTTCACATGAATGTAATAAGCAATTTTTAAAGAAAATATACAAGCATGTATATATATTGCACATGGTAAATTGCCACTTCGGGTATGATACAAGAAATAAATGAGAGATGCATGGGGATAAATAAATATGCATAAATTAAAATTTGCACTATAAGTTATAGCAACGGTAAAAAGAAGTAACTGTTATGTGCAGATTAAGATAAAATATTCATAATATTGGAGACGCGATTAATATTCGAACCCTTGACACTATAGTTCCTTAATATTCAAATGTTGCATTGCTTACAATATAAATATATAACTTATTATTTTAAAAGGCATTTAAATGAGTTGATGTATTATACTAAATAACTTGGTAGGTGGGGTCGATAAATAGTGAATGAAAGACGGGGGTATTGCAATCTATTTAAATTTAAAAGATGATGTTATAAACTCTTAGAAGTAATATTTTACATAAAGCAAAATAGCTGTATAAAAATTACTCCAGACTCTTACGAATAGATAGAGAGAGAGAGAGAGAGGGAGAGAGAGAGTGAGAGTGAGAGATGGAGAGAGCGAGAGTGAAGGAATTAAAAAATAAAAGTAAATGGTATATACATTTAAAAAACTACGACAACAACATTTGGGTACTTCACATTAATATTCTTTCCCTCCTTACTCGACTTCATATTTAAGCGTTGTATTCTTTACAGTACAAGTTATTCTTTATAGTTAATTCGGTTAGTGTTCAACAGGCGACTCAGGTGCGGAACCGGGCTGTTCCGAAATCTAGTTGTTCTACACCTTGGCTCAACAATGTTCGTTTTTCTCCTGGTGTTGTAAGAGCTGGATCTGACCGGGGTAAGACATGATTCAGTCTAGAAGAGGGGTGCTGCAAGGATTTGGCAAACGAAATGCACAATTGTTCTCGACGGTCCTCGAGGCTGATGAGGTTACATATTTCAAGCGCTTCCGAGTACCTTGCATAGTTATTGCCAAGAATTATCTTGCACGCTCTCTTCTGAATGCGTTCAACGACCTGTCTCTGTTCTTGTGTGAGTGCTCCAGACCATACTGGGGCCGCATATTCCATCACTGGTCTTACGAAAGTGGTGTAAATGGTGGCAAGATCGACCAATGTGATGGCAAAGAACTTGAGAGTGCGCAAGACGTACAAGCGACTGTTTGCACGTTTCACCATGTAATCAACATGCGTTGCCCATTTCAGGTCGGACTGGATGTAGACACCAAGCAGTTTGACCACGTTACTACTCTCCAGTGTAATATCATCGAGTGTGAGAACAGTTGGGCAAACGGATTTCTTCCGAAGCAAACATTCATTGTGACACACTTTTTAAGATTGAGACGCATTTGTTCGAGGTAGGCCACTCATGTACCTTGGTGAGAGATTCAGCTAAACGTGATTCAGCATTTGCAAGTCGCGTTTCTACTAACGTGAGATCATCCACGTATTTGAAACAACGGATGCTGCTGGTGATGTTCCTTGTCTCGTCACTGACATTGGTCGCGGCATCGTTAATTAAGGCCATAAATACCACGGACCCAGATTTGTTCCTTGTGGGACCCCTGCCTTAGTTTCAGACCACCGAGAAACGGATCCTCTATATTTCACTCGCTGACGGCGTCCCGACAAAAAGTCTGCGATCCACTGTACATGGCTGCGGTATACGCCCATGTCGATCATTTTTCTTATTGCTGTTTCATGGTCCACACGATCAAATGCCTTTGAGAAATCTGTGAGGAGGATTGTCGACGCTGTACCCGTTTTGTCGGCATGGCTATGTAAACTATGCAGGATATCCACCAAACAGTGCGACGTTGAAGCCCCTTTTAAATTACCGAATTGCGCTGGACATGTCAGACATTTATATTATTTCTTTTCTGGGGGCTGAGGTGGTTTGCTTGTAGTCTAGTCTTGTCTTCAGGGGCGACCGAGTGACTTCAAAAGTGGGGGCGCCAAGAAAACAGGGCTCTTAGAACAGATTATAATGGACACTTAAGAGAACGGAAAATGGACACTTATTTCAAAGGAAGTTGGGAAATTGTCGACTGAAATGGGGCACGTGACAAAATGTACAGGGCGCTTATCAGAGATCAAAAGGGGAAGGGGCACTTTTACAAAGTAATTCACTTCAGTCTCAAGCTTTCTTCTCTCTCTTTAGCAAGTCCTTGTTTCTGTATGATGTTATCTTGCCCCCCCCCCCCTTACTTTTGAATACATGGGATGTACACGATAGAACAGCCTTAGCGTGAATCAAAGAAATAGTCGGTCGTTGAATGCTTTTAAGTTGTCACAAATTAATAGTTGATCTACATGTTTTCATCAAAATGTTTGGATATGATCAAACCCGGAAATATGTTATTTTCTAAAGTGTTTCCGAATCACTCATTTTAATGTCAGCTTTAAACTGTAAGTTAAGTTAACTGTTAAATCGTTTCTACTTCTTGTTTAATAATGGTGTTTGTTTGTTTTTTTATCTTAGGTTTTTGTGTGTGTTTTTTCCAAACTTTAATAACACTTTTCTTCAATCTAATAGTTGTTTTCAAATCTAAATTTTTTATATAAGTAAATTAATTTATTTATTTGTTAGTAATTTCTACAAGGGATTGTATTCTTTTATCTGCATGTCAATCTTTAAAAATGTTGTCATGTACATAGTAAATGGTAACAGGGCCGTTGTGGAAAGACTTTTCGAGAAGCTGGCAAGACCCCCAAAATACGGGTCTACCTTTTCCAAAAGTTGACAAACCTGCATTTGTGTGCCCCCCCCCCCCCTTTATACTAAATCCTGGATCCGCCCCTGATGCTGAGTATGTCTCTGGTATCATTTTACAACAAAAATCATACGAACAATGCAGAAAGATTATGTTCATTGTCAATGGACGCTTATATTGAATATGTCTAGACTGCATTTTTCACTGAGACGATTGCTACTTGTCAACTATATATCTTCATTAATGTTCTCTGGCCCGTTTATGGTCGTTAACCAAAGGAAACTTTTCAATACCATGAATATGAGTGAATAATTTATCATCTATCGAATTATACCTGAACTATATTGTGAATTTGGAGGTCACACATCAACAATGTAAAATCCAGCATATCAATGTTGAAAAACAGACAAACAACGAACCAGGAACTGGAATATGTTTTTTTCGAAATCCCTCCCCACGCATGCATGAGTTCGTTGTACGTTTTAATCGACATTGTTCCTTGTTACTTCAAACTGCAGTTGCCACAACTGTATCAACACAGAAATATATGGAAAAGTCACGAAATAATACACATATGATACATATCTCATTAATAAATGTAAAAAGTCTCTAAGTTTGGAGAAGTTCTCGTCTAATTGAATTGTACACCAAAACCATTGCGACTTCTCAAATATAGCTTCGTTTATTACATTTTGTCACTGCTTATTACCTATTATAGAACAATATGCTGGGATAATCTCATGAGACCGACAACCCGTGGGTAGGAAATGATGAAACATAGGACAGCCTAACAATATGTACTGATACAAACATGTCTTTTACCAGCGGCGGCCCTCGTAGGGGTGAAATCAGGGCCATAGTAAGTAGGACACATTAATCCGACCCAGATAAGTAACACATAATGAGGGGCGTAGCTTCATATGCTACTTGGGGGGGGGGGGGCACATCCCCCAAAACGAATATCAAGAGAGAGATAGAAGGGGGGATAAAGGATAACACAACACATGTTAATTAATACTGAATTTATCTAATTAGATTGGTGCCCCCACCTTCTTCTCTTGTTCATTTATGTACTTTACTTTTTCTCAGTTGTTATCATCTGACAGCAAGTTAACACACGTGAAGAACCAACCGGTGGCCTGGCTATAGCCTCTACATATGTTGACGTCATCAAGTCGTCTTCTTTTTTTTTCGCGAGATTATTTCCGGGTTTTGATGCTCTGGAATTCAGGCTTTCACACACAAATACACACAAGCATTTCTCCTCTGCATGACACTCTGTGAACAAAGATTATCAATTACTGTATTCTGTGGCCCATCAGCTTCAGTTTGATAAATGTGAGAGGGGAAATTATTTCCTCAATAATGTTTTTAAGGAAGAAATGTGTAATTCCATCATATCCTGAACCCTTCTTCGTATTAAGATTCGTTATAATATCTTTGATTTCACCATCTACTACTGGTGTGAAAAAAGAGACTGGGGTTAATTAGGAACTTTTAGAAAATTGTGAAACTCTAAATTTGACTTTGGGTTATTATTGGCAAGATTTGGTCCTATATATTTACACAAAAGTCCATGTCTGAGGGATCATCATATTTGCAATTATTTTTAAGAATATACTTGGGAGGATCAGTATCGTTGTTGATAGAATTGAGAGCAAGCGAGGGCTCAAGAAAACAATAGGAAAATCGTAAAAGGCATGCTAATTCTTTACAAAACAACATTATTAAGGCCCAATCCCCTTGTTGCTTTTTTGTTTTTGTTTTCTTTGTTGGCTACTTTTCCATTTCTGCACAGGGTAGCGATCTTGTGAACAGACCAGTGGTAAAACATCCCTCCATGTCGCAACATCAGAGGGTTGTACTTCAATCATTGATACTCATTTATACCCTTATTTCTCGAGGAGGTGACCTGAATGCCCAGACGAATGAAGGCCATACACTGTAAAAAATAACTGTAGATTAACAGGTATTTTTCTTTTGAAATGGCAGGAAAATTGCTAATTTTCCTGCCATTTCATAAGAAAAATACCGTATTAACAGAAAAACGGCAAAAACTTTTAATTTTACAAGTCAAAAAACCTGTTAATCTACAGTTACAAGTCAAAAAACCTGTTAATCTACAGCTATTTTTTACAGTGTACATGCTTGCATATTGCAGCACAACTATGTGGTGGATCTACCAACGTAGAAATCACGAAAGAATTGTCTGAGGTATGTCATTGAAGTGGTTCAGGTGATTGGTGATGTAACGTTGAGAATAGTGCTTTTTCCACAGTCAGAAAATAAATGACCTGTCTGGTAATATCCAAGTTACACCAACGAAAGCGACACCCGGCTGCAGACCGACAAAGACATCTTACACTGCCCCAATTGCCAACTGTCGGTCGGTTCAGCGGTCTGACTGAGGAGTAGGCTTCCGCTTACTGTGCTTCCAGCTTGTTCAGACCATTGTAGATAAAGGTCAAGTTTGTATCAGCAATGAGTCTCTGCATCCGAAGCAGTAACGTCGAAGGTCTAAAGAATCCTGCGAAGTGAAAACCTATTAAAAAAAAACAATTATGTCTAAGGTATGATCGATGAGTTGATATGTTTTCTTGAATCTAGATCCAGAATCCGATTTCATTGTAAGAACAATCTCCCCATTACACTGAGCGCTACGGTTGCCATGCTAAAGCCGGGGTAATAATATGCAGGGCCCTCAGGGAGAACAGTATTAAGTACTGATGAGGCTACCCTGGGTAAACAAGACATATTATTATTATTATTATTATTATTATTATTACATGATCTCCTCCTAACTGCTGCCACCCGAAGACGGTGTGTCCCCGAATTCGTATAGGCCCGGAGTTCCTTAACATGAACCTGCGATTACGCTTGTGCCAACCATTCACACCGTTACATGAACGAAAAGAAGAAGGAATGTCGTAGCAAAGTTTTCGAACGACATGATCTCAATTTCATCCTTCTGGTTTATGTATTCCTGGCACATGAAAATATTCTCGTGTGTTTAATTCATTTATTGAGATTCGATTTACGATGATTATCTGTCTGAAAGAGGAACATCTAGTACGCCTTTTTTATGTTTATCTCAATTAGAGTTATTTGTACATGTCATTGTCTTTACATTTTCTTTTCATAGTTACGACACTTTACATGAAATTGTTTTATGTCTTCTCTAACCCTCTCTTGGATCTAAAAATTTAGCTGATGGGGCAGACATCGACAGAGTCCCTTGGACCTGCCTTAACCCTGGTGAAGCACTTGATAAGAAAAGGGGCTGACGTAAACCTACCTGACAAGTCTACCAAGGTTCCCATTGATTATCTATCAGGCAGAATGGCAAGATTAGTGGTCGGGTATGTATCGAAATTCTTAAATATGTATTTTTCAACACGAGATTTTAATCCATATTTGAATGTTGAATAAAGTTCCATTTAAAATATAAATGATGAAATTTTTACATGAATAAATACTGCTTCAATTCAGGCACATGTGCACATATATGCCTTTTTGTTCTGCTTTCCTCTTGTTTTAAAGTCCACTGGATACAGGAGACTCCCAAAGTGCTTCAACTGATGATAACGACAGGAAAGATAGCAAGATGGTATCGGTAGCTAACCCCGTTATGGGTACATCAACACCTTCATCTGCATTATCAGAAGAAATGCTACTTCGCCTGTCAGAAGAAATCCCCAATGATAAAATTCAAACTTTAGGCTTAAAATTAGGAAAAAGCCAAGCCCAGATCAACCGGTTTGAATCTACTAATGATAGGGGTACTGAGGTAACTTCGGACGGTACACGAGCTATGTTGTTTTCTTGGTACAACGCCACTACAAGTGCAAACAGAATTCCGAGACTGAGAGAAGCACTCGATGCATCGGGTTTAGTGCGGCTGGCCGAAAATTATTTGTAGCATTCTTTTCATTCTGCACTAAAACACAGATTAAATTAAAACACAGTCGTGAAATAATTTTTAAGAATTTATCAAAATGGCACATCGATGTAATATGGTCTTTGATTGATTCATCGGTATGAACACATCTTTTGATTTTTCATTCATGAATTAGAATAGATTTGCGTGTAATCATTAGCCTTAATGAAATAAATCCTAGCCGATAAACCTAACAATATATTTTTGTATTTATCAAACAAAAAGTATACAATTTCAGTATGTCTGTTTTTATATTTTTTTCGCAACTGTTTCCAGCTTGCGATATGTTATAGACAAATTATAGTTTGTCGCAAAATTTCAGATCTTTAATTTCCTTATATTGTATTGAACATTACTAAAGTAGTATTGCTTTTTAAACATGTAACAATTTACTTAGAGCAGTATTAAGTGACAGATCTTTTTGATAATATGTCCCTCCCATGCTACTGACATGACTGAACGTTACAAAAAAAATTATTCTCTTCCTGCCCTTTTCATAGTATTTGTCATATACATGGCTTTTTCATAGGGGAACAGTATTTGCAATAATGTTTTCGAATGGCATTCAGGCCGAAACCCCATTAATAACGAAAGGTGCTGACGTAAACCTAGCCGACAAGTCTACCAAGGTTCATATTGATTATCTGTCAGTGAGAATGGCAAGATTAGTGGTCAGATATGTATCGAAATTCTTAAATACCTGTTATTTTTTTCATCGTTAAAACATTTGTTTTAATTTCATTGTGAGTATAGTCCTGATACTGATATCTGTAGATGTATTTAGTCAAGTTTGTTTTTAGTCAAGTCCATTATCCGAAAGCAGGTGAATGCATAGTTTGCCGCTATAGATGCTCAGGGAAGAAGCATCCATAAATTTGAATTAATTTGCTCCGTCCCAAACGTCACAGTATCGAGAAAATAGATTTCTATTAAGTGAATATCGATTTTCAACAGAAATATATAAGGAAATCTTCAGTTTAAAAATAAATTGACATATCTATTCTATATTTTTAATCTCAAACGGGTTTTTAATTTTGAAAAAGGCAATTGGGCATTTGGGTTAAGAAAATCTTCATGTACACATAAAGAAAATGGCAGCCCCCATGTACTGCTAGCAGACGATACATACTGCGAGCAGATGATAAATTTTGCTCGTATATTTTGACGCGAAGCCATATAGTCTAACAAGTAGGAATAAATAACACCTTTGAACACTATCGTTTTTATTTTTTGAGATTAATTCTCCTTTAAGAAAAGAACAGTTGCCATCCTTCTATAATTTCTTTTTTTTTACCATGCGGGGATCGAACTGATTTTTTCCCCGGCGTCACGGCGTGAACATCACCGAGATTCAGCGGGCCATGTCTGGGACTGGCAACCTTCAAGAAAACTTTGATTTTGATATCGCTGTTCAACATTAATGCTTGATTTACCAACTTTTCAAGCTGCTTCTTCGTCACATTTCAACAAATGACACTGCATGTTACCTACGGACATTCTACAATTCAACGATCCATTTGGGGGGAGCAGTGCTGATGTTTCGTCACCGAACTTTGTAACCACCACTCTCTGATATCGCCGACTTATCTGTGACATCGGCTGCGACATCACCACGTCGAGTTCCTGATCATTTCTCGTCGCATCACCCGCATGGACTTAACATTTACCAGAGTTTGTCTTTAAACATCTTTCCGATTTTTACGTAATTTATCATGCCAGCTCGTAAGTTGTGTTCAGTTTAATTACGTTAGACACATTCTAAATTTTGTTATACAAAAAGGAATTAATTCCAAATTGTTTATTTTATTGCCATCAATGATTTATAAATTTCATTGGCACTATGTTTTAAGGCATAACATTTAATCAATCGTTATTTAGTGAACCATATTTTAGGCCAGCAACAACTTTACTTTCTTCGTCGGCCTTGATTCATTTTATGTATCTTATGTATCTATCTCTTGCGGGGTATTGAATAATATAACCCATTGAACCCCTTTAAAAATTAGTTGGTCTTTGAATTCTCTGTTTTTAATTCGTGAGGAGTTTGATTTCTTGAATTGATGGATGGTGATTTTGATTTCATTTTTATGCGAGTCGCAAGTGATTAGTTTTAGTTTGTAATTACTAAAGTCACAGGATCATAGTCCACTACAAAACCTCCCCACCATGCTTCTGACATGACTGGGCGTTAAAATAAATAATGCTCGCCGTGCCCTTTTAATAGTATTTGTCATATACATGACTTTTCAGGGACGTAATATTCACAATGACGCTTTTGAATGGTCTTCCATCATGGAGCATTAATTAAAGGGTTCCCGAAGCCAAAATAGTATTTTGGGAAGATATTAATTCAATTAACAATGTGTGAAATAATGTGCTTTTCTAATGTGTGCCTGTTTTTAGTCGTTGTGTCTGACTCTTTAAATTGCATGAAATTGTAAAGGAAGAACATAAGGAGAGGCGGAGAGGGGAAGAGAGTTTGAAAAAGATGAGGGATGGGAGAGTGAGCAACTGGGAAAATCTTGTTTAATGCGAGGTAGAAAGAGAGAGAGAGAGACAGATGAAGAAAGAGAGAAAGATGGAAAGGGGCAGAGGCAATGGACAAATCAACATTATGGTTAAATGAGATATAGGGTACACAAAAATTCATCCGCTCGCAATGCATTCATGTGAGGTGGAGCAAAGTTGATGGGATAAAAATTGATTAAAGAAATTCATATAAAATCGAGTATCTGTCCTCTGTAATTATTAAGAATATGTCTAGTGGTGCTTTAATTTATAGTCACATGGTTTTCGATTTTACCTCTTGGCTGTACTTTTAAAGGGTTAATTATCTTAGTGTATTTCCACTGTTTCAGCCTGCTAGTCGGCGAGAGTTACGTTTAGCCCCGTTTCAGCCTTCATAAATTTTGTTATAGCCGGGAAAATGCCCATACGATATCACTCATTAAGATGTCTTTATATTTTGTCTCTACTCTGAACATCATAACGAATTCCATCCTAAAGTTGTCAAAATATATTTCTTTATATTCCTGTCAATTTATCATGTGAGCAAATGAGAGCCTGGATTACTTATGTGAGCCCTATAGACCAGGATAATGAACGGCAGAGAGACATAGGAAGGAAAAGACAATTCTCAATATATTAGTAGTAAAACCACGTGTGTCTTTAATGCGAGCTACGGATAGGGAAGAAGTGCTACATGTATAGAAAGAGAGAAAGTAATATAATGGGAATATCGGACCTTCTCGGGCAAACATATCGATTATTGCTATTTGATTTGATTTGATATTTGAAACATATTTTACAAACTGATTACAACATAATAAAATAAAAACCAATACATTATCAAATAAAGCAATTGCATTGTACATAGTTTACGTAAATGAATCATAAAGAAGGACTGTCACATAAGCAAAGCTTGATGGCGTGACAATCCTCTACAAAAATAGGAAATACTAAAGAAAGGGGGATATTAAACAAATGAAAAATGAAAAAAAACCCAAACCGTTTCGTTGTATTCAAAGAAATATAAGTCAATTAAGGATGGGGATGAGATGAAATGTATGGAGAAAAATATAAATAGGAGAGGAAGGTACGTAGAAAGGTGAACTGTGTAGAAGAGATATTAGAGAAGACTCGTTAGACAGAGGGAAGAAGTGAAAATATACAGCCTTGAGGCTCCAATGGTTAAAACGATTCGGCAATTCTTATCTTTCAGACAGTAAAATTTGACTGAGTTTGTGTGGCACAAAAGTCTTCTGTCCCAAACAAACTGGCTGTAAAACTACAATAAGCGGCATGTGTTTACAATTTACACAACCGGAGTATAACGAACAGAGAGCTGAAGAGAGAAAGAAATCATGGATGTTCATCAAGTGCATCTCCCAGTAACATCACTTGGAAGAGAAAATAAAGAGAGGGTAACAGAGAGAGGGGGGGGGGGGGTCTTACAGAGTAGTATAGTATAAAAAAGAGAGGAAGCTAGAATAAAAAAAAAATAGGAAATAGAAAAAAAAGATGTTATGTTACTTTTGATGAATTGTTGTCTAGCTGAAAAAGGCAGATTTACATGCTATCATTTCGTAGGAGTAAATGTAGACTTTTCAATTACTGCACCCCACCCACCCCCCGATCTTTAAGATTCCGATATTCGGGCAACCACCAAATTATACTACCAGAGAGGTGTGTTAGGTAAAAAGAGAACGAACAATCGTGAAATCTAAAACCAAAATAATAATAATATATAAAATGGGGCAAAGCGGCTGTAGCCCCTCTCTACTGAGAGAAAAATAATGACGGAGAAGGCAGGTGCCTTGGCTTTTTTTAATGACTAATATTATTTTTTGAATAGAGAGGAAGAACAGGAGAGAGGGAGAGAGAGAGGGGAAGAGATGCTCGGGATGGCCTACCCTTTGCATGGACTTTATCGTATATTGAGCCATACCCCCTCAAAGCAAAAACAACAGTCCTTCTTTATTCCACATACATGTATGTGAATTTGGGGGACGCACGATTCACGCGATTAGTGGAGATGTCGCACTCTGCATGGGATGCGCGTGTGGTGGGGAATACCAAATATAGTCTTACATCCACGCTGGGTTATATCTTTTATTTTTGTGGGCTTTCTTTGATCATAATTTTTCTCCATTGTTTTGACATGCGTTGCATGGAATTATTTTTCTTCTTTTCCCTTTTGTTCATATTTTATATCTTCTTCTTTAAAAAAAGATTAAAAATACAAAGATAACAAGGAACTGTACATTTTAAAGACGTTTTAAATTCCGCTCTGTTTTCTTCCTGGAAGCATTCAAAGTCAATTTGTGAAATGTTAGGAAAAAGAGAGAAAACATTCTGAAAGAATATTTTCCTCCCCTCTTTGTTTCAGCCTAATTGATTGGTATAAGCGTTAACATAGGCCTATACAATATATTAAAAGCACCTCGAAGATTTAAAACATATTAAAGTTGAGCAGGAGAGAATTATTCTTTTATGAAATAAGTATTATGAAATATACCATGTATTTTTTTCAAGGAAAGCTTCAATTTTCAAAGAAAAAAAGCAAGCTAGTTTGTGTATCAGTAGTTAGTTCATAACTTCTGAAGATATAATGCAATTCCTATTGAAAACGGATGTAGAATATGTTTAAATTAGCTTGACAAAATTATATTCAGCAATCTTAACGTAGATCGAAAACATATGCGAACAATAATACATTGTAAAACCATAACCACCGTAGACTAGACGTGCTGGGTGCTGATCACGATTACAAATCCTCTGTCGAATATCCGTGGCTGAATACGAAACTCAAAATGGAAAAAAGTTGCCAACATAATGACCTACAATGGAACTGTGGGGAATACCAAAAAATAGTCTTTATCCAGCACCAATTTTATGGGTAATTTCTAAAAGAAGCAACAAACTGCAACAAATCAAATTTTATTTATTAGCTTATGCCCTGAGGTTATTTAATTTTTTTTTTAATTTTATTTTATTCTTTTTTATTATTATTATATAATTCAATTTTGAAGGGAATGGAAAAGCATTAGCACTGAAAATATGAGTTAGAAAAATTTACTACTAGCGCATGATGATAAATATAATGATACAATAGTTCATGCATAGCACAATATTATTTATACAATCTCTCAATGCACTTTGCAACAGAGGAAAAGAGATTGAGAGTGAGAAAGAGAAAGAAAAATAAAGAAAGAAAGAAAATACAACACAAGATGCAGAAAATATCACTGCGTTCAATAAATATTATCAATAAAAATAGATTAAAATTTTTTTTTTTTTCTTCACAACAGTAATAAGTTCTCTAACGGTATGAGCATATGTGTTAGTATACTACGTGATTTCATAGTTCTGATGCTGCATGACTGAAATCCCTTTCCCGTATCACTTTGTTTTGACAACAGATACAACATATAAGTGCACTGACCTCATATTTCTTAGATTTCATATAAAAAGGTAGTTTATTTTAAACAAATTTTCAACAAGAGCGTCATTATAAATCAAACATTAATGGTAGGTGTTTTTCACAAATCGTTCTTTTTGTCTATATTCCCATCTTTTTTCCCGCCAATTTTGCTCACGTGCCGATGGGGAAAACCAAAAATAGCATGGCATCAAGTCAAGGGTCAATTTATTATTTAGGGTTTTATGATTTAAAAAAGCAAGTGTATTGTAGTGGAGGGTCTATTTGGGTATATCCATATACACACACAATACACTATCGCAAAACCATCGAAGATACGTATGATTCTGAATTATATTTTGTTTTAGAAATGACCCTTAACCAAACACGGCTAAAAGGCGACTACGGCAGTGATTATCGCCAACCGTCTAATTCACCCCTGCATTAATACGCGGAGAGGGATGTATCTTTCTCTACGTATTTCTTTCTCACAACTCAGCAAATATTTCTCTTCGATATTTGAGATTGAAAGTGGTTCAAAAGGAATCGTGCAACTAGAGGAACGAAAGGAGATCCTCGGAAAATTTAGATAAGGTAGGCACATACTTTTTTGTAACTAGTATCATTTCTCATAAGATGAGTTCGGGGTAGATAAAATACAGCCCGTTTGTCGAAGAGTAGGTATACATGGTACAGGGGTTATTTTCCACGTATTGAATGTGGTAGGGGCATTACATATATATAGTTATATATATATATATATATATATATATATATATATATATATACTTATATATATATATAGTTGTAAAGAAATGTAGATGGGAGAACGTATAGAAAAAATAAGTTAAAGTAAGATAAAGTTCACTCCGAGAATAAAGACATAGTAGATATCCGTAGGTTTGCTTCCACAAGGGCTTTCGTTTAATTCTTCAGGTGGAATGATTAACCTGTTAGTTACATGGGTTTATATATCGTACAAGTAGAAGTTACAAACATTTGACAAGTCTTTCAAATCTCCGTTGTTAAAGTTAGGAGATCTATTCAATGGACGGATAGTTGCTGGTAGATGAAAGCTAGAAGAATGAGTTGTGATAGCATGGAGGATATTGAATAATTGGCCCGGTGAGCTGGGGAAGAAGGATTATGGCATTTGGAGTCAATGGAACAGTGGATTATTGTTTGGCACAGTACACAATAGAGTAGAGTGATTACAATATACACATAATAGTACATGCAAAATTATATAATATAATATACACTGTATACTGTGTGGTAGTTAGAGTAAGGAACAGCAATTCATATAGCGTTCAGTGAAGGTTTAAATTTATTAATGAAATGGGCACCAGAAAACTATCATCAACGCTAGAGTTAAGTAACTCATTTCAATGTCTATCTGAATTAGAAACTGAACCAAATCAATCGAACACAAATGTGGTACGAATATCGAGTGAAGATAATAATGCAATACAGCCAAAAGTAATTAATCTCTCTAAGGTAAACTTAAATCAATCAGAAATCAATTTATTAAAGAAAGGTCCGAAATTCACTGCGACTCAGTAAAACAGAATAATGACAATCTTAAAGAGGACGTACATTCTTTTTGTCGTAAAATTAAATTACGGGAATATTTTTCTGAACTGGATATTGAGGAGGATAGTAGTGGTTTACAAAACAAAAGCAAATTTAATCCTCAAAGAAATAGAAATACCACCCTTGATACTTATGTACATTTTTAAAAAGAAAACTGTAGAAGATGTGGGATCTCAGAAAACTCAATCTAAATGTAATATTAAGGCAAAAGAAAGGCGAAGCCTGCACAATTTAAAAAGTAATAATGATATTATTATGAAACAAGCAGACAAAGGAGGGGCATTTGTAATAATGGATGGACTTTTATGCTTCAAAAATACAAGATCATTTAGAAGATGAAGAAACGTATGAGAAATTAAAAAACAATACTGACAATAAAATAAAGAAGAAAATGACTCAAATGATAAATAAACATAAAGAATGTCCAACTGACAAAGAGTATGACTTTTTAACAAAATTTGAGCATAACACAAGCAATTTGTATGGCCTTCCGAAAATACATCAAAGTTCGGAAATTGAACATGAAGTAACTAAAAGTAAATCGGAATACATCCAATGTCCCGCTCCCGACAAATTAAAAATGCGCCCAATCATAGCTGGGCCAGTATGTCCAACACACCGTTTAAGTAATTTTATTGATATTTTGCTCAAACCGCTAGTCAATAAAGTAAAAAGCTTTGTTAGGGATGATTTTGATTTTTTAACACACTTACCCGAGGAATTGCCATTTCAATCAACCTTTAATTTGTTACATATGATGTTAATAGTTTGTACACTAACATACCCCATTGTTTGGATTAATAAATATCCGGAAGAAATTGATTCTCGTTTTTCTTCACAATTCATATTAGACGCGGTCAATTTTATATTGAATAATAACACCTTCCATTTTGATGGAAATAATTATGTACAGAAACGTGGAACTGCAATGGGAACAAAGATGACCCCGACTTATAATGTTGAAGTTAAAAGGTATTTTGAAAAAAAAATGGTTTAGATACTTAGATGACTGTTTTATTGTTTGGAAAACTGAATTTGGAGATATTAATGATTTACATATATATATATGATACTAAGTGAATTACACCCAGCAATTGGTTTTAAATGGAATGTTAATTGTAGCTCAATAAATTTCTTAGATATTAAAATAATCAAGGAAGATAATTTGTTAAAGACAGACATATTCTATAAAGTCACAGACACCCACCAATATTTGCATTTTAAATCTTGTCACCCTAAGCAGTGTAAAAATAATGTCCCGTATAATTTAGCTAGGAGAATATGTACAATTGTATCCGATGAAGAAACTAAAAAGAAACGGTTGGAAGAACTAAAGCATATGCTTTTGATTAGACATTATCCTAAGGAAATTATTACAACCGGTATTTCTAAGGCAAATGCACTCAGTAAGCAAGAGTTGATGTCTAAAAAAGAAAGAAATGAACAGGAGATAGTTCCATTTGTCCACACATTCAACCCAAATAACCCAAACATGTTTCACATTATTCATGATTCGTTGCCTCTCATCCGATGAAACTCTGAAAGCAGTATTTGAAAATGTAAAAGTTATATCAAGCAAACGACAAAGCCGTAATCTGAAACAAATATTAACCAGAGCCAGATTTTCCCGAAACAACAATACAAAAGGTGGGGTGAAAAGATGCGGCGACAAAAGATGCAAAACCTGCCCCCATTTGGATGTGACAAATAGAATCAACATTGGAATAAACAACACGGAGTTTTTAATTAAATTTCCATTTACATGTCAAACAAAAAACTTGATTTATTGTATAACGTGCCAAGGTTGTAAAGAAAAATATATTGGTGAAACAGGAGATGTTCTTCGTAACAGAGTAAGGGTTCATCGTCAACAAATAAGACAGAAAGAATATAGACAACTAAAATTGAGTGAACATATGTAGAAAGGTGTGCTCGTTCCGTAGAACCCAATATCTTAATTACATCTTTTTATAATGATGACAAAACTAAACGTTGCCTAAAAGAATAACATTTCATTAATAAATTTAAACCTTCGCTGAACGCTATATGAATTGTTGTTCCTTACTCTAACTACCACATACTATACAGTGTATATTATATTATATAATTTTGCATGAACTATTATGTGTATATACATTCAACAGTCAATCGTTGTATAATCCTTACCATGTTCATTGACTGCATTTTACACCAAGGATCTTTTTTGTATCATATTAACTTCAGAAATGCGTCAGACTATTTAATTTCGAAGTCTACATACTCTTTATCTCAGAATAACCAAACAAGTCTATACCCGGTGTAAGCTATTGTAATCACTATACTCTATTGTGTACTTTGACTCCAAATGCCATAATCCTTCTTCCCCAGCTCACCAGGCCATTATTCAATATCCTCCATGCTATCGCAACTCATTCTTCTAGCTTTCATCTACCAGCAACTATCCATCCATTGAATAGATCTCCTAACTTTAACAACGGAGATTTGAAAGACTTGTAAAATGTTTGTAACTTCTACTTTTACGATATATAAACGCATGCTACTAACAGGTTAATCATTCCACCTGAAGAATTAAACGAAAGCGCTTGTGGAAGCAAACCTACGGATATCTACTATGTCTTTATTCTCGGAGTGAACTTTATCTTACTTTAAATTATATATATATATATATATATATATATATATATATATATATATCAATTATTAGTTTTTTATGTTATTGTTTAGAAAATTCTTTTCTGAGTAAAATGACATCAAGATCATCGATTGGGGTAAGGATTATTTTTGTGAGGCAATGCTATTTTTAAAATGTTGTACTTTTGCCACCGTAGTCATGCTTGAAGCATCGAGAAATTTTGCTCTTGATGAGCTTCCGTATAATCTACTACTAGTACGGTGACATAGCTGGAAAATTGAGCACTTTTGTCTAAAACCACCAAATTTGGCACATTTGTGAAGTAACACATATTGATTAATATCAGGTATGGAAGCACTTCCTAAAATGGTTTATGGGGCAATGGTCCATGATTTTGTGATGTTTATCCTATACAATGCGACGCGTAAAAATCTCGTCCATAAACAAATCGGACCCTACCGATACGGGGTAAGCGGTCGAGAGGGCAGTGGAAAAGCATCCCTAGACCCTACATTTTATGTTGCCCAATATTATAAAGAACGAGTCTTTGGTTGTCGAGTATTAAGCACTGTCGATAATACAGCACGCCGGACTGGAAAAAGAATTGACAAACTATTCTTTAATATTTGAAATGTGGCGTAACGTGGGTCCAGCCATTTTATTAAGGGGCACTGATTTTACCTGGGGTGGGGGAGGTGAGTGGGGCCGCTTGGTAGATGAAATTTTTTTCTTCATTTTTCACTTATACATTAATGGAGGAGGGATATATGTGCCCCTGCGTCTTTGCCACTGCATTCAGACAATTCGTAGCAGTTCTAAAATTGGGAAGGGGTCATAATATGATTGCAGGACAGGGAGAACGGTCTATATTACTGATGAAGATACCCTGTGGAAACAAGACATATTATTATTGTTATCATTGTTAACAACTTTAGATTATTAAGAACCTCACTTAGATTCTCCTGAATATCAGGGATATTTTTTTCACTCCAATTTTTAAACAACATTATGGGTAAATCGTCTTGCGGCAGATATTGTGAAATGATTCCAGATGTTGAATTATAATGAATGAAATATGTGGCAGTAACGGCGCACAAAAGACAAATGACTTTTGACCCTATAAAGGACGGAACAATGAGGGCAGCATCACCAACATGTAAAGATGTGTAGATTGTAGCAAGATAGATCTCCATACAAATATTTGGAAAAAACGCATCAAGAAATGTGGCCTAGCTGCAGAGTGCACTCACGCCATCATCCAAAGTATGACATTTGGCCCTATAAAAGACAGGACACTGGACAGATGGGAGCATAACCAAACTCTATAGGTGCGTAGATTTTACAAAGATAGGCTCTTTCAAGAAATGTGGCAGTTAGACCGCACACAAGAGCGCACACAATACATCTATCAAGATATGATCTTTGACCCTATAAAAGACGGAACACTGGAGGCCGCGTCACCCAAATCTATAGGCTTGTAGATTATACCAAGATACACCTTCATTCTAAATTTGAACAAAATCCGTTGAGAAATGTGGCCTATAGAGTGTACAGAAACCATTCACAAAAATATGGCCTTTTACCCTCTAAAAGACGGAACACTGCGGGTAGCATCACCAAAAATAATTATGTTGCTAGCCATCTGTGGGGCGGGGTGATTAGCCGTTGCCAGGTTCGTTCCGTGGGGTCGTCTTCGGTAGGCTATGGGCATCACTTGGGCATCCTCTCAGGTCCTTTGTCTTGTCTTGTCTTGTTAGCTGCTCTCTTTATTTTATTTTATTTTATCCGTTGTTGTTGGGAGTTTTTCTTTTGTTTTTTGTTTTTGTAATTATTATTCATATATGATTATCCTGATTTTGTAATTGATTTGTTGTATTTTGTAAAAATTCAATAAATACATAAAAAAAATAATAGGTGTGAAGATTATATCAAGCTACAGCTCCGTTCAAAATTTGAAAGAAATCCATCAAGGAATGTGACAGGGCGCACACAAGAATACGACGCGTCGGCGGCGCGGCGGAGTAACGCTGCTGAATCCAAATTATCCTCAAGCAATCTGCCGGGGGATACATTTACGTCTGAAATTTTCCTATGCACACCGTTTCACCATGCTTACAATAAACCACCCGTCTCCCTCTTTCTCTCTCCCTCTCTCTGCACAGTAGGCCTACACAAGAAACAATGGACAACATGACAACTGAAGCATCAGACAGCGATTATGCTTCTGGTATATGTATGTCTATATGTAATCCTCTCATATCTGGAGGTAAGAAAATATCAACAACCCGTGTAAATAAATTAAAAACTGCTCTATAAAATCCGCATTACATGTATTATACAACACTGACAGGCCCCCACCCTCTAAAAAAATAAATATGCATAATATATATATATATATATATATATATATATATTCAGACATTCTGCCATATATATATATATATATATTTATAAGGTGCATTTTCAAGTCCAACAGTGATGTTTAGAAACCAAATTTTCGACGCATGCTCGCGTCTTCTTCCGGTTTTTATCCGTGTATACATTTTTCTGTATTGGTGCCAACACACATGTATATGAGTTTATTTCCGTAAATGATCAAACATTTTCAAGTCCAACAGTGATGTTTAGAAACCAAATTTTCGACGCATGCTCGCGTCTTCTTCCGGTTTTTATCCGTGTATATATTTTTCTGTATTGGTGCCAACACACATGTATATGAGTTTATTTCCGTAAATGATCAAACATTTTCAAGTCCAACAGTGATGTTTAGAAACCAAATTTTCGACGCATGCTCGCGTCTTCTTCCGGTTTTTATCCGTGTATACATTTTTCTGTATTAGTGCCAACACACATGTATATGAGTTTATTTCCGTAAATGATCAAACATTTTCAAGTCCAACAGTGATGTTTAGAAACCAAATTTTCGACGCATGCTCGCGTCTTCTTCCGGCTTTTATCCGTGTATACATTTTTCTGTATTGGTGCCAACACACATGTATATGAATCATGTGTCAGTGGATCACGTTTGGGTAAAGCTACCTGGTTCGACAAGTTATGGACATATGAAAGTATACATGCCTTCTCTTTAGACGGGACAAGGGTGAAATTCACAACCAATTGCCCACATCCGTCAAAAAGATTACCCGTAGGGCCAACCTATATTATCAGATGGGGGTCATTCCAGTAGACCGACAGCCCACAAGACCGACAAAACGAAGGAATTTATTCGAAAAAAAGGTTATAAAAGGTCTACGTGACCGACACTGTCGGTCTCTTTGGCCGTCGGTCTAGTAGGCTTCTGGCAAGTTTCCTTACCAAGCCTACGAGACCGACTTCCGGTCTTTAAAAGAAAGAAAACTTGCCAGAAGGCCCACATATGAGTTGCATTTTTGTTTTAAAGGGGAATTAACCTTGAAATATAAATATGCTTATTGTTGTCCTACGTAGTGTTGCATTAAAATATACGAGATGGGTATAAATTAAGATTTTCTAGGCAAAATGTATTGTCTGCTAGCAATACTTGGGGGCTGCCATTTTCTTGATGTGTATTGATGTGTACATAAATATATATTTTTATCCGAATGCAAAAATGTCTTTTCATCCTGATACGAATCCCATTTGTACGGAGCCCGGGAAGGGACAAGGGGAAAATCTTTTTTTGGAGATATTATCTCGTTCCCTCGAGATATTATCTCGTTCCCTCGAGATAATATCTCGTTCCCTCGAGATAATAACTCGTTCCCTCGAGATAATAACTCGTTCCCTCGAGATATTAACTCGTTCCCTCGAGATATTATCTCGTTCCCTCGAGATAATATCTCGTTCCCTCGAGATAATATCTCGTTCCCTCGAGATAATATCTCGTTCCCTCGAGATAATAACCCGCGACCACAGGTTTACACCAGATTCAAGTATTTTCGCGTGCTTTCTTGAAAGGTTTAACCCCTTAAACAAGTGTAACCCCTATACCCCTAAACCATGCAATTCTAGGCTCTGGGGAAAAGATACCATAAACGCGTAATGACAAACTCCACAAAGATCCCCCCTTTTCCGATTTTTGGCAAATTTGACACCCGCGCCTTAACCGACAAAACCCACGTTTTCACTTTTCTTTTTGTTGTTGTGCGTGTGTAAAGCGATAATAGTTGAGTGCCACCCACCCCCCCCCCCCCTTCCGAGCCACCGGGGGGGGGGGGGGGGTTGGGTCTTGTTAATCTCTACTTAGGCCCATCGTCTGGTTTAACTTGTTTAATTATATTAGAAAATGGGCCTGATTGTCAATAACGGCCTATTGTCATAACTTTAAATTCCGCCATTAAACATTTCCTAGTGTTGGCGGGCTGTTCGAATGAATCCCTCCACCCTCCAGTGAATAAGGGTAATATATTTGATATAACTTAATTTACAGCTTGTGTTTAAGAGATCGGCCAACTGTTAATTTCATGAGAGAACTTAATTTTAAAAGATCGTATATAGATTTATTTGTTTAAATCGGCCTATATCCAATTATCATTTAATATACCTAACGACAATCATGTTGCATTTAAAACGAGGGAACGATAATTATCCCGAGGGAACGAGATAATTATCCCGAGGGAACGAGATAATATCTCGAGGGAACGAGATAATATCTCGAGGAAACGAGATAATATCTCGAGGGAACGAGTTATTATCTCGAGGGAACGAGTTATTATCTCGAGGGAACGAGTTATTATCTCGAGGGAACGAGATAATATCTCGAGGGAACAAGTTATTATCTCGAGGGAACGAGATAATATCCCCCCCCCCCTTGTTAATCTCTACTTAGGCCCATCGTCTGGTTTAACTTGTTTAATTATAGTAGAAAATGGGCCTGATTGTCAATAACGGCCTATTGTCATAACTTTAAATTCCGCCATTAAACATTTCCTAGTGTTGGCGGGCTGTTCGAATGAAGCCCTCCACCCTCCAGTGAATAAGGGTAATATCTTTGATATAACTTAATTTACAGCTTGTGTTTAAGAGATCGGCCAACTGTTAATTTCATGAGAGAACTTAATTTTAAAAGATCGTATATAGATTTATTTGTTTAAATCGGCCTATATCCAATTATCATTTAATATATCTAACGACAATCATGTTGCATTTAAAACGAGGGAACGAGGGAACGAGATATTATCTCGAGGGAACGAGATAATTTCTCGAGGGCACGAGATAATATCTGGAGGGAACGAGATATTATCTCGAGGGAACGAGATAATATCTCGAGGGAACGAGATAATATCTCGAGGGAACGAGATAATATCTCGAGGGAACGAGATAATATTTCGAGGGAACGAGTTTTTATCTCGAGGGAACGAGTTATTATCTCGAGGGAACGAGTTATTATCTCGAGGGAACGAGATAATATCTCGAGGGAACAAGTTATTATCTCGAGGGAACGAGTTATTATCTCGAGGGAACGAGATAATATCTCGAGGGAACGAGATAATTATCTCGAGGGAACGAGATATTATCTCGAGGGAACGAGATAATATCTCGAGGGAACGAGATATTATCTCGAGGGAACGAGATAATTATCCCGAGGGAACGAGATAATTATCCCGAGGTAACGAGATAATTATCCCGAGGGAACGAGATAATTATCCCGAGGGAACGAGATAATATCTCGAGGGAACGAGATAATATCTCGAGGAAACGAGATAATATCTCGAGGAAACGAGATAATATCTCGAGGGAACGAGTTATTATCTCGAGGGAACGAGATAATATCTCCCCCCCCCCCCCCAAAAAAAAAAAAAAAAAAAAATTCCCCATGTCCCTTCCCGGGCTCCGTAGTTTCCAGTGGTTGATGTACAACTCCATATCATCAAGAAAATGGCACTCGCCATGTAAAATGTTAGCAGATGATACCGTGTGCTAGATTGTCTTGATTTGAATTCTTTTGTGATGCATTATTTCTAAACTGATACAGGCCAATGATTAGGAATATATTACACCTTTGAACATAAGTACATTATGGGGTTAATTCTCCTTTGACATGTTTAAGAAAGGAATTTCTTATTTGTCGGAGATCTTCTTCCATCCTGAGGCGATTGAGCTTTATATAAGGGTTGGTCACACATCAACGATATGATCATGAAGACGGAGTCGATAATCGATCAATATAGAAAAGGTTTTGTGTCAGAGAAAAATCGTTGATTAAAGCTTATGAGCACCTTACCTCGTCTACATTATTTCATAGTTAATCGACCAGCCCTTAAAGCCCATGTACATTTTACTAGGGCCCGTAATCGTTTTGCCATGTTTCTTAGATTTTATTTGAAAAATAGCAAGTTACTAGCCAAAAGATGAACAGATTATAGTTTTGTCTCATAAAATAAAAAAATATCTGCAGTATCAGAATAACATTGGAATAACAATGGAAACAAAGTATGTTGTTTTTGTTGTTGCTGGGGGTTTTCCCCTAAAGATATCAAAACCATTGAACATACGAAAAGTTAAAGTCGTTGCAGGAGCACAAAAAAAATATTTAAAAATAGATACATGCCTGCTCATTAGCTTGTTGAATGAATAGCTTTTATATCTCTCGTTAGATTGCCTCCCGGATGAGAGAGTGATTCCAGGAAGGTACCCAAAGTCATCATTCAAGAGAGAAGCGAACGAGTGAGTAAATAGCAACATTTTAAATTACTCAAACGTTCCAAAGCTTAGTCGATTCTATTACACCAACTCTATACCCCCTCTCATTCTCTTTCTATCGCTTTCTAGGTGAGTAAATAGAGCTACAAATTTTACTGCCTTTTCCCAAATTGTTATCACATGAAACTTTTTTTCCTTAAAAAGTCATTAAAAAGTCGTATTTATATTTTCTGAGAGTCAACGTGGCCTTTCAAATTTAACGAATCTTCATTAATACCACGCCGAAGTAGTGTGGTGGAGCTGTGGACTAGGAGTACAATGCCACAACTTTTACAAACATTAATTTTCAGTGCCTGTCCTTAATTAGGTGGGCTCTACTTTAAGTAAAGACCACCTCTTATTTTCTTTCGATTTTGCTTTATTTATTGTTTTATTTCTACTCACTTTTTGTGACATCAGTATCTCCATTATGGCTTGTTAAAATATATTCAAATTTGAAACAATGATAGATATGGTTATGCAGTTGTGCCCATTTTTTACTTTAATAGCTATCGTACTGTAACTTCTTCTAGGCGCCAATTTGTAAAAATCCTACATACACTACATCCCGGCAATAGGAAGTCATGATATAACCATATTTGGCATGATGCAAATTAATTAAACGAAAAATTGTTTGAACACAAAGTGCGCTCCCAAAATACAAAAATGCTCAAAATTTCCAAGCGTGAAAATGATTAATCTTTGTTTCAGCATTTTAAATAATCCTGTATCATTTGAAGAACGTTTTTTTCTTTAACACACGCGTACGCACGCACGTAAAGAGTAAGAATGTTTAAAATGGACTAAAATGTTATACATGTAGGGCACTGAAAATATATATAACTTCAATTTGGTGTGCATTTGGGCACGATTTGAACGCCCCGAAGCCCATATGCATTATTCATTTTGTAAGATGCTTCCCTACCGCGTGTATGCTTTGCGCGCAAGTAAAGCCAGCCTCACACTGCGCGATTTTTCAAGCGATCACTTGCGATGCGATGCGATTCGATGCAAAGCGATATCGCAGGCCATCGCTCGCTACCACAGGATCTGCGATTCATGTCTCACACTCTGCGATTTTAGTATTTCGCGCATGCGTACTTCATTACTGATAACGCGATTTGTAGTCGTATCAGCTGACACACGTAGTTCCTGAAAATTGAAAGGTAATTATTTTATTTAATAAAAAAAAAACATGAAACGCATGTGTAACCTATGTATAGCCTATGTAGTTATTGAAATTAATATAGAAACTTATAATTATAAAGGAGGTAACAAACATTTAGGAGAGAGTTACATTTTTATTCTATGTAATGTTAGATGGATTGGAAAAGAAAAGAAAAACTTCGGGTTATAGTTATTTAGCTAATCGAGTTATTTCCCCCCCCCCCCCCCCTACATCCATGTGACTCTCTTTAAGTCTGTTTATTTTGGATTCACCGATTTGTTGGTTTTGTCTTTGCAGAATGAAATAATATTGATAATATGAATGATAATAGAATCAGTTCATCGTTTTAATTAAGCGGTGATCCGGCATTTGCTTTGGTGACAAGTGCTCTGGGTTTATTTCGTCAGAAGTATGGGTTTAATTGGGTAATGGTTTCCGAGGATTAATCTTTTTATTTTTTTTCTTCTTCTGTTTGATTGTCAGGTATTTTCCGTTTGTGCCCCTCCCTTTTATAAGTTTGGATGTGCCCTGATCTTTACCCCCTCCCCCGTTCTCTATCTCATTCTTTCTTTGCTTCTCTTATCATCTTTTCTCGAATCTCCACATCATTTTCTCTCTCCTGTCCCCCTCTATTGCTCTCTTAACATTTCTCAATAACGATTAGATCTATAATTCTCCCCACCCCCCCCCCCCCTCTCTCTCTCTCTCTGTGGAACTCTCTCACATCCCCTCTCAGTAAACAATATTCGCATAGGACCGAGTGAAACACCGAGCTCTCAGTGACATAGGTATCATGCATCTTTATTGGAGACGTGCTGAATATCCCTTACAATAGCAAGATGAAAGCTGCATGTTAAAGAAAAGTTACTCTATTTAATGGGAAATACAAATGAAATGATTTTGATCAATGAAAAGAAAGAGAGAGGGAGAGAGAGAGAGAGAACGTGTTTACAGTGAGTCAGGCATAGTTCCAGTAAACACACAAGGTCCATTTTCCTGAAATGAAAACACAACCCAGCGGCGTATCCAGGATTTCCCAATAGGGGGGGGGGGGGCAGGAATTATTGATCGCCGTCATGTGGGAGAAATTTTTGCTTCTGAAGAATGGCTGAGATGCAATAGTGCTATATAGTGCTATATTTTTTTTAAAGACGGCCAATGGGGGGGGGGGGCACGCCTATTGCGCCCCCCTGTATACGCCACTGATAACCTCACCTCTGTGCATGTATACATTTTAACAAACAATCATAAGAATAAATGAATACACAGTACATTTCTCATAAAGATTCTTTCTAATAAATGCACATAATTAATCATACACATACAAAAATATTGCAATGTTTTATCATGAGGCATATTTTGAGCACCATGTGCATTACATTTAGTGGAATATCTGCTTAATAGCAAATCAATACCTCAAAAAAGATTACAAATATTATAACAAATATTAGTATGCAAATCATATGTATAATTACATATAGTTACATAATATGTCTATCTGGGGGAGCATTTCAATATTTCTTGTCACAGTCAAACATTTTTTACTTGTTTGTTTTATGCACATCATGATCTTAAATAGTATCTTAACACCAATTAGCTATACAAATCATTTCTTGATCAACATTTACATACATGTACATGTATATTCACTTTCATGAGAACAACCATATATAATCGTAGATCCAGTATTAAATAAAATTCCTTCATATGTTTCTGTATCCTTTTCCCCTCTCTCACCTATTTCACTCTTGCATTTTTCATTATCAATGATTCGAAAATATCAAATTACATTTCTGCACAAACATGATATAAGCAATTATATCTTATGTTGACATTTGGAAAGCACTTTTCTGAGGTCTTCTATTAGAACGAATCTCTAAATAACCCAAATAAGGTACAAGCGGGTGAATAATGTTGAGTGGGTTTTGAGTTTTTCTTTCTGCTGGAAACCAAATTGGAAATTGATGACATTTAACAAGTTGTGTAAAAATATCCAGTTGTTTGTTGAAGTTGTGAATCCTTATTTATATAAATATTCTGATAATGAATGAAGAAAAAAAATCTGACAATTATTTATCAAGTCTATAAACATGTTTTTTTCAAATACAGTTTATACATACACAATATAGTTATCCTATTATTAAATTATGAAATAAAAATCTTCTATTTTGGCACAGTGATTCCATTAAACCCAAATGTTTTTCACAAGATTGTTATGATAATCATTATTATTATACTTGTCTGATACATGTAATAAATTACATTTTAACAATTCACACTTTCTTTTTATAGGAGAGGCTTAACAACAAAATGCATTGCATAGAATGCCTTCCATTCATATAATACAATATTGTATGAATGAAGTGCAAGCACACGAGAATATTTTTTTTCTTTCAGCTATACAAACAGAAAAGAAATTCAGTAATTGTTATTAAAAACAACATGTAACATGTAATGAAACATACCATAGTTTACCCTCCCCCCCCCCCCCAAAAAAAAAAAAAAAAAAAATGTAATTGAAAGAGAGTTGTGCCACAAGATGTTGCTCCTGATTGTACATTTATTTCATGGATTCTCAGTAGTTCACATGGTTTGTTGAAAATAAAAATGTTTCATCTCGCAAGTTTCAAGTAACTACACTTTTCAAATTCAAATTTTGCTTGAATCATCAATATATATTATAGTATACAGTATAACAAACAATACAATTAGTATCATATAATAGAAAGGTTTTCGTTCTAAAAAGGGGGGGGGGCACAATGCATATTTTTTCTTCTGGGGGCACGGGCCAGATGTTCCCCCCTAAATTTGCCACGCTTCTGTTAGCTATGATTGCACCAATGTTTACAAGTGGGTTTTTACAGACACATATTAATCAGACATGATTATTTACTATTGGGTATAGAAATTTAACGTCACCATCTGAAAGACGGGATTCAGTTTTAAACCAGGGTCCGTCAAAGTTGGTTTGGAGGCTGTCGATCAGGACAGTGGAATTGTCTCCAAATGGTTGGAGCCAGGGGGTAAAGGCTTAATTCACCCTATGCTGGCTATGCCACTGTCTGTGTCAAGAAAACCTTTAGTATAGGAAAGCCTTATGAACTATGACTGAGGGGTCAAATCTGGGTAGTGAATTATGGTAATTGGCCAAGTTTTGTGCCTGCAAAGTAATTTAACTGTAAAGTTAGTAATGACAATTTGAATGACAACTAGAATCTCACTATTTTCAGAGATTTCATGTCCACATACATAAAAAGCTTTGAATAATGTCTCAAAAACTAGTACCAATTTTCGAAACTCAATATTGCTCCGTTTGTGAATGGCCCTATACTGATAGTTTGCAGGCAGAAACCCTGGTCAGTTGTAAAAGAGTGTCTGCACTGTAAGACTACCATAGGCCATGTACTATAGCTGCTCCTACTATGCTGACAACATAATTTCCAAGTGTGGGGGTGATTGGGGGGGGGGGGGTTGAACAAAGGAAATACCACCTTCAATCCATATGATCTGAAGGAGACGACTCACATAGAGGCCTTTCACACTCACTTCTGGACCGCTCCAAGTTAGAGCGCTCCAGAGGAACGGTTCTTGAAGAACGCTTCGTTTGCTTTCACACTCACCGCATTTTTTATGTCTCGAATCGCTCAACGAGTCAAAGTGTCTTGTTACTATGGCAGCTCAGATCAGCGGCTCAAATTTTTCGCGCGGAATTTCAAACCGTATAATGCGCTGTGCCGCTGCCGGTCGGTCTGTCGTCTGCTATATTTATACCCGTGACTGTGTTTTAATAATCGTGTAGTTGGGACTAAAGAAAGCGTTAGTATTTTTCCCCCACATTCAGTCACAAAACTTGATGAGGAAAAAGTCTCCGTTTTTCTTGATTATGTTGCACGTAGTGCTTAAAATATTTCTATCCAATATATGTGATACACACAAACATAATCTACATGTACTTAATGTAGGATTCCAACTTAATGTTGGATTCCTGAGATTGTAAAAGTTATGAGTAGGTATCACCAGGTATGAGATTGTGCTCCACGTTGATTTCTTCAATGACAGACATGCCACAGAGTTGCTTGCATCCAGATCTGCAAGGAAATCGAGGGATCAAAATAGATGTTCTTATTTATCCACACATTTGCTTGAAATTCATGTACAGTAATGTATTTAATTTTTCATTGATAGAAAACCCAAATGTATTGTCATTTCATTTGTTCTTATAAATATTCAAATATGGATTTTAATCTGTGAATTATGAAATTATGGATGCCAGTATTACTCAAACATACATGCAGGTAGATTCATGGGGTGAAGTGAAAACTGAAGAGGCCACCCCCCCCCCCCCCTACCCTTAGAGAAAAACAAAGACATAAAAGGGCTTTTTGAGGATTTTTTTTCTGCAGCCCCATTTTTGAATAGGGACTTTGTTTTGCTCGATACGAGACAGAAATCCAGCAAAGTCCAGCACAAGCTGAATTAATTCCTGGTTTTCAATCCTTATTATTCATGTATTCATATTTCATATTTATTCAGACATATGAGTGAGAAATAAGAGAACATACCTGTGATTTCATTGTCACTCAAATCTAAAATTCTGAGGGATGACAGTTCATAGACACTCTCTGGCAAGGTGGATATTTGGTTGTGTGAGGCATTTATAGCTTCTGTAGGATGGTCATCTGGTAGATTTCATCAGGAAAGTTTTCAGTCTTTGCTATCTGAGATGTTTACAGCTTCATTAATAAAACAGGAGAGGTACAATGAAAAGTAATAAAGAGCTAAAAACATTTCCCTGCTTAAATCAAACAGCAAACAAATTATCAGCATTATACTGTACTTGAATACACTTTACTGGATAGATGTTTGACAAAGAATAAAAACTGATTAAGAGATAAGAACCAGAATTTCTTTTGCTTCATTCAGCCTGAATGCAATACATTCAAAATAATTTTGTGCAATTACAATGAAAATCAATGAAAATCTATTCATTTATAAAAATATGTTTTGACAGATTAAATAAAAATTAAGCATTTTATTTGAATGAAAGGTGTCGTCCCTCTGGTCTCTGTTGTGTTCATGTCATTTCTCGGCAAATTATACGAATATCTTGTTGAACAACTAAATTCAATCAAAATAAAAGAAACAAGACAAGGTAAAAGTTTTAAAAAAAGAAACCTGCATGACAAGTTATAATTTTCTTAAAAGTCTGTTTTCAAAAAATTCTTACCAGTAACTTTTCCAAGGCAATTTCTTTGACATTACAGTGCGTGCATTGTGGGAAAGATCGAGGGTTGATAGTGCTGGTTTCTCATGAGATGGTATACTGCTTGCAGAACAGCTTCCAAGAGACAGCCTGAAAAATCCTGTGAAAAGATAGTAAAAATAAGTTTCAATTAGAAATTGAGCTATGCAAAAACAACAAGGGGGGGGGGGGGGGGGAAGGGGGGGGGGGGCAAAAGCTAGAAACATGTTACAAACTTTCTTACATTGTTGACATCAGTAGCCAGCTTACTTGTGATTCATGACATTTTAAAATACATTCTTAACTTATCAATATGAATATTCTGAAACAAATAGTACAACATAATCATGATCATCTAAAGTAGATCTCACAATTACTTTCAAAGTATTAGCATGTAGCTGTTGACTGCTGAATTCTCTTATGCCCTAAAGTTTGCTAAAGACTTGATACAGGACCCCCCTGAAGAAGGCAATGGGTTACTGTAACTGAAAAAGAGATTATGTTTGAATATTTGGAACTAAAATGCATTGCAGCTATAAAAGAATTTAAACACTTATTGTTTTGTGAACATACCAAAAACCTCACTTTCAGTCCTTAAAAATTGAATAATGAAGAATTCTTTGATCCTTAATCATAAATCTGAGCAAAAACCTGAAATAAATTTGGATGTCATCTCAACTCAGCTTAGTATTGGGTGATCTGTGGATAATAGTAGAGTGCAAAACCTGACATGCAAAATATATCGGCCTATTAATTATATAAATGAAATCCATTTATCCAGCATGGCAAAGAATCCTAGAAGAGAGGGGAAAATTTGAAAAAAAATATAGATCTAATGCATCTATATATTGAAAAAACAAAAAAAAATTTCGCCAAACCTTAAAAAACCTTCAAAAAACCGCTCAGTAAGAGGTTATGGGGTCCAGTTTCCCTCCATAATTCCCTGACAAGCAAAAAAAAGTGCCGGGATAACAGACCCATGTCTAAGGATTTTTTTGGGAAAATGGGACCCATGTCTAGAAGGAATTTTTTGGGAAAATGGGACCCATGTCTAAGGATCATTTTAATGAAAAAGGGACCCATGGCTAAGGATCTTTCTTCAAAAAGTCACCCTTCCAGCGGCACATCCCCGTATACCCAATATACGTGAGTACCCACCCCCCCCCTCCCCCGGGGGAATCTCGTCCCCTTTCTCCGTTGCTCCTCTGTCCACTAGATGAAAATCGCATCGCTTCGCATCGCATCGCAACAAAATTTTTGAACATGTTCAAAACCCTGCGATGCGAGGCGATTGCTTGCGATATTGGAAAAATCGCCTGCTGTTGCGTCGCAAAACCGATATCGCCGGAAATCGCACAGTGTGAGGCGGGCTTAAAATCTAAATGTGGATCAGTGCCACGCATGCGCATTAAAAAAGGTCAAATCCACTTAATCTATTCATATATTTTAATGTATTCAACACTTGGCTAATGACGGCGCATCGATAATTGACGAATGGGGATCATTCATATGGTGTCATTAAATCTTTATGATAATTAGGTCCCAACATGTGATTAATTGCTAATTGATTGGATCTTCAGCACAAAAGATCAACGTCATCCCACTTAAAAAACATTACCTTGTCGAGTTCAACGAGGTGTATACCGTACATATTAAGAAGATAAATACAAGTTGTTCACATTTATCACACCTCGCGAATTAAGAGAAAAACTGTTACATTCATAATAAGTAATTTTTCAGAGAAATTAATATATTTACTATCTTTGACCAGTGGGATAAAGAAGTTATATAAAAAAGATGGGTGTATAATCGAAGAGGAAGGTACAGGTAAGAATAAAATATTAGGTGTAGGGGAATAGATATCCTTATATTTTCTTGAAGGGCAACTTTCGCATTGCTGCCAAGTTTGCTAATGTTATAGTCTTTTGAACAAACATGTACCTTTAAAAGAGAATTATGAACCATGAAAATTTGGACATTTTAGTTGACTCGAACTATTACACTTTACCTTTATTCTTTACTCTACTTATTTTTTTTCTCTCTCACCCCCTCCCCCGCCCCACTAGTGTACAGGGGGGGGGGGGGGGGGGGCAAGGGGACGGACTGCCCATAACAGCTTTTGACCCCCCCCCCCATTTTTTTGTTGTTGAAAGACAAGTATAGGCCTAAATTCTTTTTTTGCTTGTCAGAGAATTATGGAGGAAAACTGGACCCTATAAAATCTGGTAAGTCCCCCCCGCCCCCTCCCCGAGCGAATTTTGGAGGCGAAAGCAAAATTCTTGGAAGCTGGCTGAAAAAATTAAAAATCACCCCCCCCCCTCATTTTCATCAAATATTCACCTTTCACCTTTTCTCATCTCTTTTTCTTCCCTCTTTTATACACACACCTCGATCACATGTTCTGGCTTATTTCACACCCCCCTCCCGTATGGTTCATGTTTATTGTGTTCACATAAGAATTTTCAATTGCATTTATCTTTCTTACAATCAAGATTTAAGGTGCTGCAATTATTTACACACGTCGATTCGGAATACATTTAGATTTTCTCACTTTTTAATGAATATTTTCCTACATGCAGAAATGAGAACAGTCTTTAGAGAAGTTTAGACATTTTCTTACCTCTTAAATATACGTTTAATTCTTTTCCTTAAAAAAAAAAATATTCTGCAGTCATACAATCTTTCAAGAGTTCCATCAAAGCCGACTTGTCAAGGTCTTAATGTAATAGTATTGTCTTCTTGACAGTAATACAAATATGTACATGCATTTAAAAAAAAAAAATTCAATCTAAATGAGTCATACATTATTAATTCCAATCCCTTTCCAAGGGGTAAACTATTTGAATTTACACTGGAGAAATATATACAGGCGCCTGGGAACGATTCTGTTACTGGAGGTGCTGTGAGCCCCCCAAAAAAGGTCCTCACCATTTTAGTGTCTTTTTAACTACTGTTTTAAAGTAAAAAACAAATTGCAGCACCCCCCCCCCCCCCTCGCATCCACCGGCTCTCAGGCCCTTGAATATATATAACTTATTTACCCACTTCACCACACAAAAGAAGAATTAATAATTACAAGAAATAAATGACCATCTAATTTCCATATTCAACACACAAACCATTTTACTCTTGAAAAACAAAGATAATGTTGACTCTTGTTGACAGTTCTAAGAAATATATATTGAATGATTCATCTCCATTTTAGTTGGTACATGTATATTGCATATTACTAGTATTATAAGTCTAACTAAAAAAAGGGGGACCCACACAGGGATGTTATTCTATAGTTTTAATTTAAATAAAGTGTTCAATAGTATGTATTTTCTCTGTAGATCACTAATAGAATAATAATTCTAAAAAATTCATAGAATTACATGTCGTTAATTATTATTATTAATCCATAATACATGGCGAGAATATTTGGATGGCAAATAATTATATAGTTTTGCCCCCCCCCCCCCCGCAGTAAATTCTATAATCTTTCCTGCTTCATGTTACCTTGGAGAAGCTGGTAATTAAGAGGCGTTCAAAAAAAATCATTAAGGGTACTATTAGGCTGTTTTGCTGTTTATGGAGGAAAACTGGACCCTATAAAATCTGGTAAGTCCCGCCCCCGCCCCCTCCCCGAGCGAATTTTGGAGGCGAAAGCAAAATTCTTGGAAGGCTGGCTGAAAAAAAAATTAAATCACCCCCCCCCCCCCCTCATTTTCATCAAATATTCACCTTTCACCTTTTCTCATCTCTTTTTCTTCCCTCTTTTATACACACACCTCGATCACATGTTCTGGTTTATTTCACACCCCCCCCCCCCGTATGGTTCATGTTTATTGTGTTCACATAAGAATTTTCAATTGCATTTATCTTTCTTACAATCAAGATTTAAGGTGCTGCAATTATTTACACACGTCGATTCGGAATACATTTAGATTTTCTCACTTTTTAATGAATATTTTCCTACATGCAGAAATGAGAACAGTCTTTAGAGAAGTTTAGACATTTTCTTACCTCTTAAATATACGTTTAATTCTTTTCCTTAAAAAAAAAATATTCTGCAGTCATACAATCTTTCAAGAGTTCCATCAAAGCCGACTTGTCAAGGTCTTAATGTAATAGTATTGTCTTCTTGACAGTAATACAAATATGTACATGCATTTAAAAAAAAAAATCAATCTAAATGAGTCATACATTATTAATTTCAATCCCTTTCCAAGAGGTAAATTATTTGAATTTACACTGGACAAATATATACAGGCGCCTGGGAACGATTCTGTTACTGGAGGTGCTGTGAGCCCCCCAAAAAAGGTCCTCACCATTTTAGTGTCTTTTTAACTACTGTTTTAAAGTAAAAAACAAATTGCAGCACCCCCCCCCCCCCTCGCATCCCCCGGCTCTCAGGCCCTTGAATATATATAACTTATTTACCCACTTCACCACACAAAAGAAGAAATAATAATTACAAGAAATAAATGACCATCTAATTTCCCTATTCAATACACAAACCATTTTACTCTTGAAAAACAAAGATAATGTTGACTCTTGTTGACAGTTCTAAGAACTATATATTGAATGATTCATCTCCATTTTAGTTGGTACATGTATATTGCATATTACTAGTATTATAAGTCTAACTAAAAAAAGGGGACCCACACAGGGATGTTATTCTATAGTTTTAATTTAAATAAAGTGTTCAATAGTATGTATTTTCTCTGTAGATCACTAATAGAATAATAATTCTAAAAAATTCATAGAATTACATGTCGTTAATTATTATTATTAATCCATAATACATGGCGAGAATATTTGGATGGCAAATAATTATATAGTTTTGTCCCCCCCCCCCCCCCCCCGCAGTAAATTCTATAATCTTTCCTGCTTCATGTTACCTTGGAGAAGCTGGTAATTAAGAGGCGTTCAAAAAAAATCATTAAGGGTACTATTAGGCTGTTTTGCCCCCCCCCTCGAGAAACGGATCGACGCCCCTGATAGCAACATTACTCTTACAGCATAGGCCTACCATGCAAACTGGAGCAGTTATTTATTTGTTCCTCTCAGAATTTTTCTTCATTCTCAGTGGGTAAGCCTTCCTCTTCATCATCATCGTCATCATCTGTTGTAGAAAAGATGAGGTAGAGAAGCATTATCCTGTAAAAAAACACACACAGATACACTCATCCTCACCCTCTTCATCTTTTCAAAGAGGAGACTAACTACAATCCATCCTAAAAAAATCATGGATGCTAATTGAAGGTGTTGTTTTGGCCCTGATGCTACTACTACTACTACTACTACTACTGATCATAATAATAATAATATTATAAATTACATAAGTTCACCCATCTTATTTTGTTTTGTTTCTGTTTGCACGAATTAATGAAATGTTTAATGTAATAATTAAGGGGACTAATTTTTTGTTTTGTTTATACTGATATCATCACACTGAACAACCCTTAAAGATATCATAATTTATTTTTGAAGACACTAAACAGGTAATTTAATATTAATTTAATATTAAAGGAAAAGGACAAATGAAATGTCCATTCCTTTTGTTTTGGCTGGACAATGTAAACTAAAAATTCTTCTCTTTATTGTGAAAACATCACCCCCCCCCCCCCCCCGGGTTATCTGATCATGGATCCTCTACCACCAAAAGACCTATAATTTCTAGCTGCAATAGGTCTAGGACTTACTAGTTAGGTCTGGACTTATTTATTTCTCATCAAAGCCTTCCTTAGGACATTCCGCTTCATCCGGCACCTCCAGCAGTTGTTGAATTATATTATGTAAGTAGACCTCTAACATTAGGCTCTAGTAGATCAGCCACATGTTAGTTCCTTGCCATGTTTATCTGAGGGAAATCAAAGTCAACACGATGATACTAATTACGAATGTGATACTGAAACAAAGAAATACTATAGTACTGCTGCCACGCCATCCAGCTTTACTCAGCGGAGATATATTACCTCTCAACAATGGGTTTTGATTCTGGTCTATAATCAACATTAAATTATGCCCCCCACCCCTCCCCCTCTCTCTCTGTCTCTCTCTTGAAATACATCCCAGGTAGCAAGCCCATATAGGGCTCATGTGGGTCCCATATGGGTTTGCATAATTATGGGCCCCACATGGGTATGCCCATATTGGCCCCAAAAGATTTTGCACCCAAGACCCATGTGGGTCCCATATGGGCCATCCCAGATGGCCAATATGGGTTCGGCCTGGGGCCCATCTGGGTATAAATGTGGGAAATAAGTGGGTAAAACATGGCTATCCCATATGGGTCGCACACGGGCCCCAAAAGATTTTGCACCCAAGACCCATGTGGGTGCCATATGGGCCATCCCAGATGGCCAATATGGGTTCGGCCTGGGCCCATATGGGTATAAATGTGGGAAATAAGTGGGTAAAATATGGGCTATCCCATATGGGTATTATATGTGGGTTCCCATATGGGCCCCCGTAAGATTTTGCACCCAAGACCCATGTGGGTCCCATATGTCCCATCCCAGATCGCCAATATGGGTTCGGCCTGGGGCCCATCTGGGTATAAATGCGGACAATATGTGGGTAAAATATGGGCAATCCCATATGGGTATTATATGTTTGTTCCCATATGGGTCCCACATGGAAATGCCCATATGGGCCCCATAAGATTTTGCACCCAAGACCCATGTGGGTCCCATATGGGCCATCCCGGATGGCCAATATGGGTTCGGTTTGGGGCCCATCTGGGTATAAATGTGGGAAATAAGTGGGTAAAATATGGGCTATCCCATAAGGGTATTATCTGTGGGTTCCCATATGGGTCCCACATGAGAATGCCCATATGGGTCCCAAAAGATTTTGCACCCAAGAGCCATGGGGGTCCCATATGGGCCACCCCAGATGGCCAATATGGGTTCAGCCTGGGGCCCATCTGGGTATAAATGTGGGCAATATGTGGGTAAAATATGGGCTATCCCATATGGGTATTATCTGTCGGATACCATAATGGGTCCCACATGGGAATGGGCTCCATAAGATTTTGCACACGAGGCCCATATGGGGCCTATAAGGGCCGTCCCATATGGCTAATATGGGTTCAGCCTGGGCCAACCTGGGTATAGATGTAGGCAATATGTTGGCAAAATATTGGCTATCCCATATGGGTCCTACCCTGGAATGCCCATATGGGGCCCCATAATATTTTGCACACAAGACCCATAAGGGTCCCATATGGGCCATACCAGATGGCTCATATGGGTTTAATCTGGGGTCTATCTGGGTTATATGTGGGAACAGTATGATTTATCCCATATATTGCGTTCCCCCATGGTCCTCTCATGGGCCCGACATAATTTAGCCACTGAGATTTACAATATGCCTATATTGGTCTATTCAATCGATAAAAGGGGGCAACTCCTAAATCGTTTTTAAGGAAAGACATGGGACACAAAGACTACTTGATCATCATGCATTCATCATCAGCCTCTCACCACAGCTGTGGCAGTACAAAAAACAACATTAACAAGAAAAATGGTGGTACTTGAAATATAAGTTGACGGTGACCTGCTGCAACCTGTGTACATACATGTATGTCACAAATAATGAGTATTGCCTGTGGAATTTTGTCTTGAAAACAGACCTGTTTGCGCGGTCAACAAATATCTGAGCATGCCTATATATGAAGTACCCCCACCAAACTCATTCACTTATTGCTACATACCCAATAAATTTACTCCAGAGTAGTAATTAGATTATCAAAGTAAACCTTTTTTTATTATAAATATGCATCTATTCATCAAACAAAAATCACTGGGGAATTTTACTTTTCAGTTGGGAATAGGCATGTATTTTATCCTGATATGCAAATATATTTTCACTTATTCGTACATGCCCATGAAATTGACTCCATAGCAGTAATTAAATTTCCATGAAGTACCCCATAAATCCCATTCATGCAAACATGTATTCACTTATTTCTACATAGTTTTACCCATTAAATAGTAAGTAATCATATTTCAAAGTAAACCTTTTTAATATTAGAAATTAATACTGTGTAGTTGGTAAGGAATTAATCCAAGTCAATCCAATAGGACTAAAAGTTCTCTTTCCCCCGTTGCTTGCTTACAAACATACGCTAACTTGCTTTCTTAGCTGTCAGGTTAAATAAACTATCAATCAATCCACAATGTTCATCTTACAAAAAGAATTGGAGATTTTTTTCATTTTAAGCTTGGGATATGCAACGACATATTGGAAGTGTGTTTAGAAACTGTAAGTACAATTTGGCAACTTGGAAACTCACTTAAAACAAACTTAAAAGAAAAACACATGTGAAAATAATAAATAATGGAATATTGTATTGGTTAGGTAGTTTATATCACGGCTCCTTCTGACTATTGAAACAAATATCCATCTGTTGGGAAGGGTCGATTCCGGATCTATAGCTTGCCACTACATGTGTCATGGTTAAGGCGATACCCCGATTTGGGAACACAGTTTCATCAATAATGCTGAATTGGTGTATAGTTGCGGGCTGTAGCAAGACCCCCAAAGATTGTGTAAGCCAGCATCTTTTCCCTAAAGATGAAAATCTACGGAAATTGTGGGTCGCAAAGGTAAAGCTCACGCGGGCAGAGTGGCAAGGGCCGGCCAAGTGAGTGGAGTACAATCTGCAGTGATCACTTTGCCGAAGATGATTTTGAGGATCCTGGCCTGTATTCTGCATTTGGCATGAAGAAAAGGAGAAGCAAGCTAAAAGATTTAGCTATTCCAACGATCAGACTTGTAGTCAAGTCTTCTAATCTTTTTTCAACGACATCATCATGTCCAGCAGCTGCAGCAGCTTCACCCGTAGACCTAAAATTCTGTCTCTCGCTCGTTAGCTAAGTGATTTGTCAATATTTTGTTTACTCTTCATTGTATCCCCCGGCAGAATGCCGAAGGACACTTTGGATTCAGCAGCGTTCCGCCGCCGCGCCGCCGCCGCGTCACATTCTTGTGCAGGCACTAGCGGTCACATTTCTCGACGGATTTCTTTCAAACTTTGTATGGAGGTGTATCTCGGTAAAATCTCAAAAACTATAACTTCTGGTGATGCTGCCCCCAGTGTTCCGTCTTTTATAGGGTCAAAGGTCATATTTTGTTAGATGTCTTGTGTGCACTCTTGTGTGCGCTCTAGTGGTCGCATTTCTCAACGGATTTCGTTCAAACTTTGCATGCAGGTGTCTCTTGGTGTAATCTAAGAACCTATAATGTTTGGTGATGCTGCCACCAGTGTCCCGTCTTTTATAGGGTCAAAGGTCATACTTCAGGGCATGGCGTGAGTGCACTCTGCAGGCTCGTGTCCCTGTATTAGAGAGTTACGACAACTGGGGATTTGAACGTCATTTTGTTTCCACTTTTACGTAACATTTCTATTTAATTCCGATGAGTACCTGGGTGTTCTCAATAGAAAGCATTCGAACGCCATTTCCCAGGTAACAGGCCCATGTGGGGCCCATATGGGCATCAACCGGGCCATCTGGGCAAAAAGGAACCCATATAAATCCCATATGTATCCCTTGTGGGACCCATATGGGTTAACCCATTTTGAGATCTACTTCGGCCAGCCCATATGGGAACCATATGGGAAAAGACTGGGAAAACCCATATGGGAATGACATGTAAATGCCCATATGGGTATCATATGGGAATAAGCTGGGCAAACCCATCTGGGAAACATCTGTAAATGCCCATATGGGTACCATATGGGAATAAGCTGGGCAAACCCATCTGTGAAACATATTCATATGAACATATGGGTATCATATGGGAATAAGCTGGGCAAAACCATCTGGGAAACATATGTAAATGCCCATATGGATATCATGTGGGAATAAGCTGGGCAAACCCATATGGGAAAACATTTGTAAATGCCCATATGGGTATCATATGGGAATAAGCTGGGCAAACCCATCTGGGAAACATATATATTTACCCAAATGGGTATCATGTGGGAATAAGTTTGGCAAAACCATATGGGAAAGACATGTAAATGCCCAAATGGGTATCACATCGGAGTAAGCTGGGCAAACCCATCTGGGAAACATATATTTTTGCCAAAATGGGTATTATATGGGAATAAGCTGGGCAAACCCATCTGGGAAACATATATATTTGCCTACATGGTATCATATGGGAATAAGCTGGGCAAACCCACCTGGGAAACATATATATTTGCCCATATGGGTATCATATGGGAATAAAATGGGCAAACCGATATGGGAATGGCATGTAAATGCCCATATGGGTATAAAATGGGAATAAACTGGGCAAACCGATATGGGAATGACATGTAAATGCCCATATGGGTATCATATGGGAATATGCTGGGCAAACCCAAATGGGAAAGACATGTAAACGCCCAAATGGGTATCACATCGGAGTAAGCTGGGCAAACCCATCTGGGAAACATATATTTTTGCCAAAATGGGTATTATATGGGAATAAAATGGGCAAACCGATATGGGAATGGCATGTAAATGCCCATATGGGTATAAAATGGGAATAAACTGGGCAAACCGATATGGGAATGACATGTAAATGCCCATATGGGTATCACATGGGAGTAAGCTGGGCAAACCCATCTGGGAAACATATATATTTGCCCAAATGGGTATCATATGGGAATAAAATGGGCAAACCGATATGGGAATGACATGTAAATGCACATATGGGTACTACATGGAAAGAAACTGGGCAAACCGATATGGGAATGACATGTAAATGCCCATATGGGTATTACATGGGAATAAACTGGGCAAACCAATATGGGAAAGACATGCAAATGTCCACATAGGAATCATACGGGAATATGCTGGGCAAACTCAAATGGGAAAGACATGTAAATGCCCATATGGGTATTACATGGGTGTAAGCTGGGAAAACCCATCTGGGAAACATATATATTTGCCCAAATGGGTATCATATGGGAATAAGCTGGGCAAACCCACCTGGGAAACATATATATTTGCCCAAATGGGTATCATATGGTAATAAAATGGGCAAACCGATATGGGAATGACATGTAAATGCACATATGGGTATTACATGGAAATAAACTGGGCAAACCGATATGGGAATGACATGTAAATGCCCATATGGGTATTACATGGGAATAAACTGGGCAAACCGATATGGGAAAGACATGCAAATGTCCACATGGGTATAACGTGGGAATTAGCTGGGCAAACCCAAATGGGAAATATATGTCAATACCCATATGGGTAATAAATGGAAGTAAGCTGGCCAAACCCATATGGGAAAGACATATGAATGCTCACATGGATATCACATGGGAATATGCTGGGCAAACCCATCTGGGAAACATATCTAAATGCCCATATGGGTATCATGTGGGAATAAGCAGGGCAAACCCCTGGGGAAAGACATATGAATGCCCATAGGGATATCACATGGGGAATAAGCTGGGCAACCCCATCTGGGGAAACAAAAGTCAATGCCCATATGGGTTTCATATGGGAGTAAGCTGAGCAAGTCCATATGAGTATGATATTCCAAAGTCCAAATGGGTGTCATTTTGAAATGACCTGGGCAAACCCATATGTTAAAATATGTAAACCCCAATGTGGGTATCATTATTGGAATGATCTGGGCGAACCCATGTGGGTAAGATGTGTATATCATAAACTGGGTAAACCCATATTCTTGAGGGGTACATACTTCTGACAAAAAAGATCTACATTGTACACATTTGCAAACTGAATTCATATTTTGTTGTCATTATACTGGCCCTAACTTATCAAACGGTAATAGAGTACCGAAGTGTGACGTCATACCGCCCAAGTTGTCAAGGTTGCTGGTTCTAAACAATTTTGTGCTGAACAATGGCGTGGTGATCACACCGGCACCAAACACTGAATTTGCCCTGCTCCAGCCCGTTGCTTGACTGATTTCGCGGTGAACCTCAAGCACGGGCTTTGTTGTTTAGAACTAGTAACCTGGACGACGAGCGAATATGACGTCAGCACTTCGGTACTCTATTAATCTATGCAGACCTAAAGAATGTGAGAAGTGCTTAAGAGAAAATGAAAGCACCTCCCAACCCCCATGTGCTTTTGACCCCTAGTACAAATGGTTGAGTCCACTTTTCAAACCTGCGCCACCTTTTGAGGAAACGGCATTCCATTGCTACTACTTACGAAGGAAGCACTACACATCCACCTCCCTACTCTTTGAAGGTAAGCTGCTTTTTATATCTTATCATTTTTTTCTAATTTCCATTTTCTCTTTGATATTGTTTATCAATTTAAAAGTACATATATAGCCTGAGATGTACCATCCAGTGACATTTTCTGGTCCACGACTGTCTTTTGTGGGATTATTATGAGTGAATTGATAGAGAAATGTTAATTCAGTTGAGATACCAGCACTATGAACACGATGAACAATTGCTTTGGTAGACAAAAGAACATCCCTTCATTACTATTATGTAAAATAAGCAGAACAGGTGAATATGCATGTGACACCTGTTCTACATATTTTTACATAATAGCAGTGAAGGGATGTTCTTTTGTCTACCAGGGCAATTGTGGAAGGTGCAATGAGGAGCTGTATATTTTGTCCGCTTCTTTGTTCGCCATGCTCATAGTGCAGTTTACCTTAGCTTAAAGGTTGACTAAATTAGACAGAAAATGGGTGCTCTTTCCATGTAGTTTTGCCTTCTAATCACGAATCTGCCAATCGATTGTCCAAATTATGTCTCGTTTTGGCGACAAAGGGGGAAAAGTGGAGGTTTTGGGACCGTTCCTTAAAACTCGTGAGCTGATTGGCTAACCCCCATGTGACGTATGAAAAGTAAGAGGCACAAGATCTGCAGGCTGCAGCATATAATATTGTACACAGAATGCGGTATTTGACCCCTCTGTTCAACGGACAATTTATGAAAAAAGGAAATTAATCAATATAATCTTAGGAGTGAATAATCATTAGCAATATATTTTCTACAAGATCAGAAAACGATTTTACCCAAATATACAGCTCTTGTTTTGTTTTTAGCTTTTCTTTTGAACAATGTTCTCATCCATCTGAGCTTGCCGAACGAAAGTTTTGCATTGGTCATAAACGCGCGCACAGCCGTTTTATGCGTCTGTATGTACAATGTCATGCACATCTATAGTACGACAGTGACTATGTTCCCCTCGTACATAGCGACTGGTGACTGCTTTTTTTTTTACTTCGCTTTACATAGTACGTTAGTAATGACTTAGATTTTGGCTGAATTCGAGTAACTTACATAGAGAGAGGAAAAGTGCCCGCGATTCCGAGTTGGAGGACTTTTCTGAGGCATGCAGATACGAACTCTGATATATCAGAGGATTTATCATACCCCGAAGGCAAAGAAGCTTGAGTGGCAAGGGGAAATTCGACCAGTTATATGTTTAAACCCCTCGCAGAATGCGGTGAAGGGCCGTGGGTGAAGTAACTCCAGGGAGCTCCAACGCGTTGTCCTCCCTGGAGTTACGGGTGAAGTAGACCGAAAATTCTGTCTCTCGTTCGTTAGGTCGTCTTAGCTAACGAACGAGAGAAAAACAGATTGGAAGACTTGACTCCAAGTCTGATCGTTGGAATAGCTGAATCTTTTAGCTAGGTTATCCTTCTCTTCATGCCAAATTCGGAATATAGGCCAGGATCCAAAATCATCTTCGCCAAAGTGATCGCTGCAGATTGTACTCCACTCACTTTGCCGGCCCTTGCCACTCTGCCCGCGTGAGCTTTACCTTTGCGACCCACAATTTCCGTAGATTTTCATCTTTAGGAAAATGATGTAGGCTTACACCATCTTTAGGGGTCTATAATTGCTACAGCCCACAACTATACACCGATTAGGCATTATTGATGAAACTGTGTCCCCAAATCAAAGTTATTGTGAGGAATTAAACACACGAAAATACGCAATGCAAATGGTCGATGCGGTGAATATCATGCTCGGCACCGGGCTGGGCCTGCCGGGGGCCTCCGGGCGCGCAGGGTTTAGGTTAGTGGAATATTTTCCCTTACTTTTCATGCGTCACAGATCACGTGATCACGATGTTGCTTCGATGGGTTTTTTTAGGGGCGGGGCTTATGACTGTGTAAATCAGCAAAAATGTACTTTTCAAATGATTATAAAATATGACTGAATGCATAAAAAATTGTGTGATGGATATTTTTTGGCTCCTGATGACACCTTCCTACGAAAAATGGGCAATTATTTTTTTATTTTAGTGACCCTTTAATACTCCCTTGTTTAAGTTGCAAGGTCCAAGAGGAAAGAAGTAATGCCTGGGTCATATCGTTCACCCACCGCGTGATAGTTTACATTCCCTACTGGTCTGTTTATAACCATGGGGTTGTGTGGTAACTCCTTGGTCATAGTTTATTATGTCATAATAATGTTATTGTTCGCTTCATGTGAGGAGCATGTTAATTCAGTTGAGATACCAGCACTATGAACACGATTAACAATTGCTTTGGTAGACAAAAGAACATCCCTTCATTACTATTATGTAAAATAAGCAGAACAGGTGAATATGCATGTGACACCTGTTCTACATATTTTTACATAATAGCAGTGAAAAGATGTTCTTTTGTCTACCAGGGCAATTGTGGAAGGTGCAATGAGGAGCTGTATATTTTGTCCGCTTCTTTGTTCGCCATGTTCATAGTGCAGTTTACCTTAGCTTAATACTCCCATTGTTTAAGTTGCAAGGCCCAAGAGGAAAGAAGTATGCCTGGGTCATATCGTTCACCCACCGCGTGATAGTTTACATTCCCTACTGGTCTGTTTATAACCATGGGGTTGTGTGGTAACTCCTTGGTTTAACCATGGGGTTGTGTGGTCTGGCTTTCCACGTATATGGGCTAAGAAATCAAAATCATTTCACTAGGCAAGTGTGTATCGAGCACATAATTATGCAGCTTCAATTTCAAGACAAGATGAATGTCATAGTTTATTATGTCATAATAATGTTATTCTTCGCTTCATGTGAGGAGCAACTGCCATAAATGAATAATTGATCTGTCATTACTACCATTCTCAAAATATACAGATGATCTTGATATCTTTATAAAGTGCCTTTCTTGCACTCTATTTCTCTCCCCTCCCTTTATTTCTGTATCAGTATTGTACCTTTATTCCATACACCATTTTATTTTCTGCTATATTTCTTGTCATTTCCCTTTGCATGGGTCAATAGGTATTATCCATATTTCTATATGTTTTCTTTTTTTCCTTTTTCTTTTCTTTTTTTTTGGGGGGGGGGGGGGTGGGACCCGACTCTCTTTGATTTTTTTTATTTTATGGAAACGGCATGATGTCTCGTATATGTGGTATATAGAGAGAGTGAGAGAGAGAAGGGGAGGGGCAGGAGAGAGAAAAAACGAGCTAACATTTAGATTTGCTTTTTAAAAAATATCTGCATTGGTAATCAAAAATTGTAGCATATTTGCAAATTTCACTACAAAAGTTTAATATAATTCTAAATATGCTAGTGTAATATTTTTTGTGAAATTTGTTACATGTACATATATCTCACTCTGTCGTTTCAACTATGGGGGAATGCACAATCAACTGATGAACAAAAACCGCAGCTTCATTAGATGTTGACCAGTAATTTGGATAATTATGAGGAAGTGCCAGATGGAAACAACTATTGTTTAACCTTATCGTTTGGATAGCATGATGTGATTGTAATAACAAATACTGCATATTAATCATCTTTAATGTATGCATGGTGAAGGAGGCCTAGAGATTACAACTGGAGGAGAAAGTCTATTGTATATCAATTCATTCTACTTCTGACCGCCGTTCTGTTATTTGATGAATTCACCAACTGGGACTTTGGGTATTAAAATATTACTTTGATACTCAGCTTTTTGTGATAAGATACATGCATTTCTGAAAGAACATTCTAAACTCATGGGGCTTGACACTGAACTCCACTAGCCTGCACGTTATGAAGGAACTAATGGCGAAAAATGGATAGTGTGAAATTGTTCGGGGTATCGCCTTAACCATGACACATGTAGTGGCAAGCTATAATCCGGAGTCGACCCTTCCGAACAGATGCATATTTTTTCAATAGTGAGAAGGAGCCGTGATATAAACTACCTAACCAATACAATATTCCATTATTTATTATTTTCACAATGTGTTTTTCTTTTAAGTTTGTTTTAAGTGTGTTGCCAAGGCTGTTCTTTAGAAATTGTACTTACAGTATCTAAACACACTTCCAATACCATGTGATGTGTCACAAAATGAATTGTATGAGAAATGATTCCATCAAAATCCCATTATCATTTTTAATGGTAGACTCCTAAGCTTATTTCACTTCAATAATGTATGTCGTTGCATATCCCCAAGCTTAAAATGAAAAATCTCCAGTTCTTTTTGTAAGATGAACATTATGGTGGTTAATTGATTGATTTATTTAACCTGACAGCTAAGAAAGCAAGTTAGCGTGTGTTTGTAAGCAAGCAACCGGGGAAAAGAAATCGTTTAGTCGTATTCGAGGGACTACACAGTATTAATTTCTAATATTAAAAAGGTTTACTTTGAAATATGATTACTTACTATTTAATGGGTAAAACTATGTAGAAATAAGTGAATACATGATTGCATGAATGGGATTTATGGGGTACTTCATGGAAATCTAATTACTGCTATGGAGTAAATTTCATGGGCATGTACGAATAAGTGAAAATATATTTGCAGATCAATATAAAATACATGTATGTCGTTGCCTATTCCCAACTTAAAAGTAAAATTCTTGTTTGATGAAAATATCATTTATAGATGCATATTTATAATAAAAAATGTTTATATACTTTGATAATCTAATTACTACTCTGGAGTAAATTTATTGGGTATGTAGCAATAAGTGAATACATGTCAGCGTGCATGAGTTTGGTGGGAGTACTTCATATATAGGCATGCTCAGAAATTTGTTGACCGCGCAAACAGGTCTGTTTTCAAGACAAAATTCCACAGGCAATACTCATTATTTGTGACATACATGTATGTACACAGGTTGCATGGCAGGTCACCGGCGACTTATATTTCAAGTACCCCCATTTTTCATTTTAATGTTGTTGTGTTTTGTACTGGCATAGCTGTGGTGAGATGCTGATGATGATTGCATGATCAAGTAGTCTTTGTGGGCTTTTGCTAAACAGTCGGGTAACGTCGCGTCGCGTTGGTAGGAATTTTCGAACATTTTTCAGGAATTTTATGTATGGTATCTTTTTTTTAGCAGCAAAAAAAAAAAAAAGAAGAGAAAAAGAAAAGGAGAGGGGAAAAAAGGTGGCCTGATGGCAGCATGAATTAATTATTTGATTTCTTATGCCATGAATAAATCGATTGTTGGATTAATTAATTAATTATTCAATTAATCACTGTTTTATTGAACTTTGGATTGAAAGCACAGATTAATAATTTTAATAATTTTAGCTGTGTTTACGTTTTCCGGATTCAGCTGCGCAAGGCCTAGCCTAGACTAGCCTAGCCTAGTTTGCAGGCACAAACCCTGGTTAGTCCCAAAAGAATGCCTGCACTGTAAGACTACTATAGGCCATGTACTATAGCTGCACCTTCCGACCAGAAGGTAGCTGAATTAGGCTTCTGTCAAGACACAATGATTTTCTGATAAAGTGTCAAATTAGGGTCTGTGCTTGCAGACTAGGCCTAGCCTGCCTATACACGTACGGTACGTGTAGGCTAGTCATGCTCTGGTCTACGCTGCATATCTTTTCATGCGTAAAGTGCTTTGCACTGTGTCACGATCATCGTCATTATCATCATCATCAGACATCATCCGTGAAAGTACAGGCCACCGGGATGGTGTATCATCGTACGATGGCTTCAAGTTCAAGCTCAGCCTCAGGGGAAGATGGTGACAGGTAAGCATTATATTAGTCTGTTAGTAGCTTCAATTAATTTAATCTAGTTTTGTTACCTTTATTTACGTCTACTGACTACCATCGATCGACATCTTCAAGACACGAGTCAAAGATGTCGGCATACATTAACCCAAAATATGAGAACAATTTGTATATAGTGTAGATGCGTTCGTTTTGGGAATTATTATTTTTTTAAAATAAGTTTTCGAGCAACACGTTTGATCGGCTGATAGATGGACTCTTTTTCAATTCATGTTTCAGTTCATGTTTCAGTTCACGTTTTTCTTTGCATTATCCTTCTATTGTTTTCTTTATTCCCTTGTTTGTCGTTTTTAGCCTAAAAACGGGAAAAATCATACTGAGATGGACTCTTTTTCAATTTGTCCCCTTGAAGACACCTTCCTGAAAAATGTTCGGAAATTTCTACCAACGCGACGCGACGTTACCCGACTGTTTAGCAAAAGCCTTCTTTGTGTCCCATGACTTTCCTTAAAACCGATTTAGGAGTTGTACCCTTGTATCGAATGAATAGACCAAAATAGGCATATTGTAAATCTCAGTTGCTAAATTATTTCGGGCCCATGAGGGAGCCCATGGGGGAACACAATATATGGGATCAATCATACTGTTCCCATATATTACCCAGATGGACCCCAGATTAAACCCATATGGGCCATCGGGTATGGCCCATATGGGTCCCCAATGGGCCTTGTGTGCAAAATACTATGGGGCCCCATATGGGCATTCCAGGGTAGGACCCATATGGGATAGCCTAGTATTTGCCAACATATTGCCCACATTTATACCCAGATTGGCCCCAGGCTGAACCCATATTAGCCATATGGACGGCCTTTATGGGCCCCATATGGGCCTTGGGTGCAAATTCTTTTGGGGCCCATATGGGCATTCCCATGTGGAACCCATATGGTAGCCGACAGATAATACCCATATGGGATAGCCCATATTTTACCCACATATTGCCCACATTTTTACCCAGATGGGCCCCAGGCCGAACCCATATTGGCGATCTGGGAAGGCCCATATGGGACCCACATGGGCCTTGGGTGCAAATTCTTATGGGGCCCGTGTGGGCATTCCCATGTGGGACCCATATGGGAACCCACAGATAATACCCATATGGGATAGCCCATATTTTACCCACATATTGCCCACATTTATACCCAGATGGGCCCCAGGCCGAACCCATATTGGCGATCTGGGATGGTCCATATGGGACCCACATGGGTCTTGGGTGCAAAATCTTATGGGGCCCATATGGGCATTCCCGTGTGCGACCCATAAGGGATAGCCCATATTTTACCCACATATTGCCCACATTTATACCCAGATGGGCCCCAGGCCGAACCCATATTGGCGATCTGGAATGGCCCATATGGGACCCACATGGGTCTTGGGTGCAAAATCTTATGGGGCCCATATGGGCATTCCCATGTGGGACCCATATGGGAACAAACATATAATACCCATATGGGATAGCCCATATTTTACCCACATATTGCCCGCATTTATACCCAGATGGGCCCCAGGCCGAACCCATATTGGCGATCTGGGATGGGACATATGGGACCCACATGGGTCTTGGGTGCAAAATCTTATGGGGCCCATATGGGCATTCCCATGTGGGACCCATATGCAAACCCATATGGGGCCTACATGATCCCCATATGGGCTTGCTACCTGGGTTTGTTTCTGGAAAAGTGGGACGTCCATGTCGCAACCCTTTAATACAGGGACACTACTGCAGGCCACATATCTGGATGGATTTCTTTCAAATTTTGTATGGAGATGTATCTTGGTGTAATCTACATATCTGTACATGTTGGTGATGCTGCCCTCATTGTTCCGTCCTTTATAGGGCCAAAGGTCATTTGTCCATTTCGTGCACTCTTACTTCCACATTTCTTGACGAATTTCGTTCAAATTTTGCATGAAGGTGTCTCTTGGTGTAATCTAAAAACCTATAACTTCTGGTGATGCTGCCCCCAGTGTTCCGTCTATTTTAGGTCAAAGGTCATATTTTGTTAGATGTCTTGTGTGCACTCTTGTGTGTGATCTGGTGGTCGCATTTCTCAACGGATTTCGTTCAAATTTTGCATGCAGGTGTCTCTTGGTGTACTCTAAAAACCTATAGTGTTTGGTGATGCTGCCACCAGTGTCCCGTCTTTTATAGGGTCAAAGGTCATACTTCAGGGCATGGCGTGAGTGCACTCTGCAGGCCACATTTCTGGATGGATTTCTTTCAAATTTTGTATGGAGATGTATCTTGGTATAATCTACACATCTTTACATGTTGGTGATGCTGCCCTCATTGTTCCGTCCTTTATAGAGTCAAAGGTCATGTGTCCATTTCGTGCACTCTTACTTCTGCATTTCTTGACGGATTTCGTTCAAATTTTGCATGAAGGTGTCTCTTGGTGTAATCTAAAAACCTATAGTTTTTGGTGATGCTGCCACCTATAGTTTTATAGGGTCAAAGGTCATACTTCAGGGCATGGCGTGAGTGCACTCTGCAGGCCACATTTCTGGATGGATTTCTTTCAAATTTTGTATGGAGATGTATCTTGGTATAATCTACACATCTTTACATTATGGTGATGCTGCCCTCATTGTTCCGTCCTTTATAGGTCAAAGGTCATTTGTACATTTCGTGCACTCTTACTTCTGCATTTCTTGACGGATTTCGTTCAAATTTTGCATGAAGGTGTCTCTTGGTGTACTCTCAAAACCTATAACTTCTGGTGATGCTGCCCCCAGTGTTCCGTCTTTTATAGGGTCAAAGGTCACATTTTGTTAGATGTCTTGTGTGTACTCTTGTGTGCGCTCCAGTGGTCGCATTTCTCAACGAATTTCGTTCATATTTTTCATGCAGGTGTCTCTTGGTGTAATCTAAAAACCTATAGTTTTTGGTGATGCTGCCACCAGTGTCCCGTCTTTTATAGGGTCAAAGGTCATACTTCAGGGCATGGCGTGAGTGCACTCTGCAGGCCACATTTCTTGATGGATTTCTTTCAAATTTTGTATGGAGATGTATCTTGGTATAATCTACACATCTTTACACGTTGGTGATGCTGCCCTCATTGTTCCGTCCTTTATAAAGCCAAAGGTCATTTGTCCATTTCGTGCACTCTTACTTCTGCATTTCGTGACGGATTTCGTTCAAATTTTGCATGAAGGTGTCTCTTGGTGTAATCTAAAAACCTATAGTTTTTGGTGATGCTGCCACCTATAGTTTTATAGGGTCAAAGGTCATACTTCAGGGCATGGCGTGAGTGCACTCTGCAGGCCACATTTCTGGATGGATTTTTTTTCAAATTTTGTATGGAGATGTATCTTGGTATAATCTACACATCTTGACATTTTGGTGATGCTGCCCTCATTGTTCCGTCCTTTCTAGGGCCAAAGGTCATTTGTCCATTTCGTGCACTCTTCTGCATTTCTTGACGGATTTCGTTCAAATTTTGCATGAAGGTGTCTCTTGGTGTAATCTAAAATCCTATAGTTTTTGGTGATGCTGCCACCAGTGTCCCGTCTTTTATAGGGTCAAAGATCATACTTTGGAGGATGGGGTGAGTGCACGTTGCAGGCCACATTTCTTGATGGATTTTTTTCAAATTTTTTATGGAGATGTAACTTGGTATAATCTACACATCTTTACTTTTTGGTGATGCTGCCCTCATTGTTCCGTCCTTTATAGGGTCAAAGGTCATATGTCTTTTGTGCGCTCTAACTTCCACATTTCTTGACGAATTTCTTTCCAATTTTATATGGAGTTGTGTCTTAGTGAAATCTACACATCTTTAGTGTTTGCTGATGCTGCCCCCAGTGTTTCGCTTTTTATAGGGTCAAATGTCATATTTTGGTTGCGTGCATTCTGGAGGACACATTTGTTGACTGATTTCTTTCAGATTTTGTATGGAGGTCTATCATAGATTACTCTAGACCTCTACAGTTTTTGGTGATGCTGCCTCAGTATTTCGTCTTTCATAGGGTCAAAGGTCATATTTTAGTGGATATCTTGTGTGCACTCTGAGATCACATTTCTTGACAGATTTCTTTCGAATTTTGTCCCCTTCGAACTGCTGCCAGTGCCGGGGGATACATTTCGCATTGCGCGGCAATGGACATTTCTAGTTTTACATGCATCATGACTGATTTTACCATGACATAGAATTGTAACACTCATACAAACTTCGGGTGGATTTTTTGACAATTACAAAAGACAAATGTAAACTTCCAGGGGTACAATTGACCCCTCCCACTGCATTGGGGCTTGTACACCGAGAACTTGTTCTATGATACGGAAATAGATCAAATTTCAAGATAGGAAAAGTTTATATCATCGTTGGGTCTTATAACTATATCACAATCCTATCTTACATAAGTACATCCTTGTTCTCATTATCCAAACAATTAAGTATACTATGTGGTTTGTATTACCTAAGTGCATTTAATGGGGAAACCAGGCATGTGTTTATGAACAAAATTATTCTTGACCTGTCTCCAAACTCAGTCAATTTTTACGCATTCATACCCTGCCTCTTCATTGTATCGTGCTATTATTTTATGATCAATGGCAGCAAACATTTCTGGTCCATCTGGTGCCCCATATGATCTCTCAAAGATCTTGTAGTAAAGGATGCCAAAAGTATCAAACAATATAAATTTCACGTATTAAAGATAAAGTAGAATTCTGGTAAAGATATCCATTTCGAAAAAAAACCTAACAAAACAAATACAATGTAATCCTAAATTGTTAGAAGAGAGATTTATACATGTAAGGTTCAATCAAACTAATACAGACTGACTTTAAATCATATTCACCCATCACCACATGGCCTGTGTAGCTAACACAGAAAATACCATGTGGAACAACGCATAAAATCATACTCTTGAAAAAGACCCGTCCGCAACAAATAACAAATACTGATATTGCTCTTTTCTCAGCAGTTACACAATTTCTTGCAAATTCCTTTGGCAAGAGCGATTTATTTGTACTGCTTAACAATGGATGTAAATTTGAACAAAATCTGTTTCCTTTTTTCCCCCAAAAACTTCAAATCTAGATCCCTCTGAAATTAAATATTTGTAAGGAAGTTTATGTTCATACTATTTTTGCCTGTAATTATACATTTTGGTATACCTAAATAGTTCGCAATAGTTGAAATCTCACCATAAATCGGCATAAAGTCAAATGAATTTGCAGAAAGTTAATGATTAGCTTGCCCACCCCCCCCCCCCCAAGAAAAAGATTTAATTATTTCTCTGAAACAAACACTCTTCTTCAACACAGGAAGATCATGTCAACATGGATCTAAATGTCATCCATCAACGTAAATGTTGACAATAATATACCTTTCAACAACTAAACAATCATGTTTGATTGTAAAGTGATTGTGGATTACTGCCAAAACATGTCATGATTTAAAGTCTCTACACTCTTAAAAAAAGCTACCACATTGGTGTTAAAAAATAACACGAAAATGTGTTAAAAGGGAACATGGTCGTCTGTGGTGTAAACCATTACACACCATGAGTGGTTAGATTTTGCTTGATACATGTGTTATGTTTTACACATCTAATGTGTAAAATGTTAACCCCAAAGGTAACATCTTACCCCAAAACGACCATGTTCCCTTTTTACCCCATGCTGTGCAACTTTTAACCACTACCATCCTGTGTAACAATCCACCCCGCAGCTGTGTTATTATTTTACAACTTTAAGTGGTAAAGAATTTACCCCATACTTTTTACCACACCCCAATGTGTCACTTTTTACACTAAAATATGATAAATGTCTACACCAGGATGAGTTGAGACTACAAGGAAGACAAATGCACAATGAAAATTATGTTTTGTTAAATTTGCATTTTAATAAGCATGAACAAAGCTGTTTTTTTTTAAGTTAACAGATTTTAAACTACAGTATTTAAATATGATCAGAAAGGTTGAATTATTTACATGTAATTTACACATAATTATACTCTAAATGCTGGAATGTGGATCAATCACAATAAAAGTAACAATAGGCCTATACAAGCTTCTTTTTTTTTACAATTGGGTAAATTTTCCAAAAGAAAAGGGCGAAAACCTGGATGTATGTTTCTTGTTTTGTGAATTTGTTGGAAAAAACACTAACTTCAAACATTTTGATATAGTTTTGACAAATGCATTTCCTCTTAAAACTTGCATCTCAATAATGGAAAACAAAACAAACTACAAAACAATGTTACAACAGACTTTCAACTTTATAAACATGATCTGAAAGGTTGATTTTCACATAAAAAATGATTTACATATAATTTAGACATAATTATATTATGATGGTGGCGTCACACTATAGATATTTAGGAATAAATTTGGACAAAAATTGAGCTAACTGTATGGAATTTTTGGCTGGCTATGAAAGTATTGGTGCACACGTGTAAATCGGGAAGTTCCGCCCGGGTCTCCTCCGCCGGAATTCGAGGCGGAACGCAACATCAAACATCCACTTCCAATGAGCAATCAACTCTGAAATGTGCTCATATGATCACATTTAAATACTGTACTTTAAAATCTGTTAACTTAAAACTTGTCCATGCTTATTAAAATGCAAATTTAACAAAACATAATTTTCATTGTGCATTTGTCTTCCTTGTAGTCTCAACTGATCCTGGTGTAGACATTTATCATATTTTAGTGTAAAAAGTGACACATTGGGGTGTGGTAAAAAGTATGGGGTAAATTCTTTACCACTTAAAGTGGTAAAATAATAACACAGCTGCGGGGTGAATTGTTAAACAGGATGGTAGTGGTTAAAAGTTGCACAGCATGGGGTAAAAAGGGAACATGGTCGTTTGGGGGTAAGATGTTACCCCACACTTTGGTGTTAACATTTTACACATTAGATGTGTAAAACATAACACATGTATCAAGCAAAATCTAACCACTCATGGTGTGTAATTGTTTACACCACAGACGACCATGTTCCCTTTTAACACATTTTGGTGTTATTTTTTAACACCAATGGGGTAACTTTTTTTTGCGAGTGTATACAACATAAATCATGTCATGATTCAAAGTCTCTATAGACTTTTTCTGTTGATAGTGTGAATACTGAAGATCAGTAACCCGTAAACTTCATTTACTTAGCATCATCATTTGGTAAAATGCAAACATTTAAATACTCACCTAAAGCAAAACTGCAAATCTGGACAGAGATCAGTCTCCGGATTTTATGACATATGTCTCTGGGTAGGTTTGCAGGTCCATTAAGTGCACTTAAGGGAGAGTGTCCATGCCTAAACAGCTCCTCCAGATTCATGCAGGTCTGTGGATTCACGTTTCTGAACCTCAGCTCAGATGGGATGTTAATTGCATTATTGTGCTTCCACACAATCTTTACAACTGTGGGGTGTGTCAGTAGGTTGGGTTTGGTGCTTCTGTTAAATAAAAGCAAAATATATAATCAAACATTTTAGTTTTCTCGTGTTTCACATAAATGCCTTTCTATTTAGATATAAGGTAAATCGTTGCTAATAGAAGTATGTATACAGGAAAGGATAGATCAAATCCAATTGTATCCATTGGTATTCGCATAATTTATCCAGATATTGAGATAAGTCAGAAATAATATAATTGGATAAACTTAACAGCCATTCCAACGTAACTCGTAAAACATTTGAAGAAAATTCATATTTTTATTCTACAGGCAAATCAATATGAAGTGCGTATGACTTGCTATTGATACTTAGTACAGGTATTGAAACAGTAAATGTTGGCATAGAAACAGAAACAGCAGCAAATATCATTTTCTTGGAATAAAGCAAACACGTTTGTGTCAGGGGAGAGGGGCAGCCATCAAACATAGACAAGAAAACTTGTATTTGGTTTGATTACTAAGGAAACTACATAATGATGAGGCAAAGTACACATCAATATGCCAGCATGTTATTGTATATCAAGGGCATCTGTCAATCTTAATGGGTAAACTAATGGCACATCGAATCAAATTAGGGGATATTTTGCCTCTCAAGGGACTTTTGCTCTTGAAAGAGGTCCATATATTGCGCCCTTGATAAACCACTGCTTTGATTTTAACAACACCACCCCGGCTCCCCCCAAAGACTAGTATTAAGAAGAGATAATAATAATTATAATAATACATAACATTCATTTTATATTGCGCTTAATACAAATGTTTCTAAGCGCCCAAGTATTATTACCCCGGCTCTAGCTAGGCTACCGAATTCGGTCCTCACAGCATTCGAGGAATAAATTCCTACCGGGTACCCATACACTACACCTCGGTGGAGAGTGGCAAATGTAGATTAATGTCTAGAGTTTGAGACCAGGTTAATGACAGTCGCTCTCCTCCCCTTCGCCCTCTTTTGGTTGCTCTCTTTTTATCATGTTTATGATTATTTATAGGACCCCTCCCCCAACATCAATCACCCTCGGCTTCAAAGTCAAGTCCCTTTGAAAGTTTGATAACAAATACTTATCACTGACAGTTAAGTAGACGAGAAGAGATCTATCTAGACTACAATTCCATAGAGGAACTAGTAGACCTACAACGTACAACTACAAGTTTAGACCTAGATCTACACGAGTAGAGTCAAGGTCAATTAAAAGTTTATTAATTAAACTTAGATCTAGATTTAGGGGAATTAAAAGTTACGGCTTATGCTACAGTCACACGGCCACTTACGGTAGCTGCGGATGCTTACGGATAAAAATCCGTAAGCATCCGAAAGGATCCGTATCATCCGTAAGCATCCGTATCCATCCGTAACCTAATCCGCAGGCATCCGCAGATCCGCAGCGGGAATTTTGAAAATCTCAAAATTTTGCTGCGGATGAAATATACGTAAGCATCCGCAGAATATACGTTATCCATACGTAAAATACGTAACTCATCCGTATCGTCCGTAAGTCATCCGTATCGTCCGTAAGCATCCGTATCCATCCGTAACCTAATCCGCAGACATACGCAGATCCGCAGCGGGAATTTTGAAAATCTCAAAATTTTGCTGCTGATGAAATATACGTAAGCATCCGCAGAATATACGTTATCCATACGTAAACTACGTAACTCATACGTATCGTCCGTAAGTCATCGGTAAGTCGTCCGTGACATGTGTCAGCGGGATAGCAGCGGATGGGCTCATCAACAGGTTTTACCCGTAACATCCGTAATTCATACGTAACATCCGTAACTAATCCGTATCGTCCGCAGAATATAGGTAACTTTTGCTCAAATTTGCGTTATTTGGGGGTAAAAATTACGCATTTTCATTATCCAAATATACGCAGGCATCCGCAGGTCCGTAACATGGCCGTGTGGCTGTAGCATTACCCGTCAGTTGAGTGGGAACGACAGTTTCATCATATGGACTTGTACTAGTTGCAGTTGAATCATCATCCATGATGCCTAACGTTAGTCTGTTGTTGTCGATTCTACTTTCAAGGTCGGAAGAACAGCTTTCACAAGAGCAGCAGACATGAACAGATGAAGATGATGTACAGAGTTATAACAATAAGTCTGTGATGATGCTCCATAGTACATGTATTGTATGCATTATACTAGTGCACGATCCATAAGTCTCGAGCGAAATAATTTGAACAGCAGTGCAGCCAGGAGAAGATTAGACTCGCTCACGAGCAGTTTCGTTGGGTTTTTTTTTTTAAGTGGCTGCACAGTTGTGTAAAAAAAAAATACGCGCCCGGTCCAATCAAAGTTTGATAAATCTGAGTATGCAAAACAAAAATGAATCATGCATTAGGTGTTTCTCGACATTTTTCGATATTTTCTTGGTATCGGGGGCTTCGGGAAATGAAATGTTACTGGAGCCGAATACGCTTAGAGTGAATGGTTACGCTACAGCTTATATGCTAATGAGGCAATCCGCGCGTGCTACCTTTCCGTCTATATGTTTTAATTTGTCTATGGGGTGCACGCATGTAAGCGCGCGCGCAAAATTTGAAACAGTTCAAAAAGGTCTAGAATCAATCTTGGGCATGTTTTAGGCCATTTTAAGCATTTCAGCTTTTGACTGCTTTAGCACTCTCTATTATCCTGTAGGCTACGATTTTAAAATTATGACCTTTCCACAGCCCAACTGTACTTGTCCAACTCTAGTTAGTTGTCTTATAATTATCAGAATATCAAACAATTTAAAGTGTCTCTTTTCAGCAATTGTGTGTATCTTTCATGGCGCAATAATTACGATCCTCTTCTTTTTTCTCCTCTTCTCACGGTGTTTTACTTCATATAGCACCCTTATGAAATGCAGTAAAGAGGTCAAGCAGCATTACAAGAAGTTCAGCAATATTCTGAAAATATCCCTTCGTCCCACAACTAAGGAAAAGTTATTTTCGGTGGATGAACTTCATGTCCCCGCGAAGCTTAAGAAAATTATAATCTCTCCAGATCTCCCAGATGTGACAGAAATCAATGCTCGAGATTTCTTTCGGAAGCCCAACAATACAAAAAACAAAATACTCCTCTATGGCCCGCCTGGTGTTGGAAAGACGACGGAAATAAAAATGTGGCTACATAGTTGGTGCCACAACGGGAAAGATAATCCTTTGCAGGATTTTGCCGTTGTTTTCTACATCGATGCAGCGAAGTTAGCGCCAGGGAGCAGCCTGGGAAACGCGATTAGAAAGCAGTGTTTGCCAGGTAACTCTGAATTCTCAGCCCAGCGTGTTGAGGCCATGTGTCGTGAACGACAAAGTGAGATACTTGTCATCCTAGATAACTACATACATTGCAGGAAAAGAGATGAGGCCACTTGTATGAGCTCGCTTGATAAGATGGTCCAGTTGCAGAACTTCCTGTCTATGTGTCTTCTTGTGACTATAACCTCAAGTGGTGTCGGTGACCTCGGGGATATATTCGGAAACTACGATAAAGCCAGAGTAGATGGAATCAGTGAACAGTCTGTCGGCACCTACATTCACCAGTTGTTCAAGAAACGAGAAGATGGAGAATTTGAATCAAAAGTTCAAGAGTACCTTGAAGCTATGGAACTGGTCCCTGTTATGGCTTCCTCACCTGTACTTCTGAGTATCTTATGCCAGATGTTCAAGTGGCATAAAGTCCCTACTGAAATTGAAGGTTTGAAGACAACCTCTGCACTAATAGACAGGTTAATGGAATGTACCATCAAACACAACGATGACGGTGATGATAGAGAAAGCAAACTGGTAGGCAACGTTGAGGCCCGCATGAATTCCCTGAGACTCGAAGCTGACTACGAGGGAGAGTGTTCCCCTCCACATTCCTTGGTAAGCGACTTCAGTTTCAAAGAAGAAAGGCTTTCAAAAGAATACACCTTGGATAAGCTGTCGGCTGTGGCATTTAATTGTTATCTCAAAGGAGAATGTCCAGAAGAACTCTTGCTGAGTGACAATGACTTTGGTGTCTGCGGGGATCTAAAATCAAAAGTGAAGGAGGAGGGATATCGTCTTGGACTTCTGTATAAGTTGGGTGAAGATGAACTTAGTCCATCCTCACAGCAGGCGGTTGAAGGCAAAGTCATCAAATTTCTATGTCCACCCTTTCAGCAAAAACTTGCAGCACAATACCTCAGCAAACTCCTCGAGGGCGACAATGGAGACCGATCGTTCAGCAAAACACTCCAACAGATCAAGACCATAGATGTCGCCCTCTCCCTGCGAAACCTGCTCTTATTTACATGCGGTGAGTCAATCGATGCAGCGATTCACATAAGCAGCCATGTCGTAAAGCTCACCCAGGACTATGCTGATAACCTAGACACAGATCCAAGAAAGGAAGATGGAGTGCTTCGACGTACACATGGAGTATATCAGCAATTGGTTGAGTTCATCCTTCAACTCAACTACGAAGCACAGAGCGACGGTCAACTCAACGAAACCCTTTATCCACTGGTAACGTGCATGCGTATTCTGGAACCATCAGTCGTTATGACGAGGTCACTCTCTCATTTCTTGAGGCACACAGCTCCTCCTAACGGATCCCCTCTTGGCCGAATCGTTATAAAAGTATTCGATGTCCCTGAAGCCATACAGAAGAAACTTCCTTCTCTCGTGCACATTCATTACAGCTACAAAGAGAATGTTCGTATGCAAGTTAAACAAGCAGTGTCAGGCAGCCCCCCAGAGGAGTCCAACGACCAGCATCTTAACGCGATGACCATCACTGTCGAAGAAATGAAGACAAAGAACAGTAAGAACAACGAATGTAGTCAATTTTAGAAACATCACCAAAATCCTTTGTATAATATAGTTTCATAAACGTTAGCAATTTCAAATCATTCGGCAACTAACTACGCGATTTTCCGACTGCAAATTACATCTAAGCGGAATAAAATGTAGACAAATTTTAGTCTGTTGGGTTGGGAGCATTATAATCTTTTCAGTAATAATCAATTCGATGTAAGCGTTTTACTCATATTTTAAAAGCAACATCTAATATGGAGTTATTATCGTGACAAATAATAATGCATGCCTGTGTAATTTATAACCCATACTTCAAAAGAACTCGCAGGACTTTGAGTGTATTGATATCACACTTTCATTTCTTATCCAAGCAAACCAAGCCCCACAATATGCCATCACAGCAGGGGTTCAGGGACCAAATGTGGATATTCCAGGGGCGGCAGAACTGCAATCTACTGGTGGAAACGAAATGCCCTTGAATAAATATATGCCACTCTCTGCCTCGGTATCAACTGAACATGATAGAGGTAAGTATAAAAAGACAGTTAGCAAGATCATAATAGTTTAAACCAAAAATGTGATTCGATCTTATTTTCGCAAGCTATGTCAGTGCGATTATTGATAGGAAAGAAGACCGATGTCAACAAATAGGTTATGTCTTGTTTATATTGCTATTTAGCATGGTGTTTATTATGAGCAAAACCCATTAATTACAATACTGGCGTAAAATGATTAATTTAAAACAAAGTTTTTAAATACATCAGTTGCACAATATTGATGAATGGATAATAGGTGTCTGCTGCCCCAAAAGGAGGTGATCTGTCCCAAATTTTATCTAGTGGAATAAAGCGTAGACAAATTTTAGTCGGCTGAGTTGGAAGCATTATGTTTTTAGTACTAATGAATTCGATGAAAGCTTTCTACTCATAATTTCAAAAGCAATATCTAATATGGAGTTATGATCGTTACACATAATAATGCATACATGTGTAACTGTTAACCAATACTTGAAACGAACTCGCAGGACTTTGAGTGTATTATATCAATTTTTTTTATTTTTATTTTTTTTATTTTTTTGATCCAAGCAAACCAAGCCCTACGATCTGCCATCACAGCAGGAGTTCAGGAAGCCAATGTAGATATTCAAGGCGCGGGAGAACTGCAATCTACCGGTGGAAACGAAATGCCTTTGAACAATGATATGCCACTCTCTGCCTCGGTACCTGCTGGACATGACAGAGGTATTAATTAAAGTATACAAGTTATAATAAATGGAGTCAAAAGGGGCCTGAGCTTCGATCCTAGCAGAATCTTCGTCAGAGGCAAAAAGACAAATAAGTTTCAGCCCAAAATGTGATTCGATGTTATTATCGCGAGCTGTGTGAGTGTGATAATAAGGTTATGTACTTATGCATGTTTGTCATGTTTATATAGCTCTTTAGTATGAGAAGAACATAATTACAATACTGGACATAAATGAATAGATTTACATAAAGCGTTTTAAAAAGCACAAGTTCAAAATATGAATGGATGATACATTTGAGGTATCTGCTACCCAAATATGAATCGATCATGTCCCACCATTATATATCTATATACATGTATATAAACCCCTCAAAAAAAGTTCTGCAATTCAACTTTGAGCCTTGATATCTTTTTGGCGGCTTTTTAATCATTCTTGATTTTTAGATCATTGGAAAGTTCATTTATCCCCCTTCACATCCATGCCCCATTTGTAATGGTTATGTCATCCTTGAATGCACAGCACCCCTGAATAGAGGGCAAAGTCAAAAGTGAAAAGTTGCAAATTGAATGGCTATCTTGGCTATTGTCTATTGCTTTTGTTGCAATGTCGGGTGTGTGTGAATGATGTTGAATGGGTCATGAATGATTCAACAAGTTTATTTCCTGTTTGGTAGATGGAATGTGCCTTGCACAAGCTTTATGCTTGGCAGTGCTTACTTTTAAAGAGTAGCTGTTCGCGTATGTTAACATGCCACGTCTATCAAATGTTGAGAAGGCTCGAGCAATCGGCCAAATCGAAGCCGGTATTCCCCAAAGAGAAGTTGCTGCTCAATTTGGAGTGAGTCCCAGTACCATCTCCAGATTATTGGCAAAGTTCCGGGAAACTGGGGATGTCAAGGACAGACCAAGGAGTGGTCTTCCAAAGAAGACAACCCAACAAGAAGACCGCTTCCTGACCCTTTCTGCCCTGCGGAATCGAAGGTTATCTTCCAGGAACCTGCAAGGACGATTTGCTCGAAGATTTGCCAAGCGACTCTCCGACCAGACCATCAGGAACAGACTTCACGCAGCCAATTTAAGAGCTCACAAGGCAGCAAGAAGACCTGCACTTTCGGCCTTGCATCGTCCTTTTTACAGATGAATCCAGATTCTGCTTGAGGAAACTGGACGGAAGGGTGAAAGTGTGGCGTCGCCGTGGGGAACGCTTCGCTGACTGCTGCATCGACCGGGTAACAGCGTTTGGAGGAGGCAGTGTTATGGTGTGGGGTGGCATATCTGCTGAGGGAAAGACACAGCTTATCATCGTTGATGGAAACCTGACAGCAGAGAGATACCGAGACAACATTCTTCGGCCAGAGGTCATCCCATACATGCGCAATCTTGGACCAAACGCCATCTTCCAAGATGACAACGCCCGCCCACACAGAGCAAGGATCATCACCGAATACCTGCAGGAGGAGGCAGTGATGAGGATGGATTGGCCTGCGAACAGCCCTGACTTGAACCCAATCGAGCACCTGTGGGACCAGCTTGACCGTGCTGAACACGCCAGAGTGACAGATCACACTACACTGGCTGAGTTGCGACAGATCCTAATCGAAGATTGGAACCTCATCCCACAGCAACGCATCACCAGGCTGGTGACAAACATGAGAAGGAGATGCCAGGCTGTCAAGAAAGTGCAAGAAGACTTGCACTTTCGGCCTTGCATCGTCATTCCCGTCAACGCTGGTGTTTGCAACATCTTCGATGGAACCGGGAAATGTGGCAGAATGTCCTTTTTACAGATGAATCCAGATTCTGCTTGAGGAAACTGGATGGAAGGGTGAAAGTGTGGCGTCGCCGTGGGGAACGCTTCGCTGACTGCTGCATCGACCGGGTAACAGTGTTTGGAGGAGGCAATGTTATGTTGTGGGGTGGCATATCTGCTGAGGGAAAGACACAGCTTATCATCGTTGATGGAAACCTGACAGCAGAGAGATACCGAGACAACATTCTTCGGCCAGAGGTCATCCCATACATGCGCAATCTTGGACCAAACGCCATCTTCCAAGATGACAACGCCCGCCCACACAGAGCAAGGATCATCACCAAATACCTGCAGGAGGAGGCAGTGATGAGGATGGATTGGCCTGCGAACAGTTCTGACTTGAACCCAATCGAGCACCTGTGGGACCAGCTTGGCCGTGCTGTACACGCCAGAGTGACAGATCACACTACACTGGCTGAGTTGCGACAGATCCTTATCGAAGAGTGGAACCTCATCCCACAGCAACGCATCACCAGGCTGGTGACAAACATGAGGAGGAGATGCCAGGCTGTCGTAGCTGTATTCGGATCTTCTACTCGCTACTGGACTTCTGTTCCTTTGCTATTCCACATTTGATGTGCATGTTACTCAATAAATAGTGCCAAACATTTTGTCATTTGCAAATTTGTGTATTTGTGTTTGTTTTTGTTTCGTTAGAGAGGGGACAGAGAGTTAAAGAACATGAGTTCACATCAAGAAAGGGGAATGTGTTTGTTGAAGTGAAAAGCAATCCAATGTGCATATACACTAGTCACCCTCAACGAAACTTCACTTTCGAACCTGAAGAAGGCCGTGAAGGCCGAACACTAGTCACCCTCAACGAAACTTCACTTTCGAACCTGAAGAAGGCCGTGAAGGCCGAAAGCTTGGCCCAATAAAGTTGAAGTTCAGCTACGTCCTTTGTCTCCTGTCTCATCAATCCTCACGCTATATATATATATATATATATATACAAATTATGTATAACAATGCGCCCTCCCGGCTATTACCATAATGGCTTTATGGCAACACAAGGACTTGGGACCCTTGTTGTGTACCTGGGTCCTGTCCGCTAACGTCGGTTTCACGCTCGACGTGATCTTCAGGCAGACTGGTGACTCGACTGGGCTTGTGCATCTGCTTGCTGCAATGGATCGGTGTCACGCTAGGGTGGCTTTCTTGGCGGCCTTTTTCGGTACCCGCACTTTGAGATGATCTCCGACCTTTTGTTTAGTGCCTCTCTGTTACTGATAATAGTGTACTTCTCCTCCAGGCAGAGATTGCAGAGCCCACTTTTTCTTAAGTTTAGATTAGATTAGATTATTTTCTTTTCGATCCTCCAAGATAGTGTGAATTCGGTGTTAGATTCCTTTAAGTTCCATACATATTTGGAAAGTTGATTTATGTTTCTATATTTTTCATGTTTCATGGATTTCACATGGTTTCTGTACCTGTCCTTGAAAGTGCCCCCCGCTAGTCCATAGTAGTGTTTTTTCTCATTGCCATGCCGAATCGTAGCTTTATATACGAGGGCCGTTTCTAGGCATTTTCCTTGAAAGGGACAGTCTAATTTCATATGCCCGAGGACATTTTCGGACAGAGAACAAAAGAAATCATTAAAACAATGGTCCTCGGAAGCCGGACAATTATATAGTCCTCGAACGTCCGACAATGAATTTGTGCCTTATTCCGTCGACTGTCCCAGGACGGAGGAACAATAAAGGAACAATACTTGTCCTCGGAAGTAAAGCCATGTAAAGCTGTGTGCGTTTGTTTAGCATTATGTCCGAGGACATTTTCGGACAGAGAACAAAAGAAAAATCATGACAACAATGGTCCTCGGAAGCCGGACAATAGTCCTCGAACGTCGAACAATGAATTTGTGCTTTATTCCGTCGACTGTCCGAGGACGAGTAACAATAGAGGAACAATAGTTGTCCTCGGAAGTAAAGCCATGTAAACGTGTGTGCGTGTGTGTGTGTGTGTGTGTGTGTGTGTGTAAATTATGCATCTGTAGTAACCATGTCTATTTCATTCCTTCTCCCTAAAGGTATTGCATCGGACAGAAAATCAACACGAGGTATGTACTTTGATATCATTATATAACATGAATATCTTTGTAAAACAATGCGCCAATAGCGTATGAAGAAATCAATAATCAGTTGATGTTATCATCCCAGGCGCGGTGAAGGGACATGCTGTATCAGGGCAGCCCCGCGAACTAACAACTGCAAGCTTTATAATTATATATATATATATATATATATATATATATATATATATATTACTCTATCAGGTACATTAGAAGGACATTTATTGTTCTTTTTCTTTGTTCAAATGTCCGCTTAACGTTCGAAATGTCCTGCTAATGTAGGGGGCGCTATTATGACGGAATAAACCGTATTGTTGCATGTCCTGCTAATGTACCCGTAAGGTATATATAAGTATATATATATATATATATATATATATATATATATATATAAATAACATGTACAACATCTGGAGAAACTCCCGTGGAAATAGATATAATTGTGAGAAATGAAAAAGAGTGTAATGGTTGCTAAAGCTTAAACCAAGATTCCTCAGAGCTGTCCTTCCTTCTGAAATATTTTCAAATGTTGAAAAAAATCTTTCCACTAGCAATCGAACCCGGGTCGGTGGCTTAGAACGCCAATGCCTTAACCACTAGACCACGGAGAAAATGAGCCAGGGATGACAAAGCTCTGTTGGAGGAAAGCAATTTCATAATTTATCAGAGGCTCCCAGATCGTTTCCATTCTGTTACCAGAAATACTCGTTGCTATGTTGTTAACTGCATGGTGAAGTAGGTTTTAATGAAAACGGACTTCACTATCAACATGATCAATCAACTTTTATCATTTTGTACTTACCACTCCATTTTTGCGAGCATCACTTTCCACCAACAGAGCTTTGTCATTACTGGCTCATTTTTCCCGATTGAGGTGTCGTATGAAGGGGCTGAAAAGGAACTTTGTAGAAATGTGGTTATCTCTTTGAAATTCAGATATCGTTGGCCAAACGTCTTTTTGGTAGCCCTGCTTCATAATGTCTTTATTCACTCATGTGTGAAGTATGCATCATATGAATGACATCAAATGAAATAATATGATCCAAGCTTTACATTAATAATTAATCATAATTGTGATTAAAATATTATTAAACATCGATAAATGTCGGTTTCTTTTTTTCTGGGACTATGTGTGTATATATAAGCTAAAGTTCTGCTCGGAGATAAGTAAGAATATCAGAAAGAGAAGTAAATAAAACTCCGTGAGATCGAGATTTGAGCCCATAGGGCTTTGTCAAGTTATGACAAGACTTTTATTTTGCATGAAAAAAAAAATATCTGAAGAAGCGTCAAAATAAAGTGCGCATCCAAGTAATGCGCCAAAGCGCAAAAATGGAAATACGTCATAGAGGAAACAAATATATATATACATGTATAGAGAGAGAGAGAGTTCAAAAGTTCGGCGACGGAGTTTAAAAAGTAGACAGAGACATAGAATAAATTACTCCGTTAGACACAAAGGGTTCAATATTTCGCCTATAAGGCTTCTTCATGAAATGATACCAAGTACAAAAATTGCACCAAGGATAAAGTTAGTGCATAGCGCGTAATTATTGTCAAAACAACAAGCGTAAATAAACAACAGAGTCAAGGTGCGAGAAAGAGAGAGAGAGAGAGAGAGGGGGGGGGGGGGGGGGGGGGTCAAGGTATGAACCAGGGACGTGAGGTTGATACTATTTGTTGGTGTCTGTAATGTCCTCTATCCTCTTTCTTCCCACCTTTTTTCCTCCTGCCTCTCTCTCCTTATTTTTCTCTCCCTCCTTTACTTCCCCCTCTCTCTCTTTTCTTCCTATCCTTTGCTTTCTTTATCTTTCTTCATCACCGTGTGTGTGTTTGTGTCTGTCTGTCTCCCTCCCTCTTTCTCTCTCTCTCTCTCTTTCTCCTTTCCCCTCTCCCCTCTCCCCTCTCTCTCTCTCTCTCTCTCTCTTTCTCGCGCTTTGACTCTGTTGTTTATTGCATTGACGTCAATGCTCTGTTATTGTTCATGTTCTGCATTCTTATTCATCTTCTTCTTCTTCTTAGACCTCAGACCCTATTTGTTTTGCACAGGGTGTTTGTGAGCTCTGTCTAGGTCCTTTCCCCTTGTCCATTTTATTTCAAATTTCGTATGCATGTTCCTTGGCATCCCTTCTAGGTCACTGAACTCTTCGTTTTCCGAAATCATTCATGCATGACCGTCCAGGCGCCATTTTGTCCGTTTTGGGGCCATTTCCATGCCTTTTGTTCTCCTTGCCTATCTCAGCTCCCTACATCCTACAGACTTCTAACAAATTCCTATACATAGTCCAAGAGTTGCTATTTCTAATAAAAAAATTAATACGAAAAATGCCATCTTCACACTGTAAATTTAAGTCCGCAATCGGCCATATTGAAAAACGCTAAATTTCTTGAAATTTTCACTCCCATATATTAAAAATTCCTATAACTTCGTTATATCAATTGATTTCTGTCTCAAACTTTTACCATGTCTTGGTCTTGTCGTTGCACACATTTCAGCCAAATTTCATGCATTTCTGATTACGCATTAAATAAACAGCGCCCTCTAAGTTTTTCAAAACGGCTCTCTTCATGTGGCCGTATCTCTGTCATGCCTGGGTAAACCCGTACCCTTTTTTGGATTTAGATACTTCAAGATATACCCTTTTCAGCCAAATTGAGAAAATTGCACTTGAAAGTCAAAATATTTGCATAAATGCCGAAATAAAGACAACTTGCTCTAATTTTGTGAACGTTCAACGTACGTCTTTGAAATTTGGTGGGTATGTGTATTTGTGTATTTGACAACTGTTAACCAAATTTGGTTGACATCGATGACGTCATCGCGAAGATATTACGCAAAAACCTTAATTTACTATGCATTACATAATATTGCATAATATGCTTATTTTAAATGGCGCGCTAGTCGCAGTTGGCTCACAATGACCGCAATGAAATTCCCTCATCAGGGATGCAAAAAAAGATATATGGTCTCACAGATTATTTTGAGTAAATCGCGATTGAAGTCGGGTCATTATACGGATCCTGCACATGTATTACACGTATTGTCTATGGGGCAAATCGGTTTCCCGCCTCTGACCCCCTGAACGATCTTTATTTTTCTTGAAATTTGGCAGGTACATGCTTCGAGGCAAAATGAAGAGACTCTATAAGCCGGATTTTTAATATCTATCAAGCGCTTTGTTTTAATCGCAATTTTATATCCTGCATAGATGCCACTACCGACGGAAATATGGCATGCCATTCGGGCCACATTTCTATTACGGTCCATTTGTTTTGCATGCAGTGCTTGTGATCACTGTCTAGGTCCTTTCCCCTTGTCCATTTCGATTCAAATTTCGTATGCATGTTCCTTGCCATGCCATGTAATGCACTGAACTTCATTTTCCGAAATCACTCATGCTTGACCGTCCAGGCGCCATTTTGTCCGTATTTCGTACCTTTTGTTCAATTTTGCCTATCTCCACTATTCTAGATGCTACAGACTTCAAACAAATTGCTATAGATAGGTTAAGAGATGCTTTTTATTTTACGGTTCAAGGACATGCAAAATACAGATGTCAATGCATGCACATCGTTCTGATACGATTGCAGTTCTAGTTTACGCTTGTTGTTTTGACAATAATTACGCGCTATGCACTAACTACATCCTTGGTGCATTTTCTGTACTTGGTATCATTTCCTGAAGAAGCTTTATAGGCAAAATATTGAACCCTTTGTGTCTAACGGAGTAATTTATTCTGTGTCTCTGTATATATATATATATATATATATATATATATATTCCGTTAAACTTCTGAGTTTAACGGAATTTTTATTTACTTGTTTAGTACTCATTTCTACATTCACAATTCCGAAGCAGAACATTATACACCATTTTCCCTCTTGACCTTCAGTGAAAACAAATAACATTAAAAATGCAATGATTTTCACAGTCCTCTAAAATAAAAGCTTTAACATACCTGACCTTGGGTAAATCAATTCCTTATTTAAATAATGAGATGAATTAATGAATAACTGAAATGAAAATGTCATTTTAAGAATTTGAGCCATTTGGGTTCCTAAAGACTTTTTTTTTCTGGTGAAAATCAGGCATACATATATATATATATATATATATATATATATATGTATGTATATATTACTATTTCCGATCCTAGGGGGAATCCTAACAATGCAGTTTATTCCGTCACAATAAAAATTGGGCGTTAAAAATAAAAGAATAAGAGTTGGAAAAAATCTCCCAAATTAAATATTTCTAAATAGCTTCAGGACATTTTCATACCAGTGGATAGCTTAGGGTCTTTTCTATCAAATGACACCAAAATATATCACAATATTTTACGCTTGAGTGAACAAAACCACTTTTGTAAAAGGGTTCTAAATCCTTCCTTGATAAATAGTTGTTTTTGTTTTGGCTGATATCAGCAGAGTTGAGAGTCATGAAAAGGCTTGGACATTTTATATTCTGATCATGTAAAGACAGTAAGAAAAAAAAGACTCTGTTCACTGTATGTCCTGATATATCCCGTCAAAACTTTACGTATGAGTAAGCAAGCCACCAAAAGGAACATTTTGAAACACTCAACAAAGTAGTTCAAAGCTCACTCAAGCGTATAAGATGTTGATGGATGTGTAAGGGTATACAGAGAACAACACTGGTCATTTCATATATTTTTTAAAAATCCGAACATGGACATTTCTAAGCCTTTTCATGAATCTCAGGTAGGCTGATACCAGCCCGAGCCGATATCAATTCTTGTCGATTTGCACCCTTTCACATAATTGGCATTTGCTCACTCAAGCGTGGAATATTGTGAGATATTTTGTTGTCATTTAATACTAAAGACCTTAACCTATCCACAGGTATGAAATTTTCCCCAAAATATTTTCAAACGTTTATTGGGGAGACTTTTTTCCAACTGCTAACGTTTTTTTTCTCTGGGACGCACTGTATTTTTACATATATAGCTATTTATTTAAACCAAAAGTTATTACGTTTATCAGGGAAGGGGGGGGGGGCAAAGTGCACTGTGTAGTTAACATGAGCCAAATTAGACTTTGACGAGGATGACCCCTTCCCCATCAGCCACTGACAATATTATTTTCTTGTTTTCCCACCGAATATATTCAGTAATCCAGGAAATTTCTCACGAGTTGATCAAGACAGGTAGCGACCCTGTAGCAGAGGGAAGGTTCGGAGAGGTGTTTAAGGCTACTTATGAAGGAAAGGAGTATGCAATGAAGCGAATCAAGAATATGGATAGCGGCTCCTTGAATGTTGCACTCAAAGAAATCAAAATTAACGGGTAAATATTCAAATATTTATATTTTCCTTTTATCTAATACATATTTTTTTCTTTTAAAATGTATCAACTAATCTAATCCTATTCATGACTACCTTTTCACTGCGAATTAGTTATTTCCCGTACACTTGTAAGAATATTGGGTAATAAGGTCAGAAAGTGAGGGCAATTTATTGTTTCACCAACTGATGGCAATATTTTATCAACCAGGTTTTTGTCGATCTCACGCAATATTCTTATTTCAAATTATTATTATTACTATCATTATGATCAATTTTGCCTCTACTTAGCATTTTCACACTATGACCTTTCTCACCAAGACTGAAAAATGAAATATTATCAGCTGAACTGCGGTTCTACTATTTCCAGTGTAAAATAAGGAGACTCCACTCTGTCCCGATAACAATAATTAGGGATATGGCCAATCATAGAAATAATTGGTAATTAAATACAATTATATTTCAATTGTTACTTTGTATTCACTACCATCCTTGAATACGTAATCATCGGCAGTTTGCATTGGAACAAGTGTTTTATCACTTAGATAGCCATTATCACATCCCAGTTATTCAACCGCGGTATGAAGTCATTATCCAGTGACAAATTGAAAATCTAAATAAGTCTAGGCATTATTCTAAATGCATGGTGCTCAAGTGGGTGGCTATTTCAGACTAGGAATCTTCCATGAAAACTTTTAGGGGTTTTTTTCTTCGTAAAGCTGGAATCAGAGGCGTGCCATTGATCCACTCAGTGTTGTGTGAGGCACCGGCTTAACACAACGTCTTTGAGATGAGTGGTCTGCTCAGGCAGGTGAGGTAGGGTGTTTGTAGGCACGGTGATTAAACCTTAAATCAGTCAAAATTTTCTTTTTTAGGCTTGTCAGTCATCCGAACATTGTTGTTCTCCATGCCTATTCGATATATCAACTTGGAAATTCGAGTACGCATCGTGTTGAGCTGCTGATGGACTACATCGATGGGTACACCCTGCAGCAGGCCATCTTTGACAACAAAGTCAGCTATCTTGTAAGTATATTTGAGATAACTGCAAAGATAGATGATAGGAACATTTGTATCAATTTTTAATGTAATGTTGAAAATCCTTCATCGTTCATTTCTAATCTCAAGCGCACCGTACCAATGATTAGATTTGCTCATCCCATAATAACCAGTTTGCTCATGTGGAGGGCAGAGACATTGCGATAAAAAAAATTTTAAAAGGCGAGGGTGTAAATAGGAGAAAAAATCAATAAATGTTTCCAAACATCTGTTAAGATCCTCATCCTCCTCCATCTACTCTCTCTCGATTTTTTTTTTTCATTCTCTCTCCTTCAATAAAAAATCGTCTGCTATTCATTGTGTGTTATTTTCAATTCCCCTTTGAAAATTCCTAAATAAAATTAATTATTTTTCAGTTTAATTCGTCCCTTAAATTCAATGAATGAAAGCATTCTTACTCATCCGTTTATTGAGATATGTATCCATGTATGGCAATGTGCTGGCTTTTGTATTTTAAATATGTTTTATTATGTTCCTATTTTGAATTTTCACTACGTGTATTTATGTTCTATAATTTTCCCTTAAGAAAACACTCAAAGGCCAAATGGAACTCGCCCATAAGGTCTCTGATGCGATTTCACACATCCATCTTAATAAATGCACCCACTCGGACATTAAGCCAAACAACATCTTGGTAAGTAGGAATCTAATAGTAGAAAAAAAGACGTTAACAAATACACCTACTGTAAGGTATATTTGATATTTGATTACAGCAGACCCCCCCCCCCCCCCCCCCTCCTCTCCAAGATCCAACGAAACGATATTTGGGAAAGGAAAATTGGCGAGGACTTCAGTGTCAGACAATATGGGGATCCAATGACCAAAAAAAATCGGTCAATTATAGCAATAATAATTACTTGTATGTCGTAACTATGACAGCATATATATCCGTAATTATTTTAAACTTCTGCCCTAAAACATTATAGATCAAAATACCTGAAAACGAGCCTTACGTGTGTGACCTAGGATTAGGTCATGGAGTTACCAATTCCGCTATGTCTACGCTCACGTCTGGTACGCGTTACGGTGTTCAGCGATGGATGCCACCGGAGTCCTCTGCCCAAGGATATGTTGCTACATATGCAGGAGACATTTGGTCCCTGGCCTGTACCCTCCTCGAGGTATTCACGAGGGGCAAGGTCTGGGAGGGCTTCAAAGACGACAAGCAGCTCATAGCCCGTCTCATGATGGATGACGTCATACCCGAGCTTCTCTCACGTGTCAATGACGAAGCAATCAGGGCCACTCTGCGAACCTGCTTCATGAAAAAGCCGGATCAAAGGCCTAATGCACAGGTCCTTGTGGATACTTTTGAAAGGGCGTTACTTTCTATTTAGTTTCTTCTGCTCTAGCATGAATTGCAGCATCACAACCTCAAAATAAAGAGAACCCCACTCCTCTCAACATGAATGTGTATTAAGATAAATGCTTTAAGTTTTGTTATTTATGTGTTTCAGTTATTTTTCAAAAGGTAGGAATGCATATCTCACAAAACGTGTCTTCTCAACATGGCAGCTCACAACTTTCATACGAATGTTATGTTGAATCTGATACCATGTTCATTTGACATGCGTTTGTTTTGTTCTTCTAATAAGTAAAATATCGAGGATGTTCAGATTCAAAACCGATTTTACGCTTTCTACATGATTTTCATATAAATTTTACTTGTGATTGGATATTCAACGCGTATTTTTGGCTCGCCTCATCTATAAGCTGTCAATCTGAGAAGTAAAGCAAAGAGGGCATGACAATAGGAACTGTGTACTACTGTTGTCAGAAAGAATTATAAGAACGAAGTTAGTTAAGTTAAGTAAAGTTTGCCACTTTTTCACCCTTTTACGTGATTTTCATTTTCATTTTTTGTATTTTGTAATTTGCATATACTTTCATACTTGTATTAAAGGTTCTTCCTCCCTTTTGTAGCCCTAGATTTTGAATTTGTGTAAGAATGCGATAAATTGCAAAATGCGTATATTTGGAAAACTTTCGCGGATGTGAGAAGGATTATGGGTATGTTCATAATGTGTAAAGTATGTTTAAATGTTGTAAAATTGACATCTCTTCACTTGTTTTTATTTTCACGCTAATGATTTCAGTGTCATATTGCTTTAAATGCTCACATGTACTCGGTGTATTCTTTAGGCTAAATATACGTACTTGACCGGCCTGAATATGTACATTATGTATATGTACATGTGGTTTACATGTACATTTCCATTGATATTCATTTCCATGTATATAATGTCATTTGATATTTGTTTACGTGTTTGTAACTTCCTAAGATTGCAATGTCACTACACGGAGGGTGATGTACAAGATTTTATTCTGATAATATTGTTCTCAGTTGTTGTAATTGACTTTGTGGTGGATTAGCCTTGTGCTAAACACATAATCCAATAAATCTACTTTCACTAACTACTACTACTACAACAACAACAACTACTACTACTACTACCCATACTGCTGCCACTGCAATGTATATATAATTGAAGTAAAGGCCTCCTACCGCGAGTACTTTATTTATTATGCGATATTATGTTCATTGTTTTATGACATGTCATTTGCAATCATACCCAGCAGGGCTATGTTCATAATGTGTAAAGTGTGTTTAATGTTGTAAATTGCACATCTCTTCACTTGTTTTTATTTTCACGCTAATGGTTTCAGTGTCATATTGCTTTAAATGCTCACATGTACTCGGTGTATTCTTTAGGCTAAATATACGTAGTTGACCGGTCTGAATATGTACATGTGGTTTACATGTACATTTCCATCGATATTCATTTCCATGTATATATATTTTTGTCATTTGATATTTGTTTACGTGTTTGTAACTTCCTAAGATTGCAATGTCACTACAGGGAGGGTGATGTGCAAGATTTTATTCTGATAATATTGCAATTGTTATAATATCGAAATATTGGCCTACTACTGTCGCAAGTACATGTACTTTACACCTTACCTTACCATTGATCTATCATGACATGTAGTCATTTGCAGTCATACCCAGTAGCGATATTATGTACTTAATATGTAGTGTGTTCGTTGCTATAATTATATACACATCTTTTCACTTTTTTATTCCATTTTATTTTCATTTTTACACTAAGTGTAATATATTTTTTAATACTAAAATGTAATCAATGTATTCTTTATGTTTCATATACCTAATGGCCGGGCTGAATATGTGGGTGTACGTGTGCTATACACGTACATTTCCACTGACGTTCATTTACTTGTATATAATATATTTTTAACTTGATATTACGAGCATGTTATTCCATTCCAAAGATTGCCATGTGAATATAAGGAATATATTTTTATTTTATTTTTTTATTGTTTCCAAGGTATAGCTTTATAATTAAGTTGAATTACTTTGGTGCACAGCTTGTGGTACTTGCAGGTAAAACAAAATGGAATAGTTCAAAAAAGTAATTGTCTACAATGTATATACACATATGGTTCCATTTATTCTAGTGATATAGTGATAGCATTACGTACTATAATACACTGCAGAGTGTCAAATGATTATTCGCAAACCCTAATTCTTTGTGTTATATGATGGTTCATGAATAATAATTATATATGTGCCTTGTGAAGTAGGATGTCTGATAATTAGCACACTTATTGCTCCTAGTATTAGGGCATATAAGTGATATTCGACAGAATAATGTAGCTATGCCCGACACCATGTCCTAGGCAAATACCAGCTTATCGTGTATTGAAGTGATCTGTAAACTACTCTATTATACTTTATTTTGAGATGTGAATACGAGTGGGTGCCTTTTATGCCTAGACACTGGTCCTTATGTGGACGAATATGTACTTGTTGGTAGATTCATCTCCATGTATTGCTATGTGATTGTTTGAAACGCTCTTTATGATGAATATGTTTGTAATATTGGTTATATTTTGTTTGATGGTCTATGGTGATGTAATGTGTTTCCCTTATTCCTCTTCGTATATTCAGATTTGGTTACAGTAATATTTTAAAGATGCTATTATCATCTAACATTTGCAAATATTAAGACGAATACATTTTGACTGCTTATAGTACAAGGGCAAGAATGTTGTTATAATTATTCTGTTGTGGCTAGTACATACCATGACACTAATGGGGTGTTGCAAGAAAGTTGCAATCGATTGCAAATTGTAAAGCAAATTAGAACAACCATTCTGAATGGTTCAGGGTCTGCCCATTCAAGAAGATGCGCTTGCAACAATGATTTTGATTGTTCAGTACCGATCAGTTGCAACTTGCAATCAATCAACTTTCTTGCAACACCCCATAAGTCAACGTGCATGTTGTACATGCAGTTTACTGATTCTTCTGTTTATATGAGTATCATTGCGCTTATTGTAAAATATTGCATTCCAAAACTATTTACTATTCAAATATAGAGTATTATGTTGGAAGTAAAACATTATTATTGTGAAAATACACTTATATTTTTATAAGTAAGGTACATATTAAAACAATGTTCAGGGGCCGCGGAGCGTTTTTGAAAGTGTGGGTCTGATCTGATTTCACTCATTAATGACAATTTACGAATATTTTTTCAGAAATTTTATAAACGTGTCTACTCAAAAAAGTGGGGGGGGGGGGGGGAGGAGCTGCAGCCCCCTCCCGGTTCCGTGATGTTGAGGGATGCCTCCAAACCGAGACAATATAAGTTATAAAGATAAATCAGTTGTTATAAACAATCTGAGAGCATCTCGGCACTTAATATTGCCATATTTCTGGGAGAGATCTTGACAATTAGTGTTATTGCCTACAACATGTGTAAACTTGTCTTCTTTTTGAGATCTTCAAATTGAATCGATTTTTATTTTCATTTCTTACTTTTTTTGTCTCGCCCGCCAAAGGTGGAGTCATCCTTCGTCTGTCGTCCGTCGTCCGTCACAAATTTTAAAATTTACCAGCAAGACTCTCTTATGACAAATAACTTGGCAACCGTTAATCATAATTATTGTGACCAAACTTAGGTCAGAGTCGCAGGGATGCATTTGGATGACGTTTACTTTATAGTGCTTTCTAGTGTCGCATGCTAAGGTCAAAGGTAATCTGAGGTCCTATGTTAAAGTTTACCTGCAAAATTTCTCTCGGAACAAATACATTGGCAGACGTTAATCTTATTGTGACCAAACTTGGGTCAGATATGCATGTGGATGACATCCGCCTTCTGTTGCTTTCGAGTGTCACGTGCTAAGATGAAAGGTCATTTCAGGTTCTTATGTCAAACTTTACCTGCAAAATTCTCTTTTGCTAAATAACTTGGCACCCCCCCCCCCCCCCCGTGACCACACTTCAGATATGAGGGGGGGGGGGGGGGCTTTCATGCTGTGGTGCTGTCGATTGTCACATTTTTACCTCCAAGACTCGATAACTTGGCTAACCAACCTACTGTGACCAAACTTATTCCGTCATAATAGGCCGCTTCGGTAATGTATGCAAATTGTATGCATACCTTTCGAACAAAGGTTGTTCTTGACAACCTGAAATTTGCCCGGCATAGGAACAAATGATGTATGCAAACTGGATTCCAAGCATTGAGGCTCATTTTTAAAAAGCATGCTCATGGAATTGCTCGTCACTATGTGCTCAGAGAATAATGTGCATAAATTTGTATACATAACAGAAGCGGTCTATTGGACTGGTTTATTAGCCTGAGGGAGACACCACGGACAAAGAAGGAGACAAACAAGTGTCCCCCAATATATATATATATATATATATACATATATATATATATATATATATATTACTGGATGGTGTATTAGGGAGACACTCAACAATGAGATTTATTCCGTCGTAATTGGGACTGGTGTATTAGGGAGACACAAGGACAGTTAAGACAAAAAGTATCTCCCAAATACATCATACGTGGGTGTATATATATATATATATATATATATATCATTATCCTTTTTTACTCAATCTAGGAGCTAACCTTTGACAGGCCTCCGGTTTCTGCTGGCTCCTCTACTTTGAAGTTAATGGCTTCTTGTATAATGCATGAGTGCATATTTATGTACATTTGCCTGTCATTTGTTTATCTTTTTCATTTGTATATATTTTCTGTTGTTGTTTGTCGTTATCTTTTAAACTTTTGACTTTGAAGGGATGGACTGGCCATTTGGAGTTGGGGGAGTTTTCCCCACGGGCCGCTCAATGTTTTGGTTTAAAATTTCCGGTCATAAGAAAACAAGGCTTTTCAACAACAAGAAGGGCCGGTCAATCCGAAATTCCTCACTCGAATGTTAGTCCCAGTCCGCCCTGGCCCTTAGGGACGCAAATATTAATTCTGATGAGGCTACCCTGGGCAAATGATACCATAAGATGTGTTCTAATTTTACATAACCAAGGAAATCGTATGATTTGAAAAGAATATGCGTATGAAATTAGCATTTCCTTAACATGTTACATTTTTGTGTAATAATGCTATGGAAATGTGTAATTAAGAAGTATATATACAGTGCGTATAAAAAAAACCGCAACAAGATTTGATTTCAAATTTGTGAAGATTGTGTTAACTTTACACCAAAGTGAGTAGCAACATCTTAAAACCACATATCTCCTCTTTCCAATGATATCTTATTTATTCATACACGGTCATGGATGGCTGAGTAATCATTCTTTTTGGACAATGGGTCAAATTGGACTTGGGACCAAGTTTAGACACTGCAAGAATCAATGCACCTTATCAGAAATTAACTTAACAAATGGAATAATGAAATTAATAATCGCAACTTACCATTGTCTTCTTTCGGATATCTCTTTTTAACATTACATCCCATGCCCCTCAACATGGCCCCCAATCCTTTCCACACAGATTAGCTCTTTTCTCCATCTCACGCACAGCCCTGCGAATCATTGGGGCTTGGTGGCGTAGAGCTTCAAACTCATCAGTGATTCTTTGTCTCAGAGTTGCAATGTCAGGTGGAGGGGTAATGAACACTTTGCTCTTGAGATAACCCCAAAGAAAAAAGTCACAACAAGTCAGATCCGGAGATCGTGGTGGCCACTCCCCAATGATTCGCAGGGCTGTGCGTGAGATGGAGAAAAGAGCTAATCTCTGTGTGGAAAGGATTGGGGGCCATGTTGAGGGGCATGGGATGTAATGTTAAAAAGAGGTTTATCAGAAAGAAGACAATGGTAAGTTGCGATTATTAATTTCATTATTCCATTTGTTAAGTTAATTTCTGATAAGGTGCATTGATTCTTGCAGTGTCTAAACTTGGTCCCAAGTCCAATTTGACCCATTGTCCAAAAAGAATGATTACTCAGCCATCCATTACCGTGTATGAATAAATAAGATATCATTGGAAAGAGGAGATATGTGGTTTTAAGATTTTGCTACTCACTTTGGTGTAAAGTTAACACAATCTTCACAAATTTGAAATGAAATCTTGTTGCGTCTTTTTTTATGCGCACTGTATATATATATATATATATATATATGCACGTATAATAACTTGTACATAATTTCACTGTGCGTCTCAGATTGCAAAGATGTAGTTTTGCATTAGTTTGAACACGATCATAAAAAAAAACTTCGAGAAGTTAACTGAAGGAAAATTATAATACCCTTATCGTGAATAGAAATCATATTCGGATTACATAACATGGAATTGTAATTAAATATCATAATTGATAGGATTGAAGTAAATTTAATTTATCTTAAAGAAAGTAAATGTGAGAAAATTACAATGCCCCGACCGGGATTCGAACCCGGGACCCTGGATTATATGACCAGTGCTCGGGTTCGAATCCCGGTCGGGGCATTGTAATTTTCTCACATTTACTTTCTTTATGATGTATTCAATTTACTTCAATCCTATCAATTATGATATTTAATTACGAATTCAAATTGTCCTCTATAGAAATTCGTTGGCATGGATTTGCCCGACTTTAGAGGGAAGACCTGTCTCATTGGTAGGCCATTATATAGCGTACGCATGGAATTGGTATGGATGTACCCCTACGCTCGATGGAAAGAGAGGGGCTATATGTGAGATTGTTACTTTGCTTCGACGGGAGCCCGGATAGCTCAGTTGGTAGAGCACTGGTCATGTAATCCAGGGTCCCGGGTTCGAATCCCGGTCGTGGCATTGTAATTTTCTCACATTTACTTTCTTTATGATATATTCATGACATGTAATGTTCGTTTATTTTAAAAAAATATAGAAAAGGCTACTGATATTGCCTCAAGCAGATTTCTCGAATATTATTGCGATCGTCTTGGTAGTGATATCAGATCCATTTCATATGTCCGTATTGGCTGTGAACTTGATAATAATCCCATCCTATTATAATAAGGACAAAATTGATTGGCCTCTAAAAGGATATTTCACATTCCCCACATTTTTTTAGGAAACCCTCTTTCAACCGCTTGGACATGGTACAGAGATAAGGAACGAACTGTGCAATCTGCCTTTCGTGATAACTGCTGTATGTTTCTTATGTTCATGTTTTAAATGATTCTAGAAAAAAAATACACCCTGTAATACCAGCTCTGAAAAATAGCCCTATGACAAATATCACTAAGACGTCTACTCCACCCCTGCAACCACTTCTGGTATTGGGGTGGCATCAATAGGAGGATAATAGAGGCACTTTTTGGATGTGTCATAGAACTTAATTCTAAGGATATTAATGTATTTTTATTATAAGAAAACGGGTTTACAATGTAGGCAATCTGATTGGCCAAATGAAACCACGTGATCGTGCATTGTTCTTTCCTACCGTCATGACTATGCAAAATAGTTTCCCTAAAAACAGTGATAACGCACAGCAAAAGTGGTACAATGCACGGCTGAGAAGCGCATATACATGTATATGACTATGGTGCGGAATAAATTGAAACGCGGTGAAACACAGAAATTTTTGTATGGCAAGGACGGTGTGATGCGCGCGCTGAGACGCACATTATATGCCTACTGTTTGGCTGCGTTTATGTGGTTCCATATTACGAAGCAAATGGCGACCTCCATGATAGCCATGATAGCATGGTAGCCAATTCGTCGACTTTACATGTATTTTTACATTGTAGACCCGTTTTATAAAACAAATCATCCATCCTTTGTGGCTCTTGCATTAGTGGTGTGCGCTGTAGTCACGTTGTGACTCTGCTGAGTCACAATGAGACGGACAATGGACGCGACAAATTTAATTCACTATCCTATTGCGTCTTCTATGCCGTGCATATTCACTATTAAATGTGCTCGGAAGCAAATATATCTGTATAATTATGATTGGAAGCCCTGTGTCTTGCAGAAGTTTACAATTAAAATGAGACTCTGATATCAAATATGTCTTACACTCTTTTCTCATTGGTGTTACATTTAATAACAATGCAATTTCGAACACATAAAATTGGTTCCGTCTTCCATAATAATATTTTTTTAATGCACATAATTACTAAAATGTAATGAGATCCCCCACGAAGAAGATAACAGTAATAAATAAATAAAGAAAGAAAGAAAGAAATGTGAACATACAAATAATGAAAATAATCTTTTTTTTTTGTAAGAAAAGAAAAATTATATAATAGATAAATGAAATAACAATAAATACTAAATAAAACAAGTAGATAAATGAATGAATAAAAAGAATGTTGTATTAATACTTTAATTTCACCTCAAGAAAAATATATATATATACATGTATATACCGTGGTATCAAAAACTAACTTTACACTTTTGAAATGGTTGCCAAATAAGACAATATGTGACCCGCCGCCTCAAAACCTACAATAAGTCGCACAGACCACAACATAGCAAACAGCCCAAAATAGTAAATTTGCTTGGATCAGTAGATTTTCTGTTTTTGATAGAAATGGGTAGTTTCATTATCATTCTATCATGTCTCAGGTTTGTGAGTCGTAATTCGACTTAGAAATATGTTTTTTGGGCATTTTAAAATGACTCCTCCTTTTTTCACCTGTCGAGCTAATGAATGTTTGGAGAGCATTTGTAATACTTTCATTCAATGCCAAATTACTACTTTACCTCTAAAGGTATTAAATTGATTTTTGGAGTGAGTAATGAATAGGTCCTCCTGGAGCAGTGTGCCAAAATTCAGCCTAATCTGATAATCCCTTCATATCGGTTGCTATGGCCATTTAAATACCCAGATTTACTTGGGCGCACACAGAGAGCGAAGGTTTAGCACTCTTTTGTTCCGAACTTAAATGGCCATTTTCTCTGAATAGGAGTTATTGATTGCTGGTTACATACTGATTCTAAATGCGATATTTAAAGGTGTTATCATTGAGTAAACGAGGCAAGTGATATACCATTGGAAAGCTGAGAATCTCTACTTTCAGAAAATGTATAAAACAGAAATAATAATTTTGGCGACTTATTGTAGGTTTTGAGGCGTCGGGTCACATATATGATTCTTGGGGGAAACGTTTATATGTATGGAAAGCTCATAGACTCAACTTTCACATGTCACCAAACTGTGCGAAAATAATTCATGCTTGGGTGAGCACTGCTCACTTTTATAAAGGGTATGGAAATTAGGTTGCCCAGAAATGGGCCTTCCAATTTGTGAGAGGAAAGTCTTTTGGAGCTTTAATACGGAATTGAGGATGATATGAAAAATTTATGATCAACTGCGATGAGTTTGGGTTTACTGAGCGAAATTTGTGGTTTATGGGATTAACATTTTATGCATGAGTGAACAGCAATTGCATTTATTATTGTAGCATTGTAACTTTCCCTGGTAGACTCAGTGGTGCATGTGTTCATGGGAGTCAGGATGGGGTGATGGTACGGGGTCATCCCTATAGCTAGAAGGTCCGATAGACCAACACCCAATAGATAGAAGGTTCGATAGTCCGAATGTACGAGAGGGTTCAGTAGACAGAAGGTTCTATAGACCGAATCGGCAAAAGGGTCCGATAGTCCGAAGGTTCTATAGATCGAATGACCAACGGGTCCGATAGTCAGAAGGTCCAATAGACAGAAGGTTCGATAGTCCGAATGTACATCAGGTTCCTATAGACAGAAGGTTCAATAGACCGAATCGCCAAAAGGGTCCGATAGTCCGAAGGATCAGTAGGGGTGCGATAGTTATAAAATCCGATAGACCAACAATAAATACGTAAAAAGGGTAAAATAGTGGTTAAAATTATAAGTGGGTAAAAAAAATAGGTGGTTAAAATAAGTGGGGGCGTTCCAACCAAAGGAAAAGCAAAAAAGGAAGAGGTTGAAAAGGAAAGAAGAAAAGAAAAACAAGGAAAAGAAGAGTAAAAGAAAAGAAGAAAAGGAAAGAGAAGAAAACAAAAATTCAAAAACTTCGCTCACTAGGGTTATTTTTACCAATGCCCACTATATATTCATTATTGATATTAGTTATTATTATTATTATCGCCATATTTATGTATATAAACCAATGCCAATTATATTAATAAGTCATATTCTTATGGAAGTTATTTGGTTTGCATCTTGAATCTCTAGCTAATGTTATGCTATTTTTCTACTCAAAGAATGTTAGCAACATAACTGAAAGGAATCGAGCGGCAAGTTGACCTAAAGGGGCTAAAGAGATGAATTTTCAGAAATAATGGCCTGTGACCAATAGTCTCTTCCCAATATGAGAACGGAAGATGCCGATAACATGTTACACAGATTATGAGGACGGAATAACAATACGCTAGAACCTATTCTCAGGATACAAAATTCTTCTTTATTTTCTCTCTCTATCGTTCGCTTGCTTTGCTCGCTCATACAATCAAGAAACTAGGCCTAGTTTTTTTTTTCTTGCAGCAACCACTTCTTACGTCCTGCAGCAACAAGAAGCCCGAATATCATAATATTCGAGCAGTGAGGTATCCGACTATTCTCGAATTATCAAAATATTTCCTGACAACCCTAAAAAAAATAAAAACAATGGAAACGCCCCCCCCCCCTCCCAAGTAGGTGGTAGGGCATAATTGAAACAAGTTTATTTTTATTGGTCAGAATCTTATCTTTGGTTACTTTTAATGAAAATTCAACTAAAAGTGTGCACCCCATAAGATTTCTTTGTTTAAAGCTGCCCTTTCCTCAGATTGATCCACTAGAAAAAAAATGCTTCGGGCATGATGGGCCTCGGGACTTTAGTGTGCACCATATAATTAGATTTCCATGTTTCAAAAAATGGTCAGCGTTCCCCATTGCCAATTAATACATCGGTTTAGTGGCAAAATTAACCGGGGGCTAAGCTGCATGGGTGGACCACCCCCGCCCCACGGTGATGATGATGATGTTCTGATAAAAATACTTCTAACATGTTAAAAATGTATAAAACAAAACTTTAAAATAAGTTCCCAATTTCTTCTTTTTTTGGGGGGGGGGGCGGTGGGCCTACAGACCTAGTGCATCGGTTTATTACAATACACACAGAAGAAGATAAGGCATTACCCTTTTTCTTTTATGAGATAAAACTATTAAAAACTTATTGTATCCACTTATTTTACCTTTTTTACGTTATTGTCGGTCCAGGGAACCTTCTAACTATCGGACCCCTAGTGAACCTTCGGACTATCGGACCCTTTTGCCGATTCGGTCTATCGAACCTTCTATCTATCGGACCTTGTTGGACATTCGAACTATAGAACCTTCGGACTATCGGACCCTCCACCGATTCGGTCTATAGAACCGTCTGTCTATTGGACCTTCCCGTACATTCGGTCTATCGAACCTTCTATCTATTGGGTGTCGGTCTATCGGACCCGCTAACTGTCGAACCTTCTAGCTATAGGGCTGTAACCCATCAAACACGACTCAGAAGTAATTATAATAGGAATTACGCGTACGCGCGCACAAGTCAGACGTTCGTTCGCCCATCGACGGAAGAAGCATTTGGCCGCAAAACTGTCCGCGTCACTGTTGTCATGAACATATAAACAACCGGCTCTCGCGTGGAGTAACAGATTTTCTTTTTTTTTGTGGAGATATATTGCACCTTCAAACACGGACCGACCTAGTCTAGATTCTAGACCTTTTTTTTATTACCCCCCCCCCCCCCGACCGCCGCCCCCGCCCCACTAGCGTAGCGGCCCCAGTGATCACGACCGCCCGGTGAATCGCGCAACCCCGAGGAAAAAAGGGTCTAGACGTTTTGCGTGGAAAAGTGGGCGTGAACTTTTCACGTAAACATCGTACTTTGAACTTTCGTTGAACCTTCAAGCTAATTAATATTCAAGACGAAAGTTCGGCAATCTGATCAGCTGTTCTATTCGCACACATGGGTGAAATGGTTTATCAACATGAGATAAACGGTGTACTGTATTGTAGAATGTCTTCGTCAACGTTGTGTGTTATTGATAGGATTTGATAATCTTGTCAGCGAGAGTTTTGGAACTTTTTTGCCGTCCGAAAATTGTTTTCAAATTGTACCGTACAGTATTGCACAACATTTGAACAGTTCAACAAACTGTAATTGGATGTTTTTTGTACCTAATCTGTGAATTAGTTAAATCAGTTTGGAAATGTGAAGTTTCCTTTTTATTTTATTATGGAAACGTTGGGATAGATCATTTCAAAAAGTGTATTGGATTATGTGCATAAAGGATGGCAAGCAAATTTCAGTTGAGATGGTGTATGATTTGCAATGTTGAGTTAGTTACTACCTGTCATTATATAAGACTGAATTCTGCTAAGATAGTGAGAACTGAACTGAAGAAAAAGATTGTGGACATTTGTGGACCCTTTCATGATGCCATTACCCGTCAAGAAATGTACATATGTCAGAAATGTGTGACCATCAATCTTATATTAACATTAATGTTAATATAACATGTATGCATGCATATTCAGTGAAGGTATTTTGCGATCAGTGTTTATCTTTTTTTTGGTCATGTTTACACCATATTATCTTATGGTTTTTACTGAAACTTTTTGTGACATTATGGGATATTGTATAATGTCTCGTTCAGTATTCAGTGCACATCCGACGATGCAAAACAGAAAAAAAAAACGATAAAAATTGAAATGAAAATCTGACCTCTAAAATCTTTCATAGAAAAGAAGATGCATTTTATTAATGAGATGTAATTCATGTAGTGATTGAAGAATTTATAGAAACATTGCAGATTCAAGGGTTACATACAGTAGTAATGTCGGTTGATCGAACAGGGTAAAAAATAGCACTACAAATGACCAAACTTATTAAACTGGCTCCATTTCATAAACATTTCAGACGTAAAAAGTTGTCAGATCTGACAACTTGGCAGATCTGACAATAATACCGTTTCACAAAGCCGTCTGACCTCTGAATCCTAATGGACAAGCCTACTGACAAATTAGGACACGTCTACCAAAAAATGACCAAATGGCGGCTTTGTGAAACGGTATTTATGTCAGATATGACAAGTTGTTAGATGACGTATTTGTCAGATCTGTAAGCTTTTTTTCGTCTGACATGTTCATGAAATGCTACCCCGGTACCTGACTTTCATGTTGCACAAAATATCACCCATAGAATAATGCATGTGTCATGTGTGTAGAAGATTCATGAAAAAACTTGGAAATATTGTCAAAAGTAGGACAAATTTCAGTCTTTAAAACATGACTTGTATCCATGTGTACCAGTATTTATTACATGTTTCTTGTCGTCCAGTATTCTGTCCCGAATTCAACTCACATTTTTTTTACTTGCATTTGTCGAAATCAGAGTCAGAAAGAAATGAGACTTCCTAATTTTTATTTTAATTTGTTGAGAAGATAGAGAAGATAGCGAAAATGCCGATCAATACATGTATAATATTAGTTCGATTCCAGCTAACTTTTTCTGGGCTCCACGAGACATTAACATTTGACAAAAGAATCCAGTGAAGAACGTTGTTGTGAATGCAGTTCAAAACCAATTTTACTCTGTGCATAGTCCAATGCACCTCTCACTTGCTCATCCCGTGGTGGCTGCCTGTTGATGGATCCCTTCTGTGTGTACTGTGAAATGAACGAACGCGTACATCTGTTTAAGATAGTCTTTGTGTTGCGTAACATTTTAAAATGTTGTGAATAATTTTATTTTTTCAAAGTCCTGACTGAACAAAAAATATTTCAAAAAATTTTAAGCAAATATTAAATCAATATGAGTATTTTTCTTTGCTTAAATTCACATATATTTTTTGTAATATCATCTTAATACAAAATAATTGCTAAAAAAATACGAGATGGACTCGAAGTAGGCTAGTAATTATTCATTAGGTAATTAAATCAAAATTGCGTCATGAATTCAAACCACCAATCAGGATCATTTATGACATGTTTGTTTACTTATGCTAATTACGGAGGTCTCAAAATACGTAGGAGATCTAACAAATCGACTGGACGGTCTGACAACTCCAATTATCGTGTACAATATCGGCCCTCTATCGGCTGATGTCATATAATGTAGCTTCATCGGCTATTATCGTCAGACCGATCAGGCAGTGGACTAGGACCGACCTAGTACCTAAGCTAGCAATCTTAAAGGGATGTAAGATTCAAACATTTTCAGTAGGTTTCCATGATGAGAGGGTATTAAAAAATTAAACTTGACGACAACATCATTATTATGGCGGCCATACTGAGCAAGTTTTGGTAATATTCTTTCGTTAAAAAAATGCGGTTACGGGGTGTTCAGAGAAACTAAGGAGGAAAATAGATATTGAGAGAGAAAAAAAAAAGAATGATTACTGGGGGATGCTAACAGGTTCAATCTAGCACAACACTATTTTCAATGTTTCTACGACAATGAGGTAAGTTCGAAAGGGGAATAAAAAGGTTAATGAGGTTCAATTGTTAATGGAAGAATCAGGATGGACAATGTTGGTAAAACATATTGTCCAAGGATGTAAGCACCCAGCGAGGTTCGAACTCAGGACCTCTCGTATAAGAGGCAAGAGCCTTCACCAGTATACGATGTTCACACCACGTGTGCAACGAGAATCATATTATGACATCATAGTTTCTGTTTCTTTTTTTTTTCTCCTTAAAGATCACATTGCAAGAAAATTCCATCAAAATAAATATTGGCTTAATACTTATTATTGCATAGATGGCATAAATTATACAAGGTTATCCAAATTCAACGCTTGGAAACATTTGAATTAATGATTATTATCATTTATAAAACGGTAAAATACAGCCCCCGATATAGCAGCTGAAGAGCTCCTTGAACGCTGCTGAGATGTGTGACGACACACGAAGGACCAGTCCTGTCTAAGCAGACGATGTCCCATAACATCTTACACATTTTTCAGTGCCTGTTTTGTCATCTCCTCTTCACTTATTTCTCTTACTTGACTAGCGTCAGTCTTAATGTTAGTCTGTTGCCTCACTCTTAACTTCGTGTATGGTATTATTTTGATGAAAAATGCAGCGTTAAAAAATAAAGGAATCAGTCACTTGTAAACAAAATAAGACGCCATTGTATTTTCAGCTGCTTGCACCGGGGCATGTTCGGCGTTTCAAGAGGGAACGAATACAATCTGTGATATTATTCGGAGGGCTTTTCAATTTGAAAATGGGGTTTATTTCATTGATCATTGACCCTTCTCCTGTGTATTTACAATCAAACGGTTTTAGTTATCAGAATCAGTTTCACTTTCCCTTTTAGAATGGTGTGAAATAAGGTCATGTTAAATATACCAAACTCTTTATAATTTGATAAATAATTGCATTGCAATTACGTTCATTCATTATAGGACGTCGTCTGCTTAAGCAGGACCGATCCCTAGTGTGACGACATCAAAACATCGCTATATTTCTGGCGAATCCTCGGATATTCCAGATGCTTAGAAGAGCTTTTATTTATTAGGTGGTCTGTCGGTATCGACAGATCACCTCTTAATTTCGTCAGAATTTTCTTTATTAGGTGGTCTGTCGGTATCGACAGATCACCTCTTAATTTCGTCAGAATTTTCTTTATTATTTATTAGGTGGTCTGTCGGTATCGACAGACCACCTCTTAATTTCGTCAGAATTTTCTTTATTATTAGGTGGTCTGTCGTAGTCGACAGACCACCTCTTAATTTCGTCAGAATTTTCTTTCTTTATTTATTTATTATTTATTTTTATTTTTCCACCACTTTCTTGTGAACACAATTTCTCAAAATCAACTCGATCAATTTTCTTCAAATTTTTGTCAATTATCAGACCATATCAGATCAAGTGCCCCTATCTTTTTCAAGGTCATCAGGTCATCATGACGTCATCAAGGCGCCATTTTGTGAAATCACATTATCAATCATATCTTCATAACGAGTCATCAAAAATAAACCATATTTGAGACACATGAACTTCAGGTCACGGGTCAACATAAAATGTCATCAAAATCCGTGCACGCATCATGACGCGCACGTACGCGCGCGTCAAAATTTAAAAATGCTCAAAATCACTTTTTAATCAAATTAGGGTATGGTTCAGGACATTTTACGCATTTTAAAATTTCCTGTCCGTGCGCGTCCGCGCGCGCGTTATGCGCGCGCACAGCGCATAGAGAACGTAAAAACGCTGTTTTTCCGCATGTATCGTCTTCCTGATACTATTCTTGACAATTTCCAACCATTGACAGTCATTATCGACCTTCCATAATGTCGTACGCGCGCGTCAAACTTTCAAATTTGTGCGCACGTCAAAGGGCATTCTAATGCAAAAAGTGGTAAAAACATGCCCATCTAGAATACGCCATAGCTCCTCAGAAGGGGCGGAAACCCCCCAATTTCTTTACATATTCTGAAAGCCTGTGAGTTGTAGATATGAATTCATGTAGAATTTTTGCCGATCTCATGTTCTAACGTCATCATATTTGCATATGAACTCAAAAAAGTGATTTTGAAAAAATTATGTCATCATTTTTGTATTCTTTTGATAATATTTCAGTAATAGGTGGTCGATTTTCTTCCAAATTTTGGTATGTTATAGCTGAGACAATTCTCTACAACAGGAGCGCTCATTATTATTCATTTGGATGACGTCATCACACTGAAATTTTCAATTAAAGACGACATGTCAGAATTTTCCATATTTGCGTGTTATGTCTATGGAAGATGATTTTTTTTCGAATCATGAATCTACATGACATTATTCTCTGAGCAGTATCTCAGTTATTTTTGGTCGTTTTCCTTCCAGATTTTAATATGTTGTAGCTGAGACTATAAGCTTTTATAAGTGTGGTCTCCAAATTTTGATCAGATGTCGGGATCATGCCCAATTTTGAACTACCAAATGGGATTTGAGAATCCCGTTTTTCGTTTACGTGTTATCTCTATGGGAAATATTTTGGTCTATCGGTAAAGCAGATGACTACCATGGTCAAAGTACCTGGTTCGATCCCCGGGGCCGATTTTTTTTTTTTTTTTTTTTTTGCTTCTTTTTGCCTGTCATTTTACCATCCTCTTCGACTATTGTAACATAAAAAATCACAAATCATGTACTAAACTGCCTTATTTTCCGTATTATGTCTATTAGAAAGTAGTGTGCAGTAGTTTTGTGTACAACCCTATGGAAATTGTGATTTCCTGTCCTGTATTAGAGCAAAGGGGATAATCTGCCAAGTATCCTGTATCATCATCATTATTATCGTCACCGTCATGATCATCATCGCTATTATATCATCGCCATCATATATCATTATAATCATCATAATCACCATTATCATCATCACCATAATCATTTTACAATGACCGTTACACATTTTGCTACATTCCTGTTCTCAAGAAGCATCTCCATTCATGGCATTCTTGACATCCTATCTTCTGTTTAGTATTTCCCCATTAATATGATCATCCTGATTTCAATCATGATCGTGCCAATTTAAGGACAGACCACCTAATTCGTCCTCGTGACGAATTCAATTTCTAGTTTATTTTTATTTTTCCACCACTTTCTTGTGAACACAATTTCTCAAAATCAACTCGATCAATTTTCATCAAATTTTTGTCAATTATCAGACCATATCAGATCAAGTGCCCCTATCTTTTTCAAGGTCATCAGGTCATCGTGACGTCATCCAGGCGCCATTTTGTGAAATCACATTATCAATCATATCTTCATAACGAGTCATCAAAAATAAACCATATTTGACACACATGAACTTCAGGTCAAGGCCAACATAAAATGTCATTAAAATCCGCGCGCGCATCATGACGCGCACGTACGCGCGCGTCAAAATTTAAAAATGCTCCAAATCACTTTTTAATCAAATTAGGGTATGGTTCAGGACATTTTACGCATTTTAAAATTTCCTGTCCGTGCGCGTCCGTGCGCGCGTCATGCGCGCGCACAGTGCGTAGAGAACATAAAAACGCCGTTTTTTCGTATGTTTCATCTTCCTGATAATATTCTTGACAATTTCCAACTATTGACAGTCATTATCGACCTTCCATAATGTCGTACGCGCGCGTCAAACTTTCAATTTGTGCGCACGTCAAAGGGCATTCTAATGCAAAAAGTGGTAAAAACATGCCCATCTAGAATTCGCCATAGCTCCTCAGAAGGGGCGGAAACCCCCCAATTTCTTTACATATTCTGAAAGCCTGTGAGTTGTAGATATGAATTCATGTAGAATTTTTGCCGATCTCATGTTCTAACGTCATCATATTTGCATATGAACTCAAAAAAGTGATTTTGAAAAAATTATGTCATCATTTTTGTATTCTTTTGATAATATTTCAGAAATAGGTGGTCGATTTTCTTCCAAATTTTGATATGTTATAGCTGAGACAATTCTCTACAACATGAGTGCTCATTATTATTCATTTGGATGACGTCATCACACTGAAATTTTCAATTAAAGACGACATGTCAGAATTGTCCCTATTTGCGTGTTATGTCTATGGAAGATGATTTTTTTTCGAATCATGAATCTACATGACATCGTTCTCTGAGCTGTATCTCAGTTATTTTTGGTCTATTTCCTTCCAGATTTTAATATGTTGTAGCTGAGACTATAAGCTTTCATTAAGGTGGTCTCCAAATTTTGATCAGATGTCGGGATCATGCCCTATTTTGAACTACCAAATGGGATTCGAGAATCCCGTTTTTCGTTTACGTGTTATCTCTATGGGAAATATTTTAGTCTATCGGTAAAGCACATGACTACCATGGTCAAGGTACCTGGTTCGATCCCCGGGGCCGATTTTTTTTTTTTTTTTTTTGCTTCTTTTTGCCTGTCATTTTACCACCCTCCTCGACTATTGTAACATAAAAAATCACAAATCATGTAATAAACTGCCTTATTTTCCGTATTATGTCTATTAGAAAGTAGTGTGCAGTAGTTTATGTACAACCCTATGGCAAATTGTGATTTCCTGTCCTGTATTAGAGCTATGGTGTTAATCTCCCAAGTATCCTGTATCATCATCATTATGTCATTATAATCATCATAATCACCGTTATCATCACCATAATCATTTTACAATGACCGATACACATTTTGCTACATTCCTGTCCTCAGGAAGCATCTCCATTCATGGCATTCTTGACATCCTGTCTTCTGTTTAGTATTTCCCCATTAATATGATCATCCTGATTACAATCATGATCGTGCCAATTTAAGGACAGACCACCTAATTCGTCTTCGTGACGAATTCAAGTCTAGTTATTAGGTGGTCTGTCGGTATCGACAGATCACCTCTTAATTTCGTCAGAATTTTCTTTATTACTAGGTGGTCTGTCGTAGTCGACAGACCACCTCTTAATTTCGTCAGAATTTTCTTTATTAGGTGGTCTGTCGTAGTCGACAGACCACCTCTTAATTTCGTCAGAATTTTCTTTATTATTATTTATTTATTTTTATTTTTCCACCACTTTCTTGTGAACACAATTTCTCAAAATCAACTCGATCAATTTTCTTCAAATTTTTGTCAATTATCAGGCCATATCAGATCAAGTGCCCCTATCTTTTTCAAGGTCATCAGGTCATCGTGACGTCATCCAGGCGCCATTTTGTGAAATCACATTATCAATCATATCTTCATAACGAGTCATCAAAAATGAACCATATTTGACATACATTAACTTCAGGTCAAGGGTCATCATAAAATGTCATCAAAATTTGCGCACACATCATGACGCGCACGTACGCGCGCGTCAAAATTTAAAAATGCTCAAAATCACTTTTTAATCAAATTAGAGTATTGTTCAGGACATTTTAAGCATTTTAATTTTTTCTGTCCGTGCGCGTCCGTGCGCGCGTTATGCGCGCACACAGCGCGTAGAGAACGTAAAAACGCCATTTTTTCGCATATTTTGTCTTCCTGACACTATTCTTGACAATTTCCAACTATTTACAGTCAATCTCGACCTTCCATAATGTCGTACGCGCGCGTCAAACTTTCAAATTCGTGCGCACGTCAATGGGCATTCTAATGTAAAAAGTGGTAAAAACATGCCCATCTAGAATTCGCCATAGCTCCTCAGAATATACGGAAACCCCCCAATTTCTTTACATATTCTGAAAGCCTGTGAGTTGTAGATTTGAAATCATGCAGAATTTTTGCCGATCTCATGTTCTAACGTCATCATATTTGCATATGAACTCAAAAAAATGATTTTGAAAAAATGACGTCATCATTTTTGTATTCATTTGCTAATATTTCAGTAATAGGTGATCGATTTTCTTCCAGATTTTGATATGTTATAGCTGAGACAATTCTCTACCAGATCAGTTACCACCATTTTTCATTTTGATGACGTCATCACACTGAAATTTTCAATGCAAGATGCCATGTCATAATTTTCCCTATTTGCGTGTTATGTCTATGGAAGATGATTTTTTTTCGAATCATGAATCTACATGACATCGTTCTCTGAGCAGTATCTCAGTTATTTTTGGTCTATTTTCTTCCAGATTTTAATATGTTGTAGCTGAGACTATAAGCTTTCATTAGTAAGCCCTCCAATTTTTGATCAGATGTCGGGATCATGCCCAATTTTTCAGTACAAAATGTGATTTGAGAATCCCGTTTTCGTTTACGTGTTATCTCTATGGGAAATATTCTGGTCTATCGGTAAAGCACATGACTACCATGGTCAAGGTACCTGGTTCGATCCCCAGGGCCGATTTTTTTTTTTTTTTTTTTTTTTGCTTCTTTTTGCCTGTCATTTTACCATCCTCTTCGACTATTGTAACATAAAAAATCACAAATCATGTAATAAACTGCCTTATTTTCTATATTATGTCTATTAGAAAGTAGTGTGCAGTAGTTTGTGTACAACCCTATGGAAATTGTGATTTCCTGTCCTGTATTAGAGCTATGGGGTTAATCTCCCAAGTATCCTGTATCATCATCATTATTACCATCACCGTCATGATCATCATCGCTATTATTATATCATCGCCATCATCATTATATCATTATAATCATCATAATCACCATTATCATCATCACCATAATCGTTTTACAATGACCGTTACACATTTTGCTACATTCCTGTCCTCAGGAAGCATCTCCATTCATGGCATTCTTGACATCCTGTCTTCTGTTTAGTATTTCCCCATTAATATGATCATCCTGATTACAATCATGATCGTGCAAATTGAAGGACAGACCACCTAATTCGTCCTCATGACGAATTAAATTCTAGTTATTTATTTATTTATTTATTTATTTTTATTTTTCCACCACTTTCTTGTGAACACAATTTCTCAAAATCAACTCGATCAATTTTCTTCAAATTTTTGTCAATTATCAGACCATATCAGATCAAGTTCCCCTATCTTTTTCAAGGTCATCAGGTCATCGTGACGTCATCCAGGCGCCATTTTGTGATATCACATTATCAATCATATCTTCATAACGAGTCATCAAAAATGAACCATATTTGACATACATTAACTTCAGGTCAAGGGTCAACATAAAATGTCATCAAAATTTGCGCGCACATCATGACGCGCACGTACGCGCGCGTCAAAATTTAAAAATGCTCAAAATCAATTTTTAATCAAATTAGAGTATTGTTCAGGACATTTTACGCATTTTAAAATTTCCTGTCCGTGCGCGTCCGCGCGCGCGTTATGCGCGCGCACAGCGCGTAGAGAACGTAAAAACGCCATTTTTTCGCATGTTTCATCTTCCTGATACTATTCTTGACAATTTCCAACTATTTACAGTCATTTTCGACCTTCCATAATGTCGTACGCGCGCATCAAACTTTCAAATTCTTGCGCACGTCAATGGGCACTCTAATGTAAAAAGTGGTAAAAACATGCCTATCTAGAATTCGCCATAGCTCCTCAGAAGGGGCGGAAACCCCCCAATTTCTTTACATATTCTGAAAGCCTGTGAGTTGTAGATATGAATTCATGTAGAATTTTTGCCGATCTCATGTTCTAACGTCATCATATTTGCATATGAACTCAAAAAAGTGATTTTGAAAAAATTATGTCATCATTTTTGTATTCTTTTGATAATATTTCAGTAATAGGTGATCGATTTTCTTCCAAATTTTGATATGTTATAGCTGAGACAATTCTCTACAAGATCAGTTACCATCATTTTTCATTTTGATGACGTTATCACACTGAAATCTTCAATTAAAGACGACATGTCAGATTTTTCCCTATTTGCGTGTTATGTCTATGGAAGATGATTTTTTTTCGAATCACGAATCTACATGACATCGTTCTCTGAGCAGTATCTCAGTTATTATTGGTCTATTTCCTTCCAGATTTTAATATGTTGTAGCTGAGACTATAAGCTTTTATTAGTAAGCCCTCCAATTTTTAATCAGATGTCGGGATCATGCCCAATTTTTCAGTACAAAATGGGATTTGAGAATCCCGTTTTTCGTTTACGTGTTATCTCTATGGGAATTATTTTGGTCTATCGGTAAAGCACATGACTACCATGGTCAAGGTACCTGGTTCGATCCCGGGGCCGATTTTTTTTTTTTTTTTTTTTGCTTCTTTTTGCCTGTCATTTTACCATCCTCTTCGACTATTGTAACATAAAAAATCACTAATCATGTAATAAACTGCCTTATTTTCCGTATTATGTCTATTAGAAAGTAGTGTGCAGTAGTTTATGTACAACCCTATGGCAAATTGTGATTTCCTGTCCTGTATTAGAGCTATGGTGTTAATCTCCCAAGTATCCTGTATCACCATCATTATTATCATCACCATCATGATCATCATCGCTACTATTATATCATCGCCATCATCATTATGTCATTATAATCATCATAATCACCGTTATCATCACCATAATCATTTTACAATGACCGATACACATTTTGCTACATTCCTGTCCTCAGGAAGCATCTCCATTCATGGCATTCTTGACATCCTGTCTTCTGTTTAGTATTTCCCCATTAATATGATCATCCTGATTACAATCATGATCGTGCCAATTTAAGGACAGACCACCTAATTCGTCTTCGTGACGAATTCAAGTCTAGTTAGGTGGTCTGTCGTAGTCGACAGACCACCTCTTAATTTCGTCAGAATTTTCTTTCTTTATTATTTATTTATTTTTATTTTTCCACCACTTTCTTGTTACCATGATTTCTCAATATCGGCGGAGTCAATTTTTATCAAAATCTCAACAGTCATGAGGACCTATCAGATCAAGCTCGGGTATCTATTTCAAGGTCATCAGGTCATCGTGACGTCATCCAGGCGCCATTTTGTGAAATCACATTATCAATCATATCTTCATAACGAGTCATCAAAAATAAACCATATTTGACACACATGAACTTCAGGTCAAGGGTCAACATAAAATGTCATCAAAATCCGCGCGCACATCATGACGCGCACGTACGCGCGCGTCAAAATTTAAAATTGCTCAAAATCACTTTTTAATCAAATTAGAGTATGGTTCGTGACATTTTAAGCATTTTAAAATTTTCTGTCCGTGCGCGTCCGCGCGCGCGTTATGCGCGCACACAGCGCGTAGAGAACGTAAAAACGCCGTTTTTCGCATGTTTCATCTTCCTGATAATATTCTTGACAATTTCCAACTATTTACAGCCATTATCGACCTTCCATAATGTCGTACGCGCGCGTCAAACTTTCAAATTTGTGCGCACGTCAAAGGGCATTCTAATGCAAAAAGTGGTAAAAACATGCCCATATAGAATTCGCCATAGCTCCTCAGAAGGGGCGGAAACCCCCCAATTTCTTTACATATTCTGAAAGCCTGTGAGTTGTAGATATGAATTCATGTAGAATTTTTGCCGATCTCATGTTCTAACGTCATCATATTTGCATATGAACTCAAAAAAGTGATTTTGAAAAAATTATGTCATCATTTCTGTATTCTTTTGATAATATTTCAGTAATAGGTGGTCGATTTTCTTCCAAATTTTGATATGTTATAGCTGAGATAATTCTCTATCAGATTAGTCTCCACCATTTTTAATTTTGATGACGTCATCACAGTGAAATTTTCAATCGAAGATGCCATGTCATAATTTTCCCCATTTGCGTGTTATGTCTATGGAAGATGACTTTTTTTCGAATCATGAATCTACATGACATCGTTCTCTGAGCAGTATCTCAGTTATTTTTGGTCTATTTCCTTCCAAATTTTAATATGTTGTAGCTGAGACTATAAGCTTTTACAAGTGTGGTCTCCAATTTTTGATCAGATGTCGGGATCATGCCCAATTTTTAAGTACAAAATTTGATTTGAGAATCCCGTTTTTCGTCTACGTGTTATCTCTATGGGAAATATTTTGGTCTATTGGTCAAAGCACTTGTCTCCCATTCCGGTGACCCAGGTTCGATCCCCGGTGGGTCCATAACAGTTTTTTTTTTTTGCTTCTATTTGCCTGTCATTTTACCATCCTCTTCGACTATTGTAACATAAAAAACACAAATCATGTAATAAACTGCCTTACTTTCCGTATTATGTCTATTAGAAAGTAGTGTGCAGTAGTTTGTGTACAACCCTATGGAAATTGTGACTTCCTGTCCTGTATTAGAGCTATGGGGTTAATCTCCCAAGTATCCTGTATCATCATCATTATTATCATCACCGTCATGATGATCATCGCTATTATTATATCATCACCATCATCATTATATCATTATAATCTTTATATTTATATATATATATATATATATATATATATATATATATATATATACATATATATATATCATCATCATCATTATCATCATCTCATCGTCAACTCATTACATCATCATCACCAATATCATTATCATTATCATAATCATCGTAATCATTACCTCCATTACCAACATCATTTTTAATCATCATTCATCGTCATTATCGATGGCCTATCAAGTGCCAGCGTGGCGATTCAAACACGGACGAGATGTGCGTATCTGCTTTACATTAGAGACGTGTATCAATCAGATATGATTATTTATGTCTGGGGACCGACCTTTAACGTCACCATCCGAAAGACGTGACTCAGTCTCGAACGTGGGTCCGCTGAATCAGTTTAAAACTTCCACTGTTAGCTAGATTACAGGCGCATGCCACAACGCCTAGTTGCCCATTAAGCCATCAACATAATAGCAATCTCAAGGGCGGCGCTATGCTACTATTTTATTTGGCTCTAAGGTTAAAGTTGAATAGAGAGAATTTGAAAATAGATGGACATGTAATATGACATTGCTATCATCATCGTGATTATTATCAATATCGTCATCATTATCATCGCCATCATAATTATTATCACAATTTTGTCAATGATCAATGTCATCTTTACTATCATCCTTACTGTCATCGTCATCATCCCTATCACAATCATTATAAGCTTTATTATCGTCAATACATTTTTGTTGTCAATTGATGCACAGTACTGTTCATATGTAATATCTATGCCTGTTCATACTTATTCACTCTCACCATTTGTGACATTTAAAAAAAAATTATTCATTCATCCTCATTCCTCAATCTTTGCACTAAAAAATAACATGCTTATCTTGTGTATTGTGGAAACTGTTGGAAACGAATTATAAAATGACACAGAGAGGAGATAGTTGTGTGTTGTATTAAAGTTATAGAAAATAATAAGAAAGGGTATGGTTTGGAGATTTTAAAAGCATACATGTACATGATCAGAATTGTGATTATAAGTAGAACTTCTGTTAAGGTATTATTTTCCTTTCTTTTGCAGTTTCTATTCATAGCACAATCTCATTTCTTTTGGTCTCCCTCTCATCCATGCATTTCTTGCAATATCTTCTTTTTTCCCTCTTACATCTTTCTTTGCAGTTCTTGCCCTGTTGACTATCGCTTCTTTTTCCTTTTATCTCTATTTTGGTTTTTGCTGTCCTGTCTCTCCATATCATCTCTGATTCTGTCATTATACCATGAGCATTTCCATATCTTATGCTATATACTAAAGTACTTAATGAAATAATGTCCACAGGTTTTAATGTAACAGAAACAAAACAAAAAGCAAACTTTATTTTCATGCAAAAATTTGAAAGAACAGATGACACATGAACATGTTATAGTTCAATGATACTAAATGAAGTAATAGGTTTCGAGAATTGTTGAATAAAGAACCGTCACATGGTACATGAACATGATTCAAATAAATCCATTCAAATAAATCATTATCAAGAGAATAACATATGAATCTAAAAAGCTTTTTATCTTTCGAAGCATTTTGAAAAAGAAATAGGAAATTTGTGATTTTATTGAGCATAGGATAATCCATGCGTTCTTAAATGAGAAGAATGTAGGTTGATTTCTGTAATTTGAAAAAGTTAAGGAGATTTCACAAAAACAATAATAATCTAATCGATAATCAATAATTCAATATCAATAAATCAATAAATTTCTTTTCAACATTTTACTTAACAGGCAAAATTTCATGTATTTTAAAGAACAATGGCTGTCCCTCTGTGTTTTTCCAGATGCTTTTAATGACATAATCTTGTGATGTAGGTTTTCTCTAATAATAATTTTAATTTTGTAATAAAGATGAACCAGAGTATTTCATTTATGTATATCTTCTACTGTAATCATCATTTCAGGAGGCCAAGCCATAGGTGTGGCTTAAGATTAACTTCACTACATATCAATATCATTTTCTGAAAACACTGTTACCATTTTACTCTAATATGGCACCATATGCTTTCTCTAAATAACTCAGAAACAAAATCTCAAACATGGCCCCACTGAATGATTGACAACTGCATACATGTACTTGCCAAGTCTACATATTACTGCTTTTCATAGCATTTAATCACCTACCAATTTGAAACAGTTTTTCAGTAGAAAATTTGGATCATTCAATGAACCATATGTTTATTTGAACAATCCCTGTATACACTGTAACTCAATACTTATCACACTTTGAAGGATTCTCTTTTTATTTCCACTTATGAAGTCATTGAATTTCAAGCATCAAGAATCTATAACCGGTTTTACAAACTATTTACAGATAATTTGTAAACAAATTTTTAGGCATTTTATTCTCAGTGTTAAAGATCGTATGCCCAATCTGTAATGAAAAACAGAAGTCAGAAAAAATTGGAACCAGCAGGATTCGAACCTGTCATCTACTGTTTGCCGGGCAGCGACTTAACCACCAGGCTATTCTGGTTCACGGCCAAGTCACGATGAACTGGAATCAAATACCCAAGATCCTCTTCTTTTTGACTCATTAATATTCAACGGTTTGCCGTAGACAATGGTTAGTAAACGAAGAAGGTTGATGGGAGGAATTTTAAATACGGCGGACCGCTGAAAGAGGATGTTGGGTATTTGATTCCAGTTCATCGTGAGTTGGCTGTCAACGAGAATAGCCTGGTGGTTAAGTCGCTGCCTGGCAAGCAGTAGATGACAGGTTCGAATCCCGCTGGTTCCAATTTTTTCTGACTTGTGTTTTTCATTACAGATCGAGCATATGATCTTTAACACTGGGAGTAAAATGCCTAAAAATTTGTTTAGAAATTAAAATTCCTCCCATCAAGCTTCTTCGTTTACTATTTACAGATAACTTTAATACAATGGAATATCAATCCCCTTTCAAACGCAATGATTTAATGTGCGCCATGATATACACTATTATCTTCCTGATATTAAACATTCTTTAAAGTGCAAGGCACATTTTTCAGATGATTGTCCAGCCAAAAATTTGCAGTAAAGGTCTGAAAAATAACAAGTGAACACTACAACAGCCTGCATGGATTTGGCTAAAGTGCTCTAAAATACAAAATTTGACTATTCCAAAAAAAAATGTTCTTGCTCAGTTGCTATGCTCCGTCACATGTAATGAAGAGTATAAACTAATGAAGAGCCTTAAGACATAAGTAACCAAGCTAACCAAGTAAAATATTGCTTATTACAATTCTGTGTTTATACAACATTAAGCAAAGCTGAAAAACTTTAAGAATTACAAGTATTATAACTATTAACCAACATACATGTAGTTTCAAAATTGTCAAATAAATTTGATGTTACTACCAGGATATAACACGACTATTACTGCAGGAAAAAAAATCATAACATAAATTAAATAAACATATCAGAGCTGTGCAAAGAAAATTTGCTTTACCAGTACAAAAACAAAATGATTGTAAATCAGTTATTAGTTAATTCAGTATGCATATGTACAAAATAAGTACAAAGTGCTACAGATCATGGAGTATTCAGTTGGACAAGGAGTTCAACAATACATTGTTCGCATTAAAAGATCTACATGAAGGCAGTGAGATAAGTCTTCACCAAGACAATTTCAGGTCTGTATGCAGTTAACTAAAAGAACAAATGTTATCACAGTCTTCTTCTAGGAGGGGAGGGGGGGGGGGGTAAAATATACTACTATACACACACATGACGTATTCCAAATCCCTCTAACCGTTAATCCTCCCAAACATATTCCCTACAAAAAACTACAAAACTGAAGAACGAGATTGCCCTTTCCCTGAGTTTTAGCCTATATGACACCTTAAATATATCATGCACTTTAACTACCATAAATGGGCATTAAATCCATGACCAGGTGTTGCACCATCTTGATGTACATTGATGATTGACGAGAATGGGTACAGTCTTGGTGGTGAATATATCAAGTTCAGGTTAAGGTAAATCCTGTAGTTCTTGGAGCTGCTGCTTGACTTGGGACAGGCAGCTCTAGGTTGAGTGCTTTGTTCCTGGCAACCTTCTTCTGCAGTTGCAGACACTGCCAGGACATCTTATGCATGTCTCTACCTGTGATTTATGTCCTTTTTTGTGAGGCTAGGAATTTTGGTGCACTGTACAGTACAGTGCAGTGCCAAGCCAATGCCCTTACTATACCCTGTAGCCACCAAGACTGGAGTCTACAAGATAGGATATGCACACTGGAACATGTTGAAGAAAGTACAATCTCCATTCAAGGCATGACTGGTCACAGGGTGAATGATCTTAGCCTCTATGTCTGAACTTCTGAAGTAGTCGTTTTGGACTCTATATACCCTGTTGTCTTCTAAATGGCAATGTTGCGTCATGCAATTAACTCACAACTTTGTAGTGACTTGGTATCTGCTGTTCGCCAGTGTGTATGTAGCTCATAAAGCCACCTTTCATACAGAGTCCATGTGATTTCTTTGTAAGGCCAAAGAATTTGAAGCAGTTTCTCAATATCTGACTCCTGAAATCTCAACATCCAACTTTTTTCTCTTCTGCAGGAACTTGTATAACTATTTCTACTTTTCTTCATGGGTGAGTATATGATAAGATCTGCTTATGTGCTATGCTGGCTATGTTTGGCAGGAAACATTTCAGTTCCTGAAATTTGGAATTGTATCCCGCTGCTTAGCGTTCTCCAAGTAACATAGCTGTATCGAGTGCTATTCGATGACTTGAAGGCAATGTCTGTATGAGTTTCCTTGTTCTTATCATTTGCTTGTTGTCTTGCTTGTATCAACTCACCACGTAGGTACTGATGTCTCTGATCGTACCTTCCAGTTTGCAGGGTATACTTCCAAAGTTGAATATGTACATCATTGTTCAGTCATTGTACGAGTTCACTGTATAACTTCCAAGTGCATGCTTATTCCATATTCTGAGATTGGCTGGAGCAGGTAGTGTATCCTATATTGCATTTAAGTACAATATTTGCTGAGTTCATTGATGAACAGTTATCTTTCATATACCTGTGTTTTCTTATATTTTTTTTGTCATGCATGTGTACAGCAATATATTTGACCCCCCCCCCCCCCCATTCTTAAACAGTCAGGATGCATTGTACCAAATTCCAACAATACATACATGCTAAAGGGAGCCAGCAAATGGCATATGCTAATCAAAGTTAGCCCCATAAATTTATTACATTAATAGTCATTACCGGTATTTAAATTGTACAATGGAATCTCGGTTGCACAACAAATAGAACAAGGTCGTTGGGACCATCAAAATTACCTTGTTATCGCAGGAATATTGTTACATGTAACAAATATAATACATCAATCAATATATTAAACAATCATATAATATTGACTGGCCTTGACAGGGAAATTGAAAATATTTCCCGCAACAGAATCATAATGCCCCGAGTCAAGGACGAGACCAATATGGTTGTTTTAAGGGCAACATTTTTTATATTCCCCGAAAGTAGAGCCAGTCAATATTATTACCGTACCTATATCGCTCAGAACTAGGTCATTTGCGGACCGCGCAAAATATGGTTATTAATTGCCTGGTAAAAATACGCCATATAGGTAATAATAGAATATGAAGACCTGAGACAAGGAATATTACCTTGTTATATCAGGAATATTGTTATATCAGACCTCTTTATAGTGAGTATGCAGTGTCTCTTTTATAAATAACACATGTATATTTACAGACAGTAATAACAATAACAACAATGATAATAACGAATATAAAGTGAACTTCAAATGAATAACAATTTTGGTAAATATGAAATTGTCTTCAGGTTGTTGAGGTCCTTCCCCATTGTACACTTATGTATTGAATTACATACTGGCTTGACAGAGCTTTGGTTCCATTGTGAATGCATTATGTGGGTCATCTGATAAAGAAGTCATTAATACCACTATTGTTGAAAAAGAAAATCAACAAGAGTACACAAGGAGAAAATGAATAGAGGATGCTGACCAAACATGTACAGGTTACCTGGGAAAGGAAAGAGTAAAACTAATTACAGTAATCCACAGGCAATCTGCCCTGCCCTGACCTGGACATGTTGCTGTACACCAACATTCAATATCATTAAGTTATATTACATCATATATGGTCTATAATACACTACACTGGATTATTTCAATGATACATGTATACCTAGTATACTAAATCATCCCAAGTTTTGTTTCACTGAGGCTGAAGGCCAAGGTGAAAGAGATTTGCACGGGGGATAACTTCGTATTTGAAATTCCTATAGTCCAATAATGGTGCATCAATAGAACAAGCACTATTTGTTATTGTAGGCTTAAATAGACCTTTAATCTAAGAAATCACATACTGTAAACGTGGAATATTTCACGCATTTCGCGCAGCATGAAACGTGCCCGAAAATAAAAACACGTGAATATTTGTATTTATGCTTTCTTTTGCCCATGAGCCTAGCGCGTCGACGAAATTAAAAACACGCGAAATTCACTTTACTCAGCCAAGCGCGAAAAATTAATCACGCGAAAATATCCACTTTTACAGTAGCGTATTATACATACATCGCTATTCATTTAAAGCTATGGTCACTAAGGTTCATATGAATGATGTGTTTGTACAAATCTCACTGTTCGTAAGACTTGTGGTGTTCGTGGAGATTAAACGTTGTACAGAAGATTGTAACAACCAGAGAAGATTTTGTAGGGTCCAGAGACTATTCTAGAAGCCTTAAATTCTTACGCTAATTGTGAGAACACCTTAAATTGTCCACAGAGCGCTCTTGCGGTGTTCATAAGAAAGCCTTACGCACGGAGATCAGTATGGCGCTCTTATGAATAATTCTTCACATTTGTAAAGCGTTCGTAAGGTGCTCGTATTATGTAGTGCATACACTGGAGTTCAATATACCGCAAAATGTTCATCTATAGCTTTAGAATTTTTCAAGTGCATTATATGTCACAGAGCCCGTAAAGTAATTCTATATCTATGGATGTACATTTTATAGTATATTTGATGGCAATGAGCATGTACTATGTGTTATATAACATGGGAAACTGGGGGAATTCATCAAACTATTTACATTACAACCTACATCACAACTCATGAACTGCAAATTCTGACTTCTGACTTCGAAAACTAACAACTCATCACCTGAACCAGAAGCCAATGTCCATGAATTCCGTTGGCATCTGCTGTCATGACAATGTCAGCAACATGGACGTTTTGACGATCTGCCTTCCAGCACCAGGACAGGAACAACATGTCGCACTGAACACTGCCAAAAGGAGTCAACAATTTGTTGGACGTATTTTATCCAATGCGTTAGATTTCGTAAACTTATGAATGGACCATGTGGTATGACAGGTGATGAAATCATCTGAAAAAGTCATCTGAGAAGTTAGAAAGAGTAAAAAAAATACCATATGTATTATCTTACAATTGTGCATAATGAATATATGAGCAAAATTCAGAAGTAAAATGCCCATTGCATATCCATTGACATGAATCATCAATCCTTGATCTCACTTGGCATGATATATATCCCTTGATCTCACTTGCCATGATACCTATTCCTTGATCTCACTTGCCATGATATCTATTCCTTGATCTTATTTGCCATGATATCTATACATTCATACACAATCATTTGCCGGGGTTTTAACTCAATGATTTACATGACTGAATGTCACTGGTCTTTTTTTTCTTCCTATCTCTTTAAGTTGTTCTCCTTCTTTTTCTAAATGTTGTGTTTTTCTCTATCTGTATACTAATCTTTCTTCCTTTGTCTTAATTTCTTTCCCCCTTTTTCACCTTTTCTATCCACTCCCTTCTCTCTTCTTTATCTTTTTTGTGGGGGTCCTTTTCTTTTTATATCTCATGACAAAGAACTGTTTTTATAATTTATTTGTGATTTAGTCTGAATTAAATATTTTCAGCCCTTGGGCTCCATGTTCTAAGTTTTAATGTTGATAAACCAATTATTTCAATCCAATTTAATTCTGTTTTAATATAAACTTGGGAAGAATTATGAAGTTATTAAACAAACATGTTCTTTATCAATGAAATTATCACAAAATCTACTGTTATATCTATCCAATCTTACAATTATTAAAACGTAATCTTAACAGCTTCATGATAACTGTAGTATGTTTGGATAACTTCCGTTTCCAATGAATCTAATCCCTTGCTGTAAACATGATCTATCAATGTTCCATTCTCAGTCGTAGCATTCACAACATGCTGTCTGTAACCTTTCGTACACATTAGCTGGTGTATCTGTGAAGAACCTTTAAATAAATCCTCATTGAAATCACCCATTACAATGCATCTGCCACTTCTTTTATTTAATTCATTCAGTAAATTGCCTAGACATTCACAAAATGATTTGATATTGTATGATGGAGGTCGATATATAACTGAAATAACAAGAGAAACAGGATTGCTAACAAGAATTGAAATAAACTCCAAATTGTCAACAGATATGTTTAATCTATTTGAATGTGTGTCCTTGATGTATATTGCAACACCTCCATGCGATCGTTCTTTAAACTCGCTTCCAGCACCAGAATTACAGTATGAAAGATGTCGTGGCTGATGGTAAAATCTAAATTTATCCATAAGAACATCACAGATATCATCATCATTAATCCATGTTTCTGTCAAGCAAATAAAATCTGCATTCACAAATTGACACTGGGATTGAAGATCTATAAAATGCTCTCTTAATCCTTGCACATTTTGTAAAATCAAAGAGAAGCTATGACCATCATTGTCTTGAGCAGTAATATTCTCAATAAATGCATTCATAATATCCATGCTTTCTTTGATTTCAGGATTACAGTGTATACGTTTTGGATCAAAATTTTCTATAACAAGTCCAGATAATGAAGAAACACGACTAAGCCCAACATATGCCTGTCCAGATTCAAATATACTTTTTAATGATACCACAGCTTTGTCTAATGTCAAACCTTGTACTTTATGAATTGTGCATGCATAAGCAAGTTTGAGTGGAAATTGTTGCCTCAAATATTTCTTACCCAGGAATTCTTCAGATTTTTCAATTGAATGAATACCAACATCACCTTTGTCAAAATCAACTTTGATGCAAACTGGTTTAGACTTTGTGTGATCCATTATTATTTCAGTTACATTTCCAAAGCTCCCATTTGTCAGGCCTTTGCCAACATCAATGTTCTTAAGCAACATGACTCTTGCATTCACTGCAATCCATAGGTAACTAGGCAACTGGCTTCTACACTGAGTACAAGGTTTTTCACGAATCTTACTGCCTTCCTTAGAATCTTTCTCAGTGTCTTCTGCTTTTACACATATCACATTAGCACATTTTTTATGCAATGATTTCTTGTTCCATTCATCTACTTCCTTGTTACATGAATAAATGTGGACAGCATCTTCACAGACTTCACCAGTTTCACAAGCCTTTAGCATCTCTAGGTCATCATCGCAGAGAATATCATCACGTTCTTTTAATCGTAATCTATTCAGGAGAAGGGCAAACTCAGTGTCATCTTTTTGTCTCATTATATCCTCAAGTTCTATTTTCTTGAAATTATCGTTCCACAATGCACCTTCAAGTGTGTCTTTATATAAAGGAATTCCAAAAACAGGAGGTAACTGATACATGTCTCCTACGGCAATAACTGATACACCAGCAAAAGCAGTCTGATCACGTGATTGCTTTATTTGTCGTAGGCGGCTATGTATGTAACACATTAACTTCTGATCTACCATTGATACTTCATCTATGATTACAATTTGCAATTGAGCTAGCTTATTGCGAAGGACACTGATTTTCTCTTCACTGAGCGGCTTATAGGGCATTTGAGCTTTAATTGGAATGGAAAGAGCACTGTGTATAGTATGACCATTGATATTGTATGCAGCTACTCCAGTAGGAGCCATTTTCAACACTGAGACATCATCAGGATGATCCAACATTCGGGCTAGTATGCGTGTTGCTTCATGGTAAATACATTTAACTAAATGACTCTTTCCAGTGCCAGCACCACCAGTAATGAAAATATGAAAGGGTTCAACCAGTTTTCCATTTACTCTATCTAAACACCACTGTCGTATTTTGTAAAAGACAATCCTTTGTTTCTCGTTCAAAGACCGCATCATACAATGTCTATCTTGTTTGGAAATTTTCACAGATCGAAATTCTATGCTGTAATTATCTTTTTTGGGCTTGTCCTTTAAATCAGGGATAGCAAGATCTTCATCGCAATCTTCCACATCTACATTTTCTCTGGGATGTTCAAGTCGTTCTACTTCACTCTCTGGACATAAAAGGCCCCATGCATCTTCCTGTGCACCAAATTGCTCTAAATGCTCTTGTGCCTTATCAATTGAATCAGCATTTATTTCAAATTCCTTTCGGTTTGTACACACAATTGAGCTGACTTTCTCCAATTCACATCCACATAATTTCACAAAACCTGTTTCATAGAACTTTTGATATGTCTTGAATCCTGGGGGCTTTAATTGCTCATCTTGGACATGTGGCAGAAAAAGTTGTAATATGCTCAAATAATAGTTTTCGGGTGATACAGTGGACGAGAATCGGGGATACCTTACAACTGCATCTTTACTACGTGTCCGTTTCTGAATATATCCCAAATCATTATCCAATTTGAAGACATTTTTACTCTTTGTACTTGTCATTTGGGATGGAGTTAGAATTCTATACTGAGAACAAAACATTGCAAGACACATGTTATTGAATTCTGGGTTTCTAGGTCGAGCTTTGTATCTGTCAAGTTTACTAGGCATCCAAATATTCTCATCATTATCATCCCCATCTGGTCTGTTTTTTATCATGCTTAATGGTAAACTCATTCTAACAGGGTCAGGTCCAACAGGAATGAATTCCACTTTCCTAGAACACTCTTTAAGTCTGAGACTGCAAACACGATAGACACTCTCTTGAGCAGACACTTCACGATTCTGCATGTACGCCTGTCCAAGTGTTTTCATGCTTTCCTTGGCATCTTTATTTCCTTCTTTCATCTCAGATACTGTATGACTCAAAAGCATTCCCATTTCTCGTTCAGCCTTTGACATATACGACACAATGTACACTACACATGCGTATGCGTTTGTTACATACTGCAAATCCATATTAGCATTCCAGGCTCGAAGTAAACTTGGATTAAACTGATTTACCCACACATCTTGTGGCTTTCGTTTAATGATAATACTTTCCTGTGAGGCAATTTCATTATGTGCATTCTCGAACTGATTTTGGGTAATGCCAAGTTTTTCAAAAAGATGCCTTGCACTGTCGTATTCAGTTCCATCAGATAATGCATCTTTGACAGAATTCAACAAATCCTTTGCATTGTTTTTAGCGTTTTCAGAAGCTTCTGCTTGGCTGTCACCCTTTGCTTCACTTTTAATTTTTCTGCTATCCTTAGCTTTATTCTCTTCAACAGGTTTTACGGTAAATGTTTTTTCAGAGGGTGGTCTTGGGAAATTAAATCTACAAGCTGTTCCTTTCTTTTTGCAAGATTTAGAATGTTTCTTACTATGTTGTTGTACTGAGCTGATTATTTCGTATAGTTCTGGATCTTCTTCTTCATGAGGTTTTCGGCAGGAAATGTACTTATCTACAAATTGTACAACATCATCATCGTTATCGATTCCCAACTGTGGGGCGTGCTCAACCCAGAATAAAGCGTGCGTATGAACAGATCCTCTCATTTGAAATTCTTGACGGAACGCATAGTCTACTATGTTGCCTATTGGTGCAGCTGGAGACAAGATAACTTTATTCAGAAAAATGTGAAATCTCTTGTCATACATTCTTGCTACTGTTACTGGATTCGATCTTATGAGATTACATTTTTCTGCCCAATCTAATTCACTTGATTTCCTATTGTCTCCCTTTTGTCTTAGCAAAGTATTCATTATTTCTGGCCATCTCATATCTGCACATGAAAATGATGCAAACCATGTTGGCTTTCCAAGTTGTCGTACCATTGCCAATACATCTTTCTGTGTCTTTTGCCAGTAAGGAGGTGTTCCACGAATTTGCTTTAGAAATTTATATCCCTTGTCTGATTTTAGTATGTTTTGAACTTTCTCTGCATTTTTCAAATCTGAAGCAGTTATTGATGAAGTATCCTCTTTTTTATTTCGACTTTGCCTCAAAGCAATAGAAACTTGTGACAAAACTTGTTGAATCTCATAGATACACTGTGCATAAAAGATGTAATCTGTATTTTGAGCAAATCTGTTATCAACGTGCATCAGTCGGTTCAGCAAATACCGTCCCAAGGTTATCTTTTCATCTCTTCTATCATGGAATGTCGGTTGACCTTGCGGAAATAATACTGGAAAACATTTGGCCTCGTTGCTTTCATCTTGCAAAAGCGATACAGGGCTTTTTCCTTCACAAGGAGCACAGCATATTATGTCATCAAAATACTGATCTAGAATTTCTTGTCCAATATCGGCTGGCTGTAGACATGTATCTAAGTGAATCCCATTTAATCGGTCCTCTATATCATCTTCAGTGTCATTGTCCTCTACTTTCTTGTGTGAATCTATGTTATGTTGCATGTTTTCATTGGCCGTTTTGTCTTTGGACAAAATATAATCCAACTGTTCGTCCATTTCTTTCCAATATTTTGCTAAACGAACTTTACCAGAGGTTTCCACGGCTTCTTCATTTTCAATATCTTTTTCATTCCGTTCAAGTGAATTTTCCCATTCATCATTCACAGTCACATCAAAATAATACTTATTATTTGTTTTCAAGTACTGCAGAGCATTCAGCAATTTAGATTTATCTACAAATCTGTACTCATAATAACCTTTGTAAGATAATTTTCTTTTCAGTTTAACACGGATCAATTGATCTTCTGTCTGTGGTCTAGGTAAAATCTGTACAGTTTCATAAGTGTTTGAAGGGACACAAACAACTGGGCCATGAACTCCATTTTGACCACCTCTGGGCAAAGCCATTAACTTCATAAAAGGGATATTCAGTGCAATTAAATGCTGCTCTAAAGTGTTTAAGTTGGCAAGTTCTTCTGGGACTTGATATAATTGTAAATTATTTATGTTTGCTTCTGCAGGTACTTTTCCAGATTGCAACTTTCTGTGACAAGTATAGCATATCCATAGTGATGATCTAGCTGAGTGGTGTATTTGACATTCTGATCTGCATTCTGAATGGCAAACATGCAAATATTTTTCACTTATACATGTTTGAAGCTTATAATTGCTCTTCATACATTTTATTACTTGGTTCTCAAACAGAAGTTTAAAGCATACACAGCAAACATATTCTGGGCCATGAGAAATAATCTTCCTAAACTCTTCTAGTACATTATCAAATTTGGACATCCTTAAATTTTTAACTACAACTCTTTTAACATTTTGTTCCATTACTTTCTGTCTATATTTTTCTGTTGTTTTATACTTAATTTTTAAACTCATCAATTTCTTTTGTTTTACGTCTTTCTTTTCATAATTAGTTTGGGACAGGATTTTCATAGTTGCCTTTTGCTTTTCCTTGAAAGTTTCTTCCTTCTGGTACCTATTTCTCATACTTTCTTTCATAGTAGTCTTTTGCTTTTCCTTGAAATTTTCTTCCTTCTGGTACCTATTTCTCATAGTAGCCTTTTGCTTTTCCTTGAAATTTTCTTCCTTCTGGTACCTATTTCTCATACTTTCTTTCATAGTAGCCTTATGCTTTTGCCTGAAATGTTCATTTATATGGTACTTATCCTTTATGTTATTTTTCATGGTTGTTTTTAAATTTTCTTTGAATTGTTCATTTGTCTTGTATTTCTGTTTATTTGCATTCAGCATTTTTTTCCTATATTGTAAATCAGAATAATATTTGTTTTTCATAGTAGTGACCTGTTTCTTCCTAAAACTTAGATCTTGTCTGTATTTTTTGTTCCGAATCACTGAATCACTCTCTTTCTCTTCTTTATATTTTCGTTTTACTTGATTTATTTTTTTTATTTTCCAGATTAGATCATAATGATATTTCTCCTTCTTTTCAACTGGTCTTTTCATTTTACGTATGTTTGTACTCTGAAGATGCTTTTCTTTGTTATTACTGTCCCCTTCCTTTGTCAAGGCTCGTTTTTCTCTCATTCGCTCTTTTCTGAGTTTGCTAGTTTCACTATAACTTTTTCTTTTACGTTTTTTTCTTGAATTGCCAGCATTTCGAACATTTTCAGGTTCAGCAATCTTTCCTTGTTTGATATTCGCCCTTCCAATTCCACTCTTCACTTCATACATGTTACTTTCGCTAGTAGAATTCAAAGACTCAGATGACTGCACTGACAAAACAACATCGTAGTGAATGTGTTGGGTGTTCCTCAGATAAATGCCTCTTTCAGTTGTTTCCTTTCCAATTTGGACATTTCGGCCAGAAAATATGCTCCATCTCAAAAGCTGATCATCATATACGTACATATCAGTTTCAATCAAATTTGCTAAAACCATGATTTCCATTTCTGTAGCCCAACTACCACTTTCCTGTATGTTGTTTCTTGAAATATAGTCTGAAATATTGGTATAGCCACTTCTCAAAAACCCAACAAATCTGTCTTGATTTTGTAGAAGATGAAAAACAATAGCTTTTCTCAAAGTATAATGGTACTCCTCATTTCCTGTCATGGCAAATGAAATAGCACGATAAAAGCAATTTCCGTCACCTGTGATATACCTTATCTCTTTCGGTTGTGCAATAGGTACGCTTTCTTCAATTACAGGACTGGAAATAGAAGAGGTATGTTCTATATTTGCTCTTTGACAACATTCTTTCTTCCTTCTTTCATCCAGAGGCTTAAAGCACAATGTCGCATCAACTTCTCCAATTATTATTAAGTCTTCATTACTATCGGCACATTCAGTTTCATTGATTCTTAAAGTATCGTCTTTTCTTTTCACCAATTTAGTTTTTTTAACTTCCTTACCAAGGTCAACATCAACTTTTGCATCCTTTTCCAAATTACTCAATTTTCGTTTTCTGCTTAAGGCCGAGTTAGAATCATAAACTTTGTCCACTAGATGCAATTCATCAGACTCGTTTGCAAGTCTCGTACAATTTTCTGAGTTTCCTTTTTCTTCATTAACATATTTTGCTTCGATATGGTCATTTTGTGGGTCAAGAATCACTGGATCATGTACTTTTTCAAAGCAGTAAAATAAATCTTGATTATCAAAGATTTCTTGTGAAGGAACACTCTCATCCAAGCTTCGAACTTCATCAAAGTTTTCACACTGTGCGGAATATTCAGAGCTTTCAGGCCGACTTTCACCGTGCGTACTTGACGATGGAATTTGACTGGAAGGAATGTTCTGTAACTGTGGATAACCTTTCAAAGTTTCATTCTTACCAGAAGTTGCTTTAGCACAGACACTGGTTACTTCGTATTGACTGTTCATGGGGCATGCCATTGTTTTTGCTAACCTTATGCAATGCTTGTACACACCTTGCCAGCTTGGAGTACTGAGCACAACACTGTATCCTCTTTCAATGAGTAAGCCTCGACTGCTTCTGGAATGTGAATCAAATATAAAGTATCCATCTTGACTTGATATGACCATAAAAGTACTGTCAGCAAAATTCACAAAACATGCATCAGAATCGTTACAGAGTTCTCTTTCAAGAGCTTGCTTTAATGGCATTGAAAGACATACAGCCATATTCATTTCATCTCCATCTAACAATCCAGTGACTGATTCACGACATTCTATCTCAAACAATTCATCATATGAGTCCAAATATTCAAATAGATCAGAGGTCAGCAAATAATCATGATTCACTGAAGTGAAGCGTCGTATGTAACGATACAATTCATCACCATTATTCAAAATCCTGTCGAGATCTGTACTTTTCCAGTCATTGGCATTTTTTATCTTGCTATACAACAGTGCAGATAGAGAATTAGCAACACACTGCTTTCCACTCGAATAACCAAATCTTATGTCACCTTGATTGTAGGTTCCTTGGGCAACATGTTTTATTTGTGTAACAACTCTTGTACATTTGTCTTTATGATTACTTTTAAGGGTTTCATCCTTGGTGTTACATTTGTTGCGAACAACTGATTCAGTCTGACGTTCATTCCTAAGCTTACTCCCACACTGTTCATCTGTCATGTCAAAAAGATTTGCAGTACTTTTGCTCTTATCGTGATTTGTTGTACCAGTGTCTAAAATAAGCCTTCGTTTGTTTGTATTTGGATCAACATCGTTTTGATATCTTTCTGGGGCCTTATCCACTTCTTCATCAATTTCTTCCTCTAACTGGCATTTGGATTTACACTTCTTCAGCACATGCTTTACTTTAACATCAGCATGATTTCTTGGACATGGCAAGGTACTCTTTGACAATTCATCTTTTTCACTTATTCTTATCTGTTCCGATGAATTGAAGACAGAATCTACAGATTCAACAACATTAAAATGAATATTTCCTGTGTATAGTATATAAATTGCCTTATCAGATGTTACAATATTTATTCGTCCAGGTTTCTTTGCAGAGAACAGTTGCCAACATGGTATTTGGTCATTGTATGAATAAATATCAGTATCGATTAAATTTGCTAAAGCACTAATCTCAGTGTCTGAAGCCCATGTTCCGTCTTCCATTATTCTACGTTTCAAAACATATTCTCTGACTGTTCTAAACTCAGACCGCAATGTATTATTAAACATGTCCTTGGTCTGCAATAAATGTTTCACAGTGGCATTCCTTAAAATTGCATGATTATGCTCAGTTCCAGAAATTGCATATGAAATTGCCCGAAAGAAACAATTGCCATCACCATTAATCTGTTTAATATGTAAAGGAACTCCAATAGAGCTATCTCTATGCAAAGTTAAATCAGAGCTTGTGCTTATATATCTGATATTCAAATTTGTACAAATGTTCTCTTTGTCATTGTTCCGGAGGGGTAAGAATTTGAAATGTTTATCCGGTCTATCCTGTAATCCAAGATTTGCTACAAATTCAACTTCTTTTTCTATTCCATCAGTATATGAGTACAGATTAGCATCTTTTACCTTTTCAATGTTTTCATATTCAATATCTTTATCTGAACAAGATTCTAAAGGATTTTTGGAATGACCATAATCATTAAATGACATATCAGTATCACTGTCTGTATCTTGTTTTCCTGTATCAAAGCTTCTATTCTTTAACTCTGTATTCAAAATACTCTTGTCTGGAATGGTACGCACTGGTGAAACACGTCTATCGAACAAATCACATCCACGACTTGTGTCTGAATCAGATTCTACATGTATATGATTTCTTGCACACAAACGTTTCACTGGTGTATGAATATCACTGCTACTATCATCGTCTATTTCGATTTGCCTATTATCATCAAAATTGGGATTGTTCTTGGAATCAGTTTGGACAATTCCATTTGAAACTTTATCGTCTTTCATATTGCAGATATGCTGGTCTGAATTTTCATCATTTTTACATGTATTTGTATCTAGTCCTTGGTCACCTGCATTCATAGAATTCTTTGTATCCAGCTCCTCAATCTTTACTCCTAATTCTATCTCTTCATCTTTGTCAAATCCAATCTTCAGTTTATCCAAGTAATTTGAAACAGGTCCATGGTCACAATTCACAAACTCCTTTTCATTTAGCTTCTCATTGTCAACTGGTAATGCCCTTTTTTCATCCTTGTTACATGTGATTTTCAACGTATCAGAAGACTTATTTCCATCAGTACCTTTTTTCCGTTTGATAAACCGACCTTTCTTGTTTCTTGCTTGACCTTGTTCTTTTTTCTTGCCACCAGCATGAACTCTGTACATTCGCAATTCCTTGACCTGTTTGAAAAGATTACAACTACGTGCATCAGTATCAACACTTGAATTTGTTCTTGACAGAGGAGATGAATTATTTGCTACATCAGCCCAAGATCGAGATTGCATTTTGTCAATTTGCACAGAAGTTTTGTCGTATTGCTTCATTGATTGAGGGGACTTCACACTATATGCATACACACCCAAGAAAGTTTCTGTATAAGATTGCAAACTGACATCTTTCTCCACATTATTCACATTTTCCTTTCTCCTATATTCTTGTTTCTTCTGGTTTCTATTTTTTCTGTTACGACTTGTCTGGAAAATCTTGATTGCTCTCCCAATGTAAGTCACACCCGGTTCCAAGAATACACCATTGATTGATCTCATGTGTTTTTTGTGTGGTCCATAATCATTTCTTGATGTGGAATGTGATCTTGCTTGCTTTCTTTTCTCCATTAATTTTATTCTCTTTGATTTCACAGTTACCCACTCATCATCAGATTCCTCTCTCTGTAGGTTTTCATCTCTGGCTTGAAAAGCAATATCCTTAGCTACAGGATCAGGTTTAGATCTGTTACATTCGCTACTTCTCATGTCATTTTTACTTTCTTTCTCTGTAAACACAATGCTCTTTCGTCTTTTAACATACCTCTTGTTTGATCTGCCATTTTTTCTCATTTTCTGTTTCTTGATTGGTTCCAGTTGTTCAAAGTTTTCCTCATCTGCAAGCATGTTGAGAGGCTCATATCTGTTATAATGAGATGGGATACATACTTTGTCAAAGATTCGATGACCAATGTTGTTACTACCACAGCATGAGCAAATCCAAATCAATCTCTGGTCAGTAAGTCTGTCTTCACAACGGAATCCCATACATGTCACATGAAAATGCTTATTACAACACTCACATGTTGCATCACTTTCAATTTCTTTGATTTCATTGCTACAGACACTACATTCATTAAGCTCTGGGTTGGTCACCAATGCACAACTAGTCAGTATATCTATGATTTCATCAAGTACTTTCTTAAATTCACTTGTTTCCATCACGGGTTTGGTAGGTTTTACTAGAAATTTCCAACTATCTACAGCGTTCAATTGCTCGAGTGCTACATGTACTTCCTCTTGGCTTGATTCGGGTTTGGATACCGAATGATCTTCAGTTTGCAGTACCATCAAACTTTCGTCTACCTTGTCCTGTATAATTGTATCTCTTGGGATTGTGTGTTTCAATCCATCACTACTTGATCTGTTTGCAACTGTCACTTGTGTCAGCTTGTATGTCTCGTCACACGAGAGCTTCATCGAGTTCAACAACTGTATGCAATAAGTGTAAACTCCGAGCCAAGTTTTAGTGTGCATGAGAATGCTTTTTCCTTGCTTACTTTGACACCCTTTTCTGCTTCTGGAGTGTGCATCAAAGATGTAGTAGCCTGTTTCACCAGTCATAATCAAAAAAGTCTGCTTACCAAAGTTCATGAGACAGCCATCACAATTCTTGAGTGATTCTTCAATTGTGTTCAACAGTGAGTCTGGATGTGTGTAGTCAGTAAGAGGACCTGTCTTTGGTTCACCAAAAGATGTGCTGTCATCTTTCTTACTGATACTTGCAGATTCATCATCAGGGCTAGTAGAAAACATATCAGTTGAACATGTTACAAGAGCATCAATATCTGAAGAAGACCATTCACTAGGAGATTTCTGTTTACTATACGACATAGCCATTTCATTTGACTTCAAGCAATGCTTGTCATTACCATCTTCACATATTTCTGTCTCTTCATGTGAAACCGTACCTGTACATGTTAACTCCAAATCATTTTTACTGATCTCCAGTATTTCTATTTCTTTCTTTGTGCTTGATACATTTGATTTTGACTTTTCTTTCTCTTGCGTCATTTTCGATTGGTTGTCAGTGCTTGCCAGCTTGATTTTCCTGCTTGATTTGCAGTACAGATGCTTCATTGATTTTCCTATGTATGTCACTCCCTTTTGTCTTTTGTTTTCATTTGAACACTTGTCCTCATGTCTGTATTTGTGTTCTACAGAAATCATTCCAAATCTTTTCTCCAAGCGTTTTGCCTTTCGTGATCTTATCGATTCCCATCCTGAACTAGATTCCTTTTCCTTGCCAACTTTATTTTCTACAGGATTCAACTGGTCAGATGTAGACACATTTTTGCAGTCATTAACGTACCCTTCGTTTCTCATCTTTTTTGCATCTTTTTCATTGAGTGATATTGATCGCTTTTGACCCTTGTTCACATACCTTGTCTTCTTCAAGAAGTGGCCTTTTCTGTTTCTTCCTTTCTCTCTTGAGGTAAAGCAGTCATCGGCTTTGTCATCAGGTTGTACGTTGATTTCATGTTTTGGTCTAATGCATTCGTATTGGCCAACATCAATAGGGATACCTAGATGGTCAAACATACGTACAGAAATATTGTTATTTCCACAAAGGCAAATCCATACAAGTCTAATGACACTCAATTTATCTTCATGAGAGATATTCATACATGCCACATGGTACGATTTAGGACAGCTTTCACATTTCACTTCATTGTCCTTTCCATTAAGATCTTTTCCACATATGCAACACTCTACAGTCTCCTCAACATGGGGTTCAGATTTTCCGTCATTGACCTTCATTATGTATATGTACTTATGGCCTTTATTTGTATTCAATTTAAAGTTTTGGATATTTCAAAAGTGCACTACTTTTTCTATACAAAGCACAATACTATATTCACCCGATAACACTTCAGCACCAACAAGAACTTTGTAACTAGATTTACTGTCTTTGCAATGAATCAAACTCACTTGCACTTCTCGACCTCTGTATAATTTATCCCAACTCAAATCTTTCTTGCTCTCTTTTCAAGCTCACTTGTATTTCTGAAACTCTAAATATCCTGCCTCAATTTTTTTTCTTTCTGTGTAATGAATCCAGCTCACTTTTGTTTCTAGAACTCTGTATATCCCGATCCAAATTTCCTCCTCTTTCTGTAATCACTAAAGCTCACTTGTAGTTCTACAACTTTCTATATCCTGAATCCAATTTCCTTCCCGTTTTTGCAATCACTCAAGCTCACTTGGTTTTCTAATACTTAGTAATATCCTGACCTAAATTTCCTTTTTACTCTTCCTGCAATCACTCAAGCTCACTTGTATTTCTAGAACTCTGTATATCCTAATCCAAATTTCTTTCTTACTCTCTCTGTGTAATCAATCAAGCTCTTGCATTTCTAGAACTCTGTATATCCTGAACCCAAATTCACTTTTTTTTGCAATCACTCAAGCTCACTTGTTCTTCTTGAACTTTGTATATCCCGACTCAAATTTCTTCTTACTCTTTCTCTAATTAATCAACCTCACTTGATAAAAAAATTTACAACCACACTTATGCAATCCACCAATCAATTATTTTTGTTTGTTCACTTTCACAAATTCACACAAAATACTTATCTTGTAAAAGAATAGATGAAATAGAAAAGCTTTTTTCCCCTTTCTTTTAATAAACCTTCAGAAACCTTCAAAAGAGGTCGCAAAATTAAAATCCTAGATTAAGAATAAACACTTCTCTGTTTTGGAAAACTTCTCTTTTTCAATGACTTCTGTGAAAATTTTAGCTTCTGCTAAAAATTAAAGGGTAAACACTCTTATGTTTTTGAAAGCTTCTCTCTTTTAATCACTTCTATGACTGATTGACCTTCGACTAAATGGTTAAAAGGTAAACACTCTGAAGACTGCTGTTTTTCAACCACTTTTTAGATTTCTGGGTTTTTCTCCAACCAGTTCTGTAATTGATTTAGGTATTTAATTTCTGCAAAATAGATAATAGGCAAACAATTGTGTGTTTTGAAAACTTCCTTTTTATCACTGTTGTGACTGATTTAGCTATTAAGCTTCCAGGAAAGAGATAAATAGTGAACACTTCTGTATTTTCAATCACTTCTGTAATTGAATAAGCTAACCAGCTTCCAGTAAATAACTACAATGTACAAAATAAACACTACTATGTTCAATTTTGGAAAGGTTCTCTTTTCAAGTCACTTCTGTGACACTTTCTCCCAAGAGTCTCGCCTGGATTCTATAATTTCACCTGGATTCTATTATTGATTTTCTGTATGTTTTTATTGATTCTTTTCCCACAACTTTGTTGTGGATGTTGATTCTTTTACCACGAGTTCCTCGTGGATATTGATTTTTATCAGCTTTCCAAATCCAACTCTACCACGGTCTCCCGTGGGTGAAATGTGATGAAATGGTTAAAGACGCACACCCTTCTGGAGTGTGGGACACTCTCTTCTGAAAGCAGGATCTCTTCTGAGATAAGGAAAGACGTGAGATGAGGTTCATTGGTTCAAATGTATACAATGAAAAGATGTAAACATAAAACAACACTTTTCCTGAAAAAGAGTTTAATTTCCAGGCACAAACACAAACATACAATCTCAACAGCCAGACACCTGTAAGAAAAATGAAAGAAAGATTAGATCATGACATTTGTTACACTTAAAAGCGGCATCATCGATCTTTTACAAGGCAAAAATTTCACCTTTATGAAGTTATCCTCCAAAAAGTCTTCTATTTAGAACATTTTTATGAAAAATAGAGATCTGTGATCTTTTTTCAACAGTATATAAGACAACAGACTATAAGTGCATTTCTATAAAACAATGTTCAATTACATATTCAGCAACCCGCCCCCCCCCCCCCCCCACCCCCCGTCCCTCCCCTCCCCTATATAATTATACCCTGCCATTCCTGTTTGCTTTCACAACACATGCATGGCTTCCTATTAACAACCATATTATTTGAAAAAAAGAAAAAAAGAAATGTCTAAAACCCTTCCAAAGAAAAGAATCCCCAGTTCATATGACCATAATGATCACATGCACAGTGTTTATTCGAAAACTTTAGTACGAGTATGATTTACTTCTCACAACATGAATTCAATTCAATTCAAATCAAGTTCATTTACACATTAAATGTGTTGATTGATGCCTCATCTGAGCCAAAATGTACAATGTATGTCATCAACATTCATTTCTAAGCATTAGAGGAAACCAAATCCCTCAAGTCTACTAATTTTCAAATCAAAGCCAAGATAAAATAAAACATCAATGAAAATTTGAACAAAATGTAATATGGAATAAGAAAATTATACCTAAATGAAATTGTTTCTGACACAATAGCCATTGCTGATATAAATTGTGGATTACTCTAAATATGTTTAGAACACAAAATTTCATGTATTCTGTATTTCTTCAAAAACATATGTTTTCATCGCTTTAATCCCAAATATGTTGTGGACAAAAAAAAAATCCCATATTAAACATATCAAATAACATTTGACATCATGTGACCTCGGACAACACCATAACATGAAGATACCCTAGTGCTTCTATCACTCAACTTTAATTGCCAAGTTATACGTCCTAAGAGAGTCTTGCAGGTAAACTTTAACATTTGTGACGGATGCCATTTCGATCCCTTAGTCTCACTTTCAGCTCCAGTGGGCGAAACAAAAACAAAACTGGAAAACGATATCATTGGCTTATAAATCACTGAAATCCATGTGCAAAACCTCTCCAAACAGTGGCAATTTACAGGATTCAGATTCTATACGCTGTAAAAGTCATCACATCACTTTCTGTGAGTACATGGCATGCAAACCTCAGAATCATTACACTGCCCGCAAATTTTGTTCACACATTTCTGCATTATCATGCAATCCCGTGTAAGGGCATAAAGAATGGGCATATACTCTCAGCGCATCAACCAGTGCTAGCGAAATTTACATACATGTATGTGAGGTTCAACAATGTGACACTTTTACAGCGTAAAGAGGAGGCACAACAGTGATGCATTATGAATCCTGTAAATTACCTGTATACCTGTATACCTACACAAACTAGACTCCAACTTTCACCTCCAAAAGCCAAAGCCACTTGTTATAGATCTACCAAAACAAAAAAAAAGAAATTATATTTCTACAAAAAAATCATATTTATAAAATATTGACTGGCCTTGAGAGGGATAACGAATATGTTGCCTGAACAGAATCACATTGCCCTGAGTCGAAGACGACAGCAATATAGTTCTTTTAAGAGCATTATTAAGAGCATTATTTTCAATATTCCCCACAAGTACAACCAGACAATATTATTATTACCTCTATCATGCATATGCCTATTTTGTGGCAATGACAGACTGTTTGCCTATCAGAACCTTTAATTTCAGATTATTCATACATGTATGTAATCATGGCCAAGCAATTGTGATGTAAACTGTTACACCGCTTATCCATTGTACACAATATTAGCATATTCAATACTGCGCATATGCATTTTGATAAGCGCACTGACACAAAAGGGTGGAATATGCCAAAAAGCTGCCCTCTTTTTTTTATTACAGTGATCTAAGCAGAAAACTCTGAAGACGGCAATATGGCAAATATTACTATCAAATAATCTTTGACATCATCATGTGACCTCCGACAACACTATAACATAAAGATACCCTAGTGCTTCTATCACTCAACTTTAGTTGCCAAGTTATACGTCCTAAGAGAGTCTTGCAGGTAAACTTTAACATTTGTGACGGATGCCATTTCGATCCCTTAGTCTCGCTTTCAGCTCCAGTGGGCGCGGCGAAACAAAAACAAAACTGGAAAACGATATCATTGGCTTATAAATGACTGAAATCCATGTGCAAAACCTCTCCAGACAGTGGCAATGTACAGGATTCAGATTCTATACGCTGTAAAAGTCATCACATCACTTTCTGTGAGTACATGGCACGCAAACCTCAGAATCATTACACTGCCCGCAAATTTTGTTCACACACTTCTGCATTATCATGCAATCCCGTGTTATGGGCATAAAGAATGGGCATATATACTCTCAGCGCATCAACCAGTGCTAAGGAAATTTACATACATGTATGTGAAGTTCAACAATGTGACACTTTTACAGCATAAAGAGGAGGCACAACAGTGATCCAGTCTGAATCCTGTAAATTACCTGTATACCTGTATACCTGTATACCTACACAAACTAGACTCCAACTTTCACCTCCAAAAGCCAAAGCCACTTGTTGTAGATCTACCAAAACAAAAAAAAAGAAATTATATTTCTACAAAAAATCATATTTATAAAATATTGACTGGCCTTGAGAGGGATATCGAATATGTTGCCCGAACAAAATCACATTGCCCCGAGTCGAAGACGACAGCAATATAGTTCTTATAAGAGCATTATTTTCAATATTCCCCACAAGTAGAACCAGACAATATTATTATTACCTCTATCATGCATATGCCTATTTTGTGGCAATGACAGACTGTTTGCCTATCACAACCTTTGATTTCAGATTATTCATACATGTATGTAATCATGGCCAAGCAATTGTGATGTAAACTGTTACACCGCTTATCCATTGTACACAATATTAGCATATTCAATACTGCGCATATGCATTTTGATAAGCGCACTGACACAAAAGGGTGGAATATGCCAAAAAGCTGCCCTCTTTTTTTCATTACAATGGTCTAAGCAGAAAACTCTGAAGACAGCAATATAGCAAATATTACCATATCAAATAATCTTTGACATCATCATGTGACCTCCGACAACACTATAACATAAAGATACCCTAGTGCTTCTATCACTCAACTTTAGTTGCCAAGTTATATGTCCTAAGAGAGTCATGCAGGTAAACTTTAACATTTGTGACGGATGCCATTTCGATCCCTTAGTCTCGCTTTCAGCTCCAGTGGGCGAAACAAAAACAAAACTGCAAAACGATATCATTAGCTTATAAATGACTGAAATCCATGTGCAAAACTTCTCCAGACAGTGGCAATTTACAGGATTCAGATTCTATACGCTGTAAAAGTCATCACATCACTTTCTGTGAGTACATGGCCCGCAAACCTCAGAATCATTACACTGCCCACAAATTTTGTTCAAACACTTCTGCATTATCATGCAATCCCGTGTTATAGGCATAAAGAATGGGCATACTCTTAGCGCATCAACCACTGCTAGGGAAATTTACATACATGTACATGTATGTAAGGTTCAACAATGTGACAATTTTCAAGCGTAAAGAGGAGGCACAACAGTGATGCAGTCTGAATCCTGTAAATTACCTGTATACCTACACAAACTAGACTCCAACTTCCACTTCCAAAAGCCAAAGCCACTTGTTGTAAATCTACCAAAACAAAAAACAAAAAAGAAATATTATTTCTACAAAAATTCATATTTATAAAGTATTGACTGGCCTTGAGAGGGATATCAAATATGTTGCCTGAACAGAATCACATTGCCCCGAGTCGAAGACGACAGCAATATAGATCTTTTAAGAGCATTATTTTCAATATTCCCCACAAGTAGAACCAGCCAATATTATTATTATTACCTCTATCATGCATATGCCTATTTTGTGGCAATGACAGACTGTTTGCCTATCAGAACCCTTTGATTTCAGATTATTCATACATGTATGTAATCATGGCCAAGCAATTGTGATGTAAACTGTTACACCGCTTATCCATTGCACACAATATTAGCATATTCAATACTGCGCATATGCATTTTGATAAGCGCACTGACACAAAAGGGTGGAATATGCCAAAAAGCTGCCCTCTTTTTTTATTACAGTGGTCTAAGCAGAAAACTCTGAAGACGACAATATGGCAAATATTACTATCAAATAATCTTTGACATCATCATATGAACTCCGACAACACTATAACATAAAGATACCCTAGTGCTTCTATCACTCAACTTTAGTTGCCAAGTTATATGTCCTAAGAGAGTCTTGCAGGTAAACTTTAACATTTGTGACGGATGCCATTTCGATCCCTTAGTCTCGCTTTCAGCTCCAAAGGGCGCGGCGAAACAAAAACAAAACTGCAAAACGATATCATTGGCTTATAAATCACTGAAATCCATGTGCAAAACCTCTCCAGACAGTGGCAATGTACAGGATTCAGATTCTATACGCTGTAAAAGTCATCACATCACTTTCTGTGAGTACATGGCACGCAAACCTCAGAATCATTACACTGCCCGCAAATTTTGTTCACACACTTCTGCATTATCATGCAATCCCGTGTTATGGGCATAAAGAATAGGCATATATACTCTCAGCGCATCAACCAGTGCTAAGGAAATTGTATGTGAAGTTCAACAATGTAACACTTTTACAGCATAAAGAGGAGGCACAACAGTGATCCAGTCTGAATCCTGTAAATTACCTGTATACCTGTATACCTACACAAACTAGACTCCAACTTTCACCTCCAAAAGCCAAAGCCACTTGTTATAGATCTACCAAAACAAAAAAAAAGAAATTATATTTCTACAAAAAAATCATATTTATAAAATATTGACTGGCCTTGAGAGGGATATCGAATATGTTGCCTGAACAGAATCACATTGCCCTGAGTCGAAGACGACAGCAATATAGTTCTTTTAAGAGCATTATTAAGAGCATTATTTTCAATATTCCCCACAAGTACAACCAGAAAATATTATTATTACCTCTATCATGCATATGCCTATTTTGTGGCAATGACAGACTGTTTGCCTATCAGAACCCTTTGATTTCAGATTATTCATACATGTATGTAATCATGGCCAAGCAATTGTGATGTAAACTGTTACACCGCTTATCCATTGTACACAATATTAGCATATTCAATACTGCGCATATGCATTTTGATAAGCGCACTGACACAAAAGGGTGGAATATGCCAAAAAGCTGCCCTCTTTTTTTTATTACAGTGATCTAAGCAGAAAACTCTGAAGACGGCAATATGGCAAATATTACTATCAAATAATCTTTGACATCATCATGTGACCTCCGACAACACTATAACATAAAGATACCCTAGTGCTTCTATCACTCAACTTTAGTTGCCAAGTTATACGTCCTAAGAGAGTCTTGCAGGTAAACTTTAACATTTGTGACGGATGCCATTTCGATCCCTTAGTCTCGCTTTCAGCTCCAGTGGGCGCGGCGAAACAAAAACAAAACTGGAAAACGATATCATTGGCTTATAAATCACTGAAATCCATGTGCAAAACCTCTCCAGACAGTGGCAATGTACAGGATTCAGATTCTATACGCTGTAAAAGTCATCACATCACTTTCTGTGAGTACATGGCAATCAAACCTCAGAATCATTACACTGCCCGCAAATTTTGTTCACACACTTCTGCATTATCATGCAATCCCGTGTTATGGGCATAAAGAATGGGCATATATACTCTCAGCGCATCAACCAGTGCTAAGGAAATTTACATACATGTATGTGAAGTTCAACAATGTGACACTTTTACAGCATAAAGAGGAGGCACAACAGTGATCCAGTCTGAATCCTGTAAATTACCTGTATACCTGTATACCTGTATACCTACACAAACTAGACTCCAACTTTCACCTCCAAAAGCCAAAGCCACTTGTTGTAGATCTACCAAAACAAAAAAAAAGAAATTATATTTCTACAAAAAATCATATTTATAAAATATTGACTGGCCTTGAGAGGGATATCGAATATGTTGCCCGAACAAAATCACATTGCCCCGAGTCGAAGACGACAGCAATATAGTTCTTATAAGAGCATTATTTTCAATATTCCCCACAAGTAGAACCAGACAATATTATTATTACCTCTATCATGCATATGCCTATTTTGTGGCAATGACAGACTGTTTGCCTATCACAACCTTTGATTTCAGATTATTCATACATGTATGTAATCATGGCCAAGCAATTGTGATGTAAACTGTTACACCGCTTATCCATTGTACACAATATTAGCATATTCAATACTGCGCATATGCATTTTGATAAGCGCACTGACACAAAAGGGTGGAATATGCCAAAAAGCTGCCCTCTTTTTTTCATTACAATGGTCTAAGCAGAAAACTCTGAAGACAGCAATATAGCAAATATTACCATATCAAATAATCTTTGACATCATCATGTGACCTCCGACAACACTATAACATAAAGATACCCTAGTGCTTCTATCACTCAACTTTAGTTGCCAAGTTATATGTCCTAAGAGAGTCATGCAGGTAAACTTTAACATTTGTGACGGATGCCATTTCGATCCCTTAGTCTCGCTTTCAGCTCCAGTGGGCGAAACAAAAACAAAACTGCAAAACGATATCATTAGCTTATAAATGACTGAAATCCATGTGCAAAACTTCTCCAGACAGTGGCAATTTACAGGATTCAGATTCTATACGCTGTAAAAGTCATCACATCACTTTCTGTGAGTACATGGCACGCAAACCTCAGAATCATTACACTGCCCACAAATTTTGTTCAAACACTTCTGCATTATCATGCAATCCCGTGTTATGGGCATAAAGAATGGGCATACTCTTAGCGCATCAACCACTGCTAGGGAAATTTACATACATGTACATGTATGTGAGGTTCAACAATGTGACAATTTTCAAGCGTAAAGAGGAGGCACAACAGTGATGCAGTCTGAATCCTGTAAATTACCTGTATACCTACACAAACTAGACTCCAACTTCCACTTCCAAAAGCCAAAGCCACTTGTTGTAGATCTACCAAAACAAAAAACAAAAAAGAAATATTATTTCTACAAAAATTCATATTTATAAAGTATTGACTGGCCTTGAGAGGGATATCAAATATGTTGCCTGAACAGAATCACATTGCCCCGAGTCGAAGACGACAGCAATATAGATCTTTTAAGAGCATTATTTTCAATATTCCCCACAAGTAGAACCAGCCAATATTATTATTATTACCTCTATCATGCATATGCCTATTTTGTGGCAATGACAGACTGTTTGCCTATCAGAACCCTTTGATTTCAGATTATTCATACATGTATGTAATCATGGCCAAGCAATTGTGATGTAAACTGTTACACCGCTTATCCATTGCACACAATATTAGCATATTCAATACTGCGCATATGCATTTTGATAAGCGCACTGACACAAAAGGGTGGAATATGCCAAAAAGCTGCCCTCTTTTTTTTATTACAGTGGTCTAAGCAGAAAACTCTGAAGACGACAATATGGCAAATATTACTATCAAATAATCTTTGACATCATCATATGAACTCCGACAACACTATAACATAAAGATACCCTAGTGCTTCTATCACTCAACTTTAGTTGCCAAGTTATATGTCCTAAGAGAGTCTTGCAGGCAAACTTTAACATTTGTGACGGATGCCATTTCGATCCCTTAGTCTCGCTTTCAGCTCCAAAGGGCGCGGCGAAACAAAAACAAAACTGCAAAACGATATCATTGGCTTATAAATCACTGAAATCCATGTGCAAAACCTCTCCAGACAGTGGCAATGTACAGGATTCAGATTCTATACGCTGTAAAAGTCATCACATCACTTTCTGTGAGTACATGGCACGCAAACCTCAGAATCATTACACTGCCCGCAAATTTTGTTCACACACTTCTGCATTATCATGCAATCCCGTGTTATGGGCATAAAGAATAGGCATATATACTCTCAGCGCATCAACCAGTGCTAAGGAAATTGTATGTGAAGTTCAACAATGTAACACTTTTACAGCATAAAGAGGAGGCACAACAGTGATCCAGTCTGAATCCTGTAAATTACCTGTATACCTGTATACCTACACAAACTAGACTCCAACTTCCACTTCCAAAAGCCAAAGCCACTTGATAAGCCATGGACCTTGTACAGCTAAATTGATAGTACCACCTTTGTCAATTCCAACAAAAGCAGTCCCTGAATCTAGCAAATTTACAACATCAAATCTTGCTTTAGTCTTTTGAAATTTTTTTTTTTTTGTATGTTTTTTAGTTCGAGTACAACTCTAGCTGTACTACAAGCTCCTTGGTTTATCAATCTAGTAGTGGTAGTGGTACTGGCCACACCACGAATAGTGGTCATATTGACCACTACGAATACAAAATGCAAAAATAGTTGGTATTTTCTGTCGCGTGTAGTAAAGGTATGGGGGAAAATAAGATAATGTTTTAAATACCTTGCTTTCAAATTCCGCCCTTAAAAATCTCACTCCTACCGCAAATGGCCGGTAGGAAGAACTTTTGATATTTTCAGCAAAATCCAAAGTCAAAATCTTGTCCAAAACCGGAGAAATCCCCGCCGATTTGTTTCGCGATCGCGTGTTGTTTACATACTGCCGATGTCTTAGACTAAAATCGGCCAAAAAAATTTTTGTCCACGAAGAAACTCGGGATCGCGCACACAGAAAATCGGGACTTTCCGTGTATGCCATATAGGGACCGAATTTTTAAGGACAAAACTCTTTTGGGGAGATGTCAGCGCCCGCGGCGACCAGGAAATGTACACAATGACTCCGATAGCTCGTTTCGCGAGAATCAACAGTCAATTACGGATTTGATTTTTGGAAATATCTTTTCCAACATCGGTGAGTTGAATTTATTGTATTTCTTGGATATTTAGTGGTCTGTTTTTGTAAATTAAATGCCGATTTTGAGTGAATGTTTGTGACTTTTGTGCAGTGGTGTTTTAAAAAGTTGAGGTGTATAACTGCCTAAATTATACACACGAAGTATAGGAATGTAGCTATGAGTGGTACTGGCCTACGGAGCTGTACATGGTATCCATATAAGTACACACACGCGTGTGGCTGGATGCTAAAGACACATGCATGTGGCTGTATACACTGCCTTTATTTTTTAATCTGCCTCCACACACAGTATAAATCTAGACTATGGATCCCATGTACAGCCCATGGCATGAACACTTCCTCAGTAGGTTCGCGACACAATCTTCGATCGATTCACACCACTGACAACTCGGCACCTCGGCCGAGTTCTCCAAAGTGCCGAGTTCGCCAGCGCGACCCGTAGACACACACACACTGCCGTGTAAAAGATGTGAACCTCACTCAGACTCAGAGTCATAGTCATACGCAATTACACGCAATAAACTGCATGTACAAAATGAATGCGGAGTGGCTTATTTCACGGGAATGCCAAAAAATAGGCAAAAGCTTAAGCATTTATTCTTCACTTTCCAACATTTTTCAGGCTATGGATATTAACCTAGACATTTTCCAAATGAATTTCTTTCCATAAATTACGAATACATCACTATCATTCAATTTAAAATACTAAAATCTAAAGATTTTTCGACAGCAACTTACCGAATGTTTCGAAATATCAAACACCGAACATTATATGGTACAGTGTCTCCAAAAACGCCGAGTCAAAAAGAAAAAAAAACTAATTAAAGGAGAATTACGCTCAAAAATAAAGACCATAGTGTTCAAAGGTGTTATTAATTCCTACTTGTTAGACTATATGGCTTCGCGTCAAAATATACGAGATCGATACGAATCAAATTTTTCTGAGCAAAATTTACCATCTGCTAGCAATATGTATCGTCTGCTAGCAGCACATGGGGGCTGCCATTTTGTTTATGTGTACAAAAAGATTTTCTTAATCCAAATGCTCAATTGCCTTTTTCAAAATTAAAAACCCATTTGAGATTAAAAATATAGAACAGATATGTCAATTTATTTTTAAACTGAAGATTTCCTTATATATTTCTGTTGAAAATCGATATTCGCTCAATAGAAATCTATTTTCTCGATACTGGACGTATGGGACGGAGCAAATTAATTCAAATTTTATGGATGCTTCTTCCCTGAGCATCTATAGCGGCAAACTATGCATTCACCTGCTTTCGGATAATGGACTTGAAAAGTCAGAATGCATGCTGCATATATTATGTTCTGCTCTGTTTGGCAAACCCAAGAAAATAGATTTTTGTTAAGCAAAACCAGACAATTTAAAACTATCATAAAGATTTAATTTTTTATAATACATGTAAACACCCACTTTATATTTTCCGTCACATATGGGATTTTAGGTAATGAAAAAAAATCAATTTAGGATTTGGATTCAAAATATCTTCCTGACTGGAACATTTCTCAATGGTTCATGTACAACTCCAAATCAGCAAGAAAATGGCAGCCCCCATGTAAATGAGTAGGAGACGATACAAGGTGTTGGAATATCTTTATTTATACCCTTTATTGATTCAAAAATGACATTACAATTAAATCAAAGAAACATGAACAAAGAAAAACTTAATTCAAAGCAACATAATTCTAATACAAATAATACAACAGCAACCAGTATATTACAGATCAAATCTCCATTTACTAAAATGTAATCTTAGTTTCCCCTTCCCCTTTGCCACTCTATATTCAGTCTCCTTATTGATGGTCAAATAGTTCCTGAAACCTTGAAAATCTGGGATTTTTTTCTGAAACTTACATACATATATAGTATTTCAGTGTAAGGAATATGTAACAAATTTGTCTTTAGAATAACCAAACATTTTATCAAAATCTGAAATATCCAAAATCTGATGGTTATTATTAATAACATTCAATGTTTGATCCCAGAGAGGTTTCACTACAATACATTCAATAAAGACATGAAGAAAAGTGATAATTATAGTATCACCGTCATGATAATCATCACCATTATCATGATTGATATCTTGCACAAATATTATCACATCTTCCAAATACCGTTTCAGACATATTTCTAAATTCCTGTCCTCAAGAAGCATCTCCATGCGTGGCATTCTTGACTTCCCATCTTCAGTTTAGCATTTCCCCATAATTTATGATCATCCTGATTACAATCATGATCGTACAAATTGAAGACAGACCACCTAATTCGTCCTCATGACGAATTAAATTCTAGTTTATTTTTATTTTTCCACCACTTTCTTGTGAACACAATATCTCAAAATCAACTCGATCAATTTTCTTCAAATTTTTGTCAATTATCAGGCCATATCAGATCAAGTTCCCCTATCTTTTTCAAGGTCATCAGGTCATCGTGACGTCATCAAGGCGCCATTTTGTGAAATCACATTATCAATCATATCTTCATAACGAGTCATCAAAAATGAACCATATTTGACATACATTAACTTCAGGTCACGGGTCAACATAAAATGTCATCAAAATCCGTGCACGCATCATGACGCGCACGTACGCGCGCGTCAAAATTTAAAAATGCTCCAAATCACTTTTTAATCAAATTAGGGTATTGTTCAGGACATTTTAAGCATTTTAAAATTTCCTGTCCGTGCGCGTCCGCGCGCCCGTTATGCGCGCGCACAGCGCGTAGAGAACGTAAAAATGCCATTTTTTCGCATGTTTCATCTTCCTGATACTATTCTTGACAATTTCCAACTATTTACAGTCATTCTCGACCTTCCATAATGTCGTACGCGCACATCAAACTTTCAAATTCGTGCGCACGTCAATGGGAATTCTAATGTAAAAAGTGGTAAAAACATGCCTATCTAGAATTCGCCATAGCTCCTCAGAATGCACGGAAACTCCCCAATTCCCTTACATATTCTGAAAGCCTGGGAGATGTAGATTTGAATTCATGTAGAATTTTTGCCGATCTCATGTTCTAACGTCATCATATTTGCATATGAACTCAAAAAAATGATTTTGAAAAAATGACGTCATCATTTTTGTATTCATTTGCTAATATTTCAGTAATAGCTGATCGATTTTCTTCCAAATTGTGATATGTTATAGCTGAGACAATTCTCTACCAGATCAGTCACCACCATTTTTCATTTTGATGACGTCATCACACTGAAATTTTCAATGCAAGATGCCATGTCATAATTTTCCCTATTTGCGTGTTATGTCTATGGAAGATGATTTTTTTTCGAATCATGAATCTACATGACATCGTTCTCTGAGCAGTATCTCAGTTATTTTTGGTCTATTTTCTTCCAGATTTTAATATGTTGTAGCTGAGACTATAAGCTTTCATTAGTAAGCCCTCCAATTTTTGATCAGATGTCGGGATCATGCCCAATTTTTCAGTACAAAATGTGATTTGAGAATCCCGTTTTCGTTTACGTGCTATCTCTATGGGAAATATTCTGGTCTATCGGTAAAGCACATGACTACCATGGTCAAGGTACCCGGTTCGATCCCCGGGGCCGATTTTTTTTTTTTTGTTTTTTGCTTCTTTTTGCCTGTCATTTTACCATCCTCTTCGACTACTGTAACATAAAAAATCACAAATCATGTAATAAACTGCCTTATTTTCCATATTATGTCTATTAGAGAGTAGTGTGCAGTAGTTTGTGTACAACCCTCTGGAAATTGTGATTTCCTGTCCTGTATTAGAGTTATGGGGTTAATCTCCCAAGTATCCTGTATCATCATCATTATTACCATCACCGTCATGATCATCATCGCTATTATTATATCATCGCCATCATCATTATATCATTATAATCATCATAATCACCATTATCATCATCACCATAATCATTTTACAATGACCGTTACACATTTTGCTACATTCCTGTCCTCAAGAAGCATCTCCATTCATGGCATTCTTGACATCCTATCTTCAGTTTAGCATTTCCCCATTATTATGATCATCCTGATTACAATCATGATCGTACAAATTGAAAGACAGACCACCTAATTCGTCCTCATGACGAATTAAATTCTAGTTTATTATTATTATTATTTATTCTTTATTTTCAACTTATTTCTTGTGACCGTGAATTCTCAAAATCAACTCGATCAATTTTCTTCAGATTTTCGTCAATTATCAGGCCATAGCAGATCAAGTGCCCCTATCATTATCAAGGTCATCAGGTCATCGTGACGTCATCCAGGCGCCATTTTGTGAAATCACATTATCAATCATATCTTCATAACGAGTCATCCAAAATGAACCATAATTGACACACATGAACTTCAGGTCAAGGGTCAACATAAAATGTCATCAAAATCCGCGCGCGCATTATGACGCGCGCGTCAAAATTTAGAAATGCTTAAAATCACTTTTTAATCAAATTAGAGTATTGTCCAGGACATTTTAAGCATTTTGAATTTTTCTGTCCGTGCGCGTCCGTGCGCGCGTTATGCGCGCACACAGCGCGTAGAGAACGTAAAAACGCCGTTTTTCGCATATTTTGTCTTCCTGACACTATTCTTGACAATTTCCAACTATTTACAGTCAATCTCGACCTTCCATAATGTCGTACGCGCGCGTCAAACTTTCAAATTCGTGCGCACGTCAATGGGCATTCTAATGTAAAAAGTGGTAAAAACATGCCTATCTAGAATCCGCCATAGCTCGTCAGAACGCGAGGAAACCCCCAAATTTCTGTACATATTATGAAAGCCTGTGAGTTGTAGATTGGAATTCATGCAGAATTTTTGCCGATCGCATGTTCTAACGTCATCATATTTGCATATGAACTCAAAAAAATGATGTTGAAAAAATGACGTCATCATTTTTGTATTCATTTGCTAATATTTCAGTAATAGGTGATCGATTTTCTTCCACATTTTGATATGTTATAGCTGAGACAATTCTCTACAAGATTAGTCTCAACCATTTTTCATTTTGATGACGTCATCACACTGAAATCTTCAATTAAAGACGACATGTCAGATTTTTCCCTATTTGCGTGTTATGTCTATGGAAGATGATTTTTTTTCGAATTATGAATCTACATGACATCGTTCTCTGAGCAGTATCTCAGTTATTTTTGGTCTATTTCCTTCCAGATTTTAATATGTTGTAGCTGAGACTATAAGCTTTTACAAGTGTGGTCTCCAATTTTTGATCAGATGTCGGGATCATGCCCAATTTTCAACTACAAAATGGGATTTGAGAATCCCGTTTTTCGTTTACGTGTTATCTCTAAGGGAAATAGTTTGGTCTATTGGTCAAAGCACTTGCCTCCCATTCCGGTGACCCAGGTTCGATCCCCGGTGGGTCCATATTTTTTTTTTTTTTTTTTTTTGCTTCTTTTTGCCTTTCATTTTACCATCCTCTTCGACTATTATAACATAAACAATCACAAACCATGTAATAAAATGCCTTATTTTGCATGTTATGTCTATTAGAAAGTAGTGTGCAGTAGTTTGTGTACAACCCTATGGAAATTTTGATTCCCTATCGTGTATTAGAGCTACGGGGTTTATCTCCCAAGTATACTGCAATATCAAATAGTCCTGTTTGATATCACAATTTCTGAAAATTGGCTTAGTCAATTATCTGAAATTATCACTATAATCATCATAGTCACCATTATCATCATCACCATAATCATTTTACAATGACCGTTACACATTTTGCTACATTCCTCTCCTCAAGAAGCATCTCCATTCATGGCATTCTTGACATCCTATCTTCAGTTTAGTATTTCCCCATTATTATGATCATCCTGATTACAATCATGATCGTACAAATTGAAAGACAGACCACCTAATTCGTCCTCATGACGAATTAAATTCTAGTTTATTTTTATTTTTCCACCACTTTCTTGTGAACACAATTTCTCAAAATCAACTCGATCAATTTTCATCAAATTTTTGTCAATTATCAGACCATATCAGATCAAGTGCCCCTATCTTTTTCAAGGTCATCAGGTCATCGTGACGTCATCCAGGCGCCATTTTGTGAAATCACATTATCAATCATATCTTCATAACGAGTCATCAAAAATAAACCATATTTGACACACATGAACTTCAGGTCAAGGGTCAACATAAAATGTCATTAAAATCCGTGCGCGCATCATGACGCGCACGTACGCGCGCGTCAAAATTTAAAAATGCTCCAAATCACTTTTTAATCAAATTAGGGTATGGTTCAGGACATTTTACGCATTTTAAAATTTCCTGTCCGTGCGCGTCCGCGCGCGCGTCATGCGCGCGCACAGCGCGTAGAGAACATAAAAACGCCGTTTTTTCGCATGTTTCATCTTCCTGATAATATTCTTGACAATTTCCAACCATTGACAGTCATTATCGACCTTCCATAATGTCGTACGCGCGCGTCAAACTTTCAAATTTGTGCGCACGTCAAAGGGCATTCTAATGCAAAAAGTGGTAAAAACATGCCCATCTAGAATACGCCATAGCTCCTCAGAAGGGGCGGAAACCCCCCAATTTCTTTACATATTCTGAAAGCCTGTGAGTTGTAGATATGAATTCATGTAGAATTTTTGCCGATCTCATGTTCTAACGTCATCATATTTGCATATGAACTCAAAAAAGTGATTTTGAAAAAATTATGTCATCATTTTTGTATTCTTTTGATAATATTTCAGTAATAGGTGGTCGATTTTCTTCCAAATTTTGATATGTTATAGCTGAGACAATTCTCTACCAGATCAGTTACCATCATTTTTCATTTTGATGACGTTATCACACTGAAATCTTCAATTAAAGACGACATGTCAGATTTTTCCCTATTTGCGTGTTATGTCTATGGAAGATGATTTTTTTTCGAATCACGAATCTACATGACATCGTTCTCTGAGCAGTATCTCAGTTATTATTGGTCTATTTCCTTCCAGATTTTAATATGTTGTAGCTGAGACTATAAGCTTTTATTAGTAAGCCCTCCAGTTTTTGATCAGATGTCGGGATCATGCCCAATTTTTCAGTACAAAATGGGATTTGAGAATCCCGTTTTTCGTTTACGTGTTATCTCTATGGGAATTATTTTGGTCTATCGGTAAAGCACATGACTACCATGGTCAAGGTACCTGGTTCGATCCCGGGGCCGATTTTTTTTTTTTTTTTTGCTTCTTTTTGCCTGTCATTTTACCATCCTCTTCGACTATTGTAACATAAAAAATCACTAATCATGTAATAAACTGCCTTATTTTCCGTATTATGTCTATTAGAAAGTAGTGTGCAGTAGTTTATGTACAACCCTATGGCAAATTGTGATTTCCTGTCCTGTATTAGAGCTATGGTGTTAATCTCCCAAGTATCCTGTATCATCATCATTATTATCATCACCATCATGATCATCATCGCTACTATTATATCATCGCCATCATCATTATGTCATTATAATCATCATAATCACCGTTATCATCACCATAATCATTTTACAATGACCGATACACATTTTGCTACATTCCTGTCCTCAGGAAGCATCTCCATTCATGGCATTCTTGACATCCTGTCTTCTGTTTAGTATTTCCCCATTAATATGATCATCCTGATTACAATCATGATCGTGCCAATTTAAGGACAGACCACCTAATTCGTCTTCGTGACGAATTCAAGTCTAGTTATTATTATTAGGTGGTCTGTCGGTATCGACAGATCACCTCTTAATTTCGTCAGAATTTTCTTTATTATTATTTATTATTTATTCTTTATTCGGTGGTCTGTCGTAGTCGACAGACCACCTCTTAATTTCGTCAGAATTTTCTTTATTATTTATTAGGTGGTCTGTCGTAGTCGACAGACCACCTCTTAATTTCGTCAGAATTTTCTTTCTTTATTTATTTATTTATTTATTTATTTTTATTTTTCCACCACTTTCTTGTGAACACAATTTCTCAAAATCAACTCGATCAATTTTCTTCAAATTTTTGTCAATTATCAGACCATATCAGATCAAGTGCCCCTATCTTTTTCAAGGTCATCAGGTCATCGTGACGTCATCCAGGCGCCATTTTGTGATATTACATTATCAATCATATCCTCATAACGAGTCATCAAAAATGAACCATATTTGACATACATTAAATTCAGGTCAAGGGTCGACATAAAATGTCATCAAAATCCGCGCGCACATCATGACGCGCACGTACGCGCGCGTCAAAATTTAAAAATGGTCAAAATCACTTTTTAATCAAATTAGAGTATTGTTCAGGACATTTTAAGCATTTTAAAATTTTCCGTCCGTACGCGTCCGTGCGTGCGTTATGCGCGCACGCAGCGCGTAGAGAACGTAAAAACGCTGTTTTTTCGCATGCTACGTCTTCCTGACACTATTCTTGACAATTTCCAACTATTTACAGTCAATATCGACCTTCCATAATGCCACACGCGCGCGTCAAATTTCAAAATCCGTGCGCGCGTCTATAGCAAAAATAACGTCAAACGTGAAAAAACATGCCTCAACAAAATTCACTCTAGCTCTTTAAAAAGTCCAGAAACCTCCCAATTTTTTTTCATCAACAGGTAGGGTATAAATCATAGATTTCATTTCATGTATCATTTGACCCATATATACATTATGACGTCATCAAAATGGCGCCAGAATTCAAAATTTCCATTTTTCATGTTTTGACGTCATCACATTCGTGCAAATTTGGCTCTAGATTCTTAATTATTGGTAGTTTTTCGCCCAGATTTCGATATGTTATAGCTGAGACAATTCTCTACAACATGAGTGCTCATTATTATTCATTTGGATGACGTCATCACACTGAAATTTTCAATTAAAGACGACATGTCAGAATTGTCCCTATTTGCGTGTTATGTCTATGGAAGATGATTTTTTTTCGAATCATGAATGTACATGACATCGTTCTCCGAGCTGTATCTCAGTTATTTTTGGTCTATTTCCTTCCAGATTTTAATATGTTGTAGCTGAGACTATAAGCTTTCATTAAGGTGGTCTCCAAATTTTGATCAGATGTCGGGATCATGCCCTATTTTGAACTACCAAATGGGATTCGAGAATCCCGTTTTTCGTTTACGTGTTATCTCTATGGGAAATATTTTAGTCTATCGGTAAAGCACATGACTACCATGGTCAAGGTACCTGGTTCGATCCCCGGGGCCGATTTTTTTTTTTTTTTTTTTTACTTCTTTTTGCCTGTCATTTTACTATCCTCTTCGACTATTATAACATAAACAATCACAAATCATGTAATAAACTGCCTTATTTTCAATGTTATGTCTATTAGAAAGTAATGTGCAGTAGTTTGTGTACAACCCTATGGAAATTATGATTTCCTGTCCTGTATTAGAGCTATGGGGTTAATCTCCCAAGTATCCTGTATCATCATCACCGTCATGATCATCATCGCTATTATTATATCCATCGCCATCATCATTATATCATTATAATCATCATAATCACCATTATCATCTTCACCATAATCGTTTTACAATGACCGTTACACATTTTGCTCATTGCTGTCCTCAAGAAGCATCTCCATTCATGGCATTTCTTGACATCCTATCTTCAGTTTAGCATTTCCCCATTATTATGATCATCCTGATTACAATCATGATTGTACAAATTGAAAGACAGACCACCTAATTCGTCCTCATGACGAATTAAAATCTAGTTTATTATTAGGTGGTCTGTCGTAGTCGACAGACCACCTCTTAATTTCGTCAGAATTTTCTTTATTATTATTTATTTATTTTTATTTTTCCACCACTTTCTTGTGAACACAATTTCTCAAAATCAGCTCGATCAATTTTCTTCAAATTTTTGTCAATTATCAGACCATATCAGATCAAGTGCCCCTATCTTTTTCAAGGTCATCAGGTCATCGTGACGTCATCCAGGCGCCATTTTGTGATATCACATTATCAATCATATCTTCATAACGAGTCATCAAAAATAAACCATATTTGACACACATGAACTTCAGGTCAAGGGTCAACATAAAATGTCATTAAAATCCGTGTGCGCATCATGACGCGCACGTACGCGCGCGTCAAAATTTAAAAATGCTCCAAATCACTTTTTAATCAAATTAGGGTATGGTTCAGGACATTTTACGCATTTTAAAATTTCCTGTCCGTGCGCGTCCGCGCGCGCGTCATGCGCGCGCACAGCGCGTAGAGAACATAAAAACGCCGTTTTTTGGCATGTTTCATCTTCCTGATAATATTCTTGACAATTTCCAACTATTGACAGTCATTATCGACCTTCCATAATGTCGTACGCGCGCGTCAAACTTTCAAATTTGTGCGCACGTCAAAGGGCATTCTAATGCAAAAAGTGGTAAAAACATGCCCATCTAGAATTCGCCATAGCTCCTCAGAAGGGGCGGAAACCCCCCAATTTCTTTACATATTCTGAAAGCCTGTGAGTTGTAGATATGAATTCATGTAGAATTTTTGCCGATCTCATGTTCTAACGTCATCATATTTGCATATGAACTCAAAAAAGTGATTTTGAAAAAATTATGTCATCATTTTTGTATTCTTTTGATAATATTTCAGTAATAGGTGGTCGATTTTCTTCCAAATTTTGATATGTTATAGCTGAGACAATTCTCTACAACATGAGTGCTCATTATTATTCATTTGGATGACGTCATCACACTGAAATTTTCAATTAAAGACGACATGTCAGAATTGTCCCTATTTGCGTGTTATGTCTATGGAAGATGATTTTTTTTCGAATCATGAATCTACATGACATCGTTCTCTGAGCTGTATCTCAGTTATTTTTGGTCTATTTCCTTCCAGATTTTAATATGTTGTAGCTGAGACTATAAGCTTTCATTATGGTGGTCTCCAAATTTTGATCAGATGTCGGGATCATGCCCTATTTTGAACTACCAAATGGGATTCGAGAATCCCGTTTTTCGTTTACGTGTTATCTCTATGGGAAATATTTTAGTCTATCGGTAAAGCACATGACTACCATGGTCAAGGTACCTGGTTCGATCCCGGGGCCGATTTTTTTTTTTTTTTTTTTTTTTGCTTCTTTTTGCCTGTCATTTTACCATCCTCCTCGACTATTGTAACATAAAAATTCACAAATCATGTAATAAACTGCCTTATTTTCCGTATTATGTCTATTAGAAAGTAGTGTGCAGTAGTTTATGTACAACCCTATGGCAAATTGTGATTTCCTGTCCTGTATTAGAGCTATGGTGTTAATCTCCCAAGTATCCTGTATCATCATCATTATTATCATCACCATCATGATCATCATCGCTACTATTATATCATCGCCATCATCATTATGTCATTATAATCATCATAATCACCGTTATCATCACCATAATCATTTTACAATGACCGATACACATTTTGCTACATTCCTGTCCTCAGGAAGCATCTCCATTCATGGCATTCTTGACATCCTGTCTTCTGTTTAGTATTTCCCCATTAATATGATCATCCTGATTACAATCATGATCGTGCCAATTTAAGGACAGACCACCTAATTCGTCTTCGTGACGAATTCAAGTCTAGTTTATTTTTATTTTTCCACCACTTTCTTGTGAACACAATATCTCAAAATCAACTCGATCAATTTTCTTCAAATTTTTGTCAATTATCAGGCCATATCAGATCAAGTTCCCCTATCTTTTTCAAGGTCATCAGGTCATCGTGACGTCATCCAGGCGCCATTTTGTGAAATCACATTATCAATCATATCTTCATAACGAGTCATCAAAAATGAACCATATTTGACATACATTAAATTCAGGTCAAGGGTCGACATAAAATGTCATCAAAATCCGCGCGCACATCATGACGCGCACGTACGCGCGCGTCAAAATTTTAAAATGCTCAAAATCACTTTTTAATCAAATTAGAGTATTGTTCAGGACATTTTAAGCATTTTAAAATTTTCCATCCGTGCGCGTCCGCGCGCGCGTTATGCGCGCGCACAGCGCATAGAGAACGTAAAAACGCTGTTTTTCCGCATGTATCGTCTTCCTGATACTATTCTTGACAATTTCCAACTATTTACAGTTATTCTCGACCTTCCATAATGTCGTACGCGCGCGTCAAACTTTCAAATTCGTGTGCGCGTCAATGGGCATTCTAATGTAAAAAGTGGTAAAAACATGCCCATTTAGAATTCGCCATAGCTCGTCAGAATGGGCGGAAACCCCCCAAATTTTTTACATATTCTGAAAGCCTGTGAGATGTAGAATTGAATTCATGTAGATTTTTTGCCGATCCCATGTTCTGACGTCATCATATTTGCATATGAACTCAAAAAAATGATTTTGAAAAAAATGATGTCATCATTTTTGTATTCTTTTGATAATATTTCAGTAATAGGAGGCCGATTTTCTTCCAAATTTTGATATGTTATAGCTGAGACAATTCTCTACAACAGGAGCGCTCATTATTATTCATTTGGATGACGTCATCACACTGAAATTTTCAATTAAAGACGACATGTCAGAATTTTCCCTATTTGCGTGTTATGTCTATGGAAGATGATTTTTTTTCGAATCATGAATCTACATGACATCGTTCTCTGAGCAGTATCTCAGTTATTTCTGGTCGTCTTCCTTCCAGATTTTAATATGTTGTAGCTGAGACTATAAGCTTTTATTAGGTTGGTCTCCAAATTTTGATCAGATGTCGGGATCATGCCCAATTTTGAACTACCAAATGGGATTTGAGAATCCCGTTTTTCGTTTACGTGTTATCTCTATGGGAAATATTTTGGTCTATCGGTAAAGCACATGACTACCATGGTCAAGGTACCTGGTTCGATCCCCGTGGCCGATTTTTTTTTTTTTTTTTTTGCTTCTTTTTGCCTGTCATTTTACCATCCTCTTCGACTATTGTAACATAAAAAATCACAAATCATGTAATAAACTGCCTTATTTTCCGTATTATGTCTATTAGAAAGCAGTGTGCAGTAGTTTATGTACAACCCTATGGAAATTGTGATTTCCTGTATTAGAGCTATGGTGTTAATCTCCCAAGTATCCTGTATCATCATCATTATTATCATCACCGTCATGATCATCATCGCTACTATTATATCATCGCCATCATCATTATGTCATTACTATCATCATAATCACCGTTATCATCACCATAATCATTTTACAATGACCGTTACACATTTTGCTACATTCCTGTTCTCAGGAAGCATCTCCATTCATGGCATTCTTGACATCCTATCTTCTCTTTAGTATTTCCCCATTAATATGATCATCCTGATTACAATCATGATGGTGCCAATTTAAGGACAGACCACCTAATTCGTCCTCGTGACGAATTCAATTTCTAGTTTATTAGGTGGTCTGTCGGTATCGACAGATCACCTCTTAATTTCGTCAGAATTTTCTTTATTATTATTTATTATTTATTCTTTATTTTCTCCCCATTTCTTGTGACCGTGAATTCTCAAAATCAAGACGATCAATTTTCTTCAAATTTTCGTCAATTATCAGGCCATAGCAGATGAAGTGCCCCTATCATTATCAAGGTCATCAGGTCATCGTGACGTCATCCAGGCGCCATTTTGTGAAATCACATTATCAATCATATCTTCATAACGAGTCATCCAAAATGAACCATAATTGACACACATGAACTTGAGGTCAAGGGTCAACATAAAATGTCATCAAAATCCGCGCGCGCATCATGACGCGCACGTACGCGCGCGTCAAAATTTAGAAATGCTTAAAATCACTTTTTAATCAAATTAGAGTATTGTCCAGGACATTTTAAGCATTTTGAATTTTTCTGTCCGTGCGCGTCCGTGCGCGCGTTATGCGCGCACACAGCGCGTAGAGAACGTAAAAACGCCGTTGTTCGCATATTTTGTCTTCCTGACACTATTCTTGACAATTTCCAACTATTTACAGTCAATCTCGACCTTCCATAATGTCGTACGCGCGCGTCAAACTTTCAAATTCGTGCGCACGTCAATGGGCATTCTAATGTAAAAAGTGGTAAAAACATGCCTATCTAGAATCCGCCATAGCTCGTCAGAACGCGAGGAAACCCCAAATTTCTGTACATATTATGAAAGCCTGTGAGTTGTAGATTGGAATTCATGCAGAATTTTTGCCGATCGCATGTTCTAACGTCATCATATTTGCATATGAACTCAAAAAAATTATTTTGAAAAAATGACGTCATCATTTTTGTATTCATTTGTTAATATTTCAGTAATAGGTGATCAATTTTCTTCCAAATTTTGATATGTTATAGCTGAGACAATTCTCTACAAGATCAGTCACCACCATTTTTCATTTTGATGACGTCATCACACTGAAATCTTCAATTAAAGACGACATGTCAGATTTTTCCCTATTTGCGTGTGATGTCTATGGAAGATGATTTTTTTTCGAATCATGAATCTACATGACATCGTTCTCTGAGCAGTATCTCAGTTATTTTTGGTCTATTTCCTTCCAGATTTTAATATGTTGTAGCTGAGACTATAAGCTTTTACAAATGTGGTCTCCAATTTTTGATCAGATGTCGGGATCATGCCCAATTTTCAACTACAAAATGGGATTTGAGAATCCCGTTTTTCGTTTACGTGTTATCTCTATGGGAAATATTTTGGTATATTGGTCAAAGCACTTGCCTCCCATTCAGGTGACCCAGGTTCGATCCCCGGTGGGTGCATTAATTTTTTTTTTTTTTGTGCTTCTTTTTGCCTTTCATTTTACCATCCTCTTGGACTATTAAAGCATAAACAATCACAAACTATGTAATAAAATGCCTTATTTTACGTGTTATGTCTATTGGAAAGTAGTGTGCAGTAGTTTGTGTACAACCCTATGGAAATTTTGATTCCCTGTCGTGTATTAGAACTATGGGGTTAATCTCCCAAGTATCCTGTATCATCATCATTATTATTATCATCACCGTCATGATCATCATCGCTATTATTATATTATCACCATCATCATTATATCATTATAATCATAACCATCATCATCATAATCATCACCAATATCATCATCATCGTCATAACCGTTACACATTTTGCTACATTCCTGTCCTCAAGAAGAATTTCCATTCATGGCATTCTCGACATGCTATCTTCAGTTTAGTATTTCCCCATTATTATGATCATCCTGATTACAATCATTGTACAAATTGAAAGACAGACCACCTAATTCGTCCTCATGACGAATTAAATTCTAGTTATTATTATTATTTATTCTTTATTTTCAACTTATTTCTTGTGACCGTGAATTCTCAAAATCAACTCGATCAATTTTCTTCAGATTTTCGTCAATTATCAGGCCATAGCAGATCAAGTGCCCCTATCATTATCAAGGTCATCAGGTCATCGTGACGTCATCCAGGCGCCATTTTGTGAAATCACATTATCAATCATATCTTCATAACGAGTCATCAAAATGAACCATAATTGACACACATGAACTTCAGGTCAAGGGTCAACATAAAATGTCATCAAAATCCGCGCGCGCATCATGACGCGCACGTACGCGCGCGTCAAAATTTAGAAATGCTTAAAATCACTTTTTAATCAAATTAGAGTATTGTCCAGGACATTTTAAGCATTTTGAATTTTTCTGTCCGTGCGCGTCCGTGCGCGCGTTATGCGCGCACAGAGCGCGTAGAGAACGTAAAAACGCCGTTGTTCGCATATTTTGTCTTCCTGACACTATTCTTGACAATTTCCAACTATTTACAGTCAATCTCGACCTTCCATAATGTCGTACGCGCGCGTCAAACTTTCAAATTCGTGCGCACGTCAATGGGCATTCTAATGTAAAAAGTGGTAAAAACATGCCTATCTAGAATCCGCCATAGCTCGTCAGAACGCGAGGAAACCCCCAAATTTCTGTACATATTTTGAAAGCCTGTGAGTTGTAGATTGGAATTCATGCAGAATTTTTGCCGATCGCATGTTCTAACGTCATCATATTTGCATATGAACTCAAAAAAATGATTTTGAAAAAATGACGTCATCATTTTTGTATTCATTTGCTAATATTTCAGTAATAGGTGATCAATTTTCTTCCAAATTTTGATATGTTATAGCTGAGACAATTCTCTACAAGATATGTTCCCACCATTTTTCATTTTGATGACGTCATCACACTGAAATCTTCAATTAAAGATGCCATGTCAGAATTTTCCCTATTTGCGTGTTATGTCTATGGAAGATGATTTTTTTTCGAATCATGAATCTACATGACATCGTTCTCTGAGCAGTATCTCAGTTGTTTTTGGTCTATTTTCTTCCAGATTTTAATATGTTGTAGCTGAGACTATAAGCTTCTATTAGTATGCCCTCCAATTTTTGATCAGATGTCGGGATCATGCCCAATTTTTCAGTACAAAATGTGATTTGAGAATCCCGTTTTCGTTTACGTGTTATCTCTATGGGAAATATTCTGGTCTATCGGTAAAGCACATGACTACCATGGGCAAGGTACCTGGTTCGATCCCCGGGGCCGATTTTTTTTTTTTTTTTTTTTGCTTCTTTTTGCCTGTCATTTTACCATCCTCTTCGACTATTGTAACATAAAAAATCACAAATCATGTAATAAACTGCCTTATTTTCCATATTATATCTATTAGAAAGTAGTGTGCAGTAGTTTGTGTACAACCCTATGGAAATTGTGATTTCCTGTCCTGTATTAGAGCTATGGGGTTAATCTCCCAAGTATCCTGTATCATCATCATTATTATCGTCACCGTCATGATCATCATCGCTATTATTATATCATCGTCATCATCATTATATCATTATAATCATCATAATCACCATTATCATCATCACCATAATCATTTTACAATGACCGTTACACATTTTGCTACATTCCTGTCCTCAAGAAGCATGTCCATTCATGGCATTCTTGACATCCTATCTTCAGTTTAGCATTTCCCCATTATTATGATCATCCTGATTACAATCATGATCGTACAAATTGAAAGACAGACCACCTAATTCGTCCTCATGACGAATTAAATTCTAGTTTTCAACTTATTTCTTGTGACCGTGAATTCTCAAAATCAACTCGATCAATTTTCTTCAGATTTTCGTCAATTATCAGGCCATAGCAGATCAAGTGCCCCTATCATTATCAAAGTCATCAGGTCATCGTGACGTCATCCAGGCGCCATTTTGTGAAATCACATTATCAATCATATCTTCATAACGAGTCATCCAAAATGAACCATAATTGACACACATGAACTTCAGGTCAAGGGTCAACATAAAATGTCATCAAAATCCGCGCGCGCATCATGACGCGCACGTACGCGCGCGTCAAAATTTAGAAATGCTTAAAATCACTTTTTAATCAAATTAGAGTATTGTCCAGGACATTTTAAGCATTTTGAATTTTTCTGTCCGTGCGCGTCCGTGCGCGCGTTATGCGCGCACACAGCGCGTAGAGAACGTAAAAAACGCCGTTGTTCGCATATTTTGTCTTCCTGACACTATTCTTGACAATTTCCAACTATTTACAGTCAATCTCGACCTTCCATAATGTCGTACGCGCGCGTCAAACTTTCAAATTCGTGCGCACGTCAATGGGCATTCTAATGTAAAAAGTGGTAAAAACATGCCTATCTAGAATCCGCCATAGCTCGTCAGAACGCGAGGAAACCCCCAAATTTCTGTACATATGATGAAAGCCTGTGAGTTGTAGATTGGAATTCATGCAGAATTTTTGCCGATCGCATGTTCTAACGTCATCATATTTGCATATGAACTCAAAAAAATGATTTTGAAAAAATGACGTCATCATTTTTGTATTCATTTGCTAATATTTCAGTAATAGGTGATCAATTTTCTTCCAAATTTTGATATGTTATAGCTGAGACAATTCTCTACAAGATCAGTCACCACCATTTTTCATTTTGATGACGTCATCACACTGAAATCTTCAATTAAAGACGACATGTCAGATTTTTCCCTTTTTGCGTGTTATGTCTATGGAAGATGATTTTTTTTCGAATCATGAATCTACATGACATCGTTCTCTGAGCAGTATCTCAGTTATTTTTGGTCTATTTCCTTCCAGATTTTAATATGTTGTAGCTGAGACTATAAGCTTTTACAAGTGTGGTCTCCAATTTTTGATCAGATGTCGGCATCATGCCCAATTTTTAAGTACAAAATGTGATTTGAGAATCCCGTTTTTCGTGTACGTGTTATCTCTATGGGAAATGTTTTGGTCTATTGGTTAAAGCACTTGCCTCCCATGCAGGTGACCCAGGTTCGATCCCCGGTGGGTCCATAATTTTTTTTTTGTTGTTGCTTGTTTTTGCTTGTCATTTTACCATCCTCTTCGACTATTATAACATAAACAATCACAAATCATGTAATAAAATGCCTTATTTTCCATGTTATGTCTATTGGAAAGTAGTGTGCAGTAGTTTGTGTACAACCCTATGGAAATTTTGATTCCCTGTCGTGTAGTAGAACTATGGGGTTAATCTCCCAAGTATCCTGTATCATCATCATTATTATTATCATCACCGTCATGATCATCATCGCTATTATTATATTATCACCATCATCATTATATCATTATAATCATAACCATCATCATCATAATCATCACCAATATCATCATCATCGTCATAACCGTTACACATTTTGCTACATTCCTGTCCTCAAGAAGAATTTCCATTCATGGCGTTCTCGACATGCTATCTTCAGTTTAGTATTTCCCCATTATTATGATCATCCTGATTACAATCATTGTACAAATTGAAAGACAGACCACCTAATTCGTCCTCATGACGAATTAAATTCTAGTTATTAGGTGGTCTGTCGGTATCGACAGATCACCTCTTAATTTCGTCAGAATTTTCTTTATTATTATTTATTATTATTTATTCTTTATTTTCAACTTATTTCTTGTGACCGTGAATTCTCAAAATCAACTCGATCAATTTTCTTCAGATTTTCGTCAATTATCAGGCCATAGCAGATCAAGTGCCCCTATCATTATCAAGGTCATCAGGTCATCGTGACGTCATCCAGGCGCCATTTTGTGAAATCACATTATCAATCATATCTTCATAACGAGTCATCCAAAATGAACCATAATTGACACACATGAACTTCAGGTCAAGGGTCAACATAAAATGTCATCAAAATCCGCGCGCGCATCATGACGCACACGTACGCGCGCGTCAAAATTTAGAAATGCTTAAAATCACTTTTTAATCAAATTAGAGTATTGTCCAGGACATTTTAAGCATTTTGAATTTTTCTGTCCGTGCGCGTTCGTGCGCGCGTTATGCGCGCACACAGCGCGTAGAGAACGTAAAAACGCCGTTATTCGCATATTTTGTCTTCCTGACACTATTCTTGACAATTTCCAACTATTTACAGTCAATCTCGACCTTCCATAATGTCGTACGCGCGCGTCAAACTTTCAAATTCGTGCGCACGTCAATGGGCATTCTAATGTAAAAAGTGGTAAAAACATGCCTATCTAGAATCCGCCATAGCTCGTCAGAACGCGAGGAAACCCCCAAATTTCTGTATATATTATGAAAGCCTGTGAGTTGTAGATTGGAATTCATGCAGAATTTTTGCCGATCGCATGTTCTAACGTCATCATATTTGCATATGAACTCAAAAAAATGATTTTGAAAAAATGACGTCATCATTTTTGTATTCATTTGCTAATATTTCAGTAATAGGTCATCAATTTTCTTCCAAATTTTGATATGTTATAGCTGAGACAATTCTCTACGAGATCAGTCACCATCATTTTTCATTTTGATGACGTCATCACACTGAAATCTTCAATTAAAGACGACATGTCAGATTTTTCCCTATTTGCGTGTTATGTCTATGGAAGATGATTTTTTTTCGAATCACGAATCTACATGACATCGTTCTCTGAGCAGTATCTCAGTTATTTTTGGTCTATTTCCTTCCAGATTTTAATATGTTGTAGCTGAGACTATAAGCTTTTACAAGTGTGGTCTCCAATTTTTGATCAGATGTCGGCATCATGCCCAATTTTTAAGTACAAAATGTGATTTGAGAACCCCGTTTTTCGTGTACGTGTTATCTCTATGGGAAATGTTTTGGTCTATTGGTTAAAGCACTTGCCTCCCATGCAGGTGACCCAGGTTCGATCCCGGTGGGTCCATAATTTTTTTTTTTTTTGGCTTGTTTTTGCTTGTCATTTTACCATCCTCTTCGACCAGTATAACATAAACAATCACAAATCATGTAATAAAATGCCTTATTTTCCATGTTATGTCTATTGGAAAGTAGTGTGCAGTAGTTTGTGTACAACCCTATGGAAATTTTGATTCCCTGTCATGTATTACTATGGGGTTAATCTCCCAAGTATCCTGCAATATCAAATAGTCCTGTTTGATATCACAATTTCTCAAAATTGGCTTTGTCAATTATCTTAATTATCTTATTGTGACGTCATTTAGGCGCAATTTTCTACAAAATTAATCAACTTATGGTAGTATCTTCATAACCAAATGTCAGTTCTGTTTCATATTTGGCATGATTAAAGTCAATGTCATTCCAGTCATGGTCATCATCATTATCACCATCATCATCCTCATCACCATCATCATCACTGTCATCACCATTATCATGATCATTCTTTGTCTTTTGTTCTTTATTTCGTAATTATTTTCAAGATTCTATCATCTCCTAATTTCACAGTATGCATTATTTTCTCCCATCTTATCTTATATCATAGTTTATCATGCATATCTTTATATTTCACCTGTCAACTTCTCAACAAAATAGAAGATACGGACGACATTGCATGCACATCGTTCTGATACGAACGATTGCAGTTCTAAATGTTGTCATTATCATCATTATCGTCATTGCTATGAGCATCTTATCATTATCACCATTATGATTGTTATCTTGCACAAATATCACATCTTACAATGACAGTTTCACACATTTTTCTACATTCCTGTCCTCCAGAAGCATCTCCATTCATGGCATTCTTGACATCCTATCTTCAGTTTAGTATTTCCCCCATTATTATGATCATCCTGATTACAATCATGATCGTACAAATTAAAAGACAGACCACCTAATTCGTCCTCATGACGAATTAAATTCTAGTTATTATTATTATTATTTATTCTTTATTTTCAACTTATTTCTTGTGACCGTGAATTCTCAAAATCAACTCGATCAATTTTCTTCAGATTTTCGTCAATTATCAGGCCATAGCAGATCAAGTGCCCCTATCATTATCAAGGTCATCAGGTCATCGTGACGTCATCCAGGCGCCATTTTGTGAAATCACATTATCAAACATATCTTCATAACGAGTCATCAAAAATGAACCATAATTGACACACATGAACGTCAGGTCAAGGGTCAACATAAAATGTCATCAAAATCCGCGCGCGCATCATGACGCGCACGTACGCGCGCGTCAAAATTTAGAAATGCTCAAAATCACTTTTTAATCAAATTAGAGTATTGTCCAGGACATTTTAAGCATTTTGAATTTTTCTGTCCGTGCGCGTCCGTGCGCGCGTTATGCGCGCACACAGCGCGTAGAGAACGTAAAAACGCCGTTTTTCGCATATTTTGTCTTCCTGACACTATTCTTGACAATTTCCAACTATTTACAGTCAATCTCGACCTTCCATAATGTCGTACGCGCGCGTCAAACTTTCAAATTCGTGCGCACGTCAATGGGCATTCTAATGTAAAAAGTGGTAAAAACATGCCTATCTAGAATTCGCCATAGCTCGTCAGAACGCGAGGAAACCCCCAAATTTCTGTACATATTATGAAAGCCTGTGAGTTGTAGATTGGAATTCATGCAGAATTTTTGCCGATCGCATGTTCTAACGTCATCATATTTGCATATGAACTCAAAAAAATGATTTTGAAAAAATGACGCCATCATTTTTGTATTCATTTGCTAATATTTCAGTAATAGGTGATCGATTTTCTTCCAAATTTTGATATGTTATAGCTGAGACAATTCTCTACAAGATTAGTCACCACCATTTTTCATTTTGATGACGTCATCACACTGAAATCTTCAATTAAAGACGACATGTCAGATTTTTCCCTATTTGCGTGTTATGTCTATGGAAGATGATTTTTTTTTCGAATCATGAATCTACATGACATCGTTCTCTGAGCAGTATCTCAGTTATTTTTGGTCTATTTTCTTCCAGATTTTAATATGTTGTAGCTGAGACTATAAGCTTTTACAAGTGTGGTCTCCAATTTTTGATCAGATGTCGGGATCATGCCCAATTTTTCAGTACAAAATGTGATTTGAGAATCCCGTTTTCGTTTACGTGTTATCTCTATGGGAAATATTCTGGTCTATCGGTAAAGCACATGACTACCATGGTCAAGGTACCTGGTTCGATCCCCGGGGCCGATTTTTTTATTTTTTTTTGTTGCTTCTTTTTGCCTGTCATTTTACCATGCTCTTCGACTATTGTAACATAAAAAATCACAAATCATGTAATAAACTGTCTTATTTTCCATATTATGTCTATTAGAGAGTAGTGTGCAGTAGTTGGTGTACAACCCTATGGAAATTGTGATTTCCTGTCCTGTATTAGAGTTATGGGGTTAATCTCCCAAGTATCCTGTATCATCATCATTATTACCATCACCGTCATGATCATCATCGCTATTATTATATCATCGCCATCATCATTATATCATTATAATCATCATAATCACCATTATCATCATCACCATAATCGTTTTACAATGACCGTTACACATTTTGCTACATTCCTGTCCTCAGGAAGCATCTCCATTCATGGCATTCTTGACATCCTGTCTTCTGTTTAGTATTTCCCCATTAATATGATCATCCTGATTACAATCATGATCGTGCAAATTGAAAGACAGACCACCTAATTCGTCCTCATGACGAATTAAATTCTAGTTATTATTATTATTATTATTTATTCTTTATTTTCAACTTATTTCTTGTGACCGTGAATTCTCAAAATCAACTCGATCAATTTTCTTCAGATTTTCGTCAATTATCAGGCCATAGCAGATCAAGTGCCCCTATCATTATCAAGGTCATCAGGTCATCGTGACGTCATCCAGGCGCCATTTTGTGAAATCACATTATCAATCATATCTTCATAACGAGTCATCCAAAATGAACCATAATTGACACACATGAACTTCAGGTCAAGGGTCAACATAAAATGTCATCAAAATCCGCGCGCGCATCATGACGCGCACGTACGCGCGCGTCAAAATTTAGAAATGCTTAAAATCACTTTTTAATCAAATTAGAGTATTGTCCAGGACATTTTAAGCATTTTGAATTTTTCTGTCCGTGCGCGTCCGTGCGCGCATTATGCGCGCACACAGCGCGTAGAGAACGTAAAAACGCCGTTGTTCGCATATTTTGTCTTCCTGACACTATTCTTGACAATTTCCAACTATTTACAGTCAATCTCGACCTTCCATAATGTCGTACGCGCGCGTCAAACTTTCAAATTCGTGCGCACGTCAATGGGCATTCTAATGTAAAAAGTGGTAAAAACATGCCTATCTAGAATCCGCCATAGCTCGTCAGAACGCGAGGAAACCCCCAAATTTCTGTACATATTATGAAAGCCTGTGAGTTGTAGATTGGAATTCATGCAGAATTTTTGCCGATCGCATGTTCTAACGTCATCATATTTGCATATGAACTCAAAAAAATGATTTTGAAAAAATGACGTCATCATTTTTGTATTCATTTGCTAATATTTCAGTAATAGGTGATCAATTTTCTTCCAAATTTTGATATGTTATAGCTGAGACAATTCTCTACAAGATCAGTCACCACCATTTTTCATTTTGATGACGTCATCACACTGAAATCTTCAATTAAAGACGACATGTCAGATTTTTCCCTATTTGCGTGTTATGTCTATGGAAGATGATTTTTTTTCGAATCATGAATCTACATGACATCGTTCTCTGAGCAGTATCTCAGTTATTTTTGGTCTATTTCCTTCCAGATTTTAATATGTTGTAGCTGAGACTATAAGCTTTTACAAGTGTGGTCTCCAATTTTTGATCAGATGTCGGGATCATGCCCAATTTTTCAGTACAAAATGTGATTTGAGAATCCCGTTTTCGTTTACGTGTTATCTCTATGGGAAATATTCTGGTCTATCGGTAAAGCACATGACTACCATGGTCAAGGTACCTGGTTCGATCCCCGGGGCCGATTTTTTTTTTTTTTTTGCTTCTTTTTGCCTGTCATTTTACCATCCTCTTCGACTATTATAACATAAAGAATCACAAACCATGTAATAAAATGCCTTATTTTGCATGTTATGTCTATTAGAAAGTAGTGTGCAGTAGTTTGTGTACAACCCTATGGAAATTTTGATTCCCTATCGTGTATTAGAGCTACGGGGTTTATCTCCCAAGTATCCTGCAATATCAAATAGTCCTGTTTGATATCACAATTTCTGAAAATTGGCTTAGTCAATTATCTGAAATTATCACTATAATCATCATAGTCACCATTATCATCATCACCATAATCATTTTACAATGACCGTTACACATTTTGCTACATTCCTCTCCTCAAGAAGCATCTCCATTCATTGCATTCTTGACATCCTTTCAGTTTAGTATTTCCCCATTATTATGATCATCCTGATTACAATCATGATCGTACAAATTGAAAGACAGACCACCTAATTCGTCCTCATGACGAATTAAATTCTAGTTATTATTATTATTATTAGGTGGTCTGTCGGTATCGACAGATCACCTCTTAATTTCGTCAGAATTTTCTTTATTATTAGGTGATCTGTCATTTGACAGATCACCTCTTAATTTCGTCAGAATTTTCTTTATTATTAGGTGATCTGTCATTTGACAGATCACCTCTTAATTTCGTCAGAATTTTCTTTATTATTATTTATTTATTTTTATTTTTCCCCCCTTTTCTTGTTTCCACGAAATCTCAAAAACTTTTCAGTCAAATTTCATGACATTTCAGTAAGTCATCAGGTCATATAAGGTCAAGCTCGGGTATCTTTTTCATGGTCATCAGGTCATCATGACGTCATCTAGACGCCATTTTGTAAAATCACATTATCAATCATATCTTCATAACGAATCATCAAAATTGAGCCATATTTGACATACATTAACTTCACGTCAAGGATCAACATAAAATGTCATCAAAATCCGCGCGCGCATCATGACGCGCACGTACGCGCGCGTCAAAATTTAGAAATGCTCCAAATCACTTCTTAATCAAATTAGAGTACCGTTCAGGACATTTTAAGCATTTCAAAAATTTCCGTCCGTGCGCGTCCGTGTGCGCGTTATGCGCGCGCGTAGCGTGTACATAACGTAAAAACGCTGTTTTTTCGCATGGTTTGTCTTCCTGACACTATTCTTGACAATTTGCAACTATTTACAGTCATTCTCGACCTTCCATAATGTCGTACGCGCGCGTCAAACTTTCAAATTCGTGCGCACATCAATGGGCATTCTAATGTAAAAAGTGGTAAAAACATGCCTATCTAGAATCCGCCATAGCTCGTCAGAATATGCGGAAACCTCCCAATTTCTTTACATATTCTGAAAGCCTGTGAGTTGAAGATTTGAATTCATGTAGAATTTTTGCTGATCGCATGTTCTGACGTCATCATATTTGCATATGAACTCAAAAAAATGATTTTGAAAAAGTTATGTCATCTTTTTTGTATTCATTTGATAATATTTCAGTAATAGGTGGTCAGTTTTCTTCCAAATTTTGATATGTTATAGCTGAGACAATTCTCTACAAGATGAGTCACCACCGTTTTTTTCATTTTGATGACGTCATCACAGTGAAATTTTCAATTAAAGGTGCCATGTCAGAATTTTCCCTATTTGCGTGTTATGTCTATGGAAGATGATTTTTTTTCGAATCATGAATCTACATGACATCGTTCTCTGAGCAGTATCTCAGTTATTTTTAGTCTATTTCCTTCCAGATTTTAATATGTTGTAGCTGAGACTATAAGCTTTTACAAATGTGGTCTCCAATTTTTGATCAGATGTCGGGATCATGCCCAATTTTTCAGTACAAAATGTGATTTGAGAATCCTGTTTTTTGTTTACGTGTTATCTCTATGGGAAATATTTTGGTCTATTGGTCAAAGCACTTGCCTCCCATTCCGATGACCCAGGTTCGATCCCGGTGGGTCCATAACAATTTTTTTTTTGCTTCTTTTTGACTGTCATTTTACCATCCTCTTCGACTATTGTAACATAAAAAATCACAAATCATGTAATAAACTGCCTTATTTTCCGTATTATGTCTATTAGAAAGTAGTGTGCAGTAGTTTGTGTACAACCCTATGGAAATTGTGATTTCCTGTCCTGTATTAGAGCTATGGGGTTAATCTCCCAAGTATCCTTCTATCATCATCATTATTATCATCACCGTCATGATCATCATCGCTATTATTATATCATCGCCATCATTATATCATTATAATCATCATAATCACCATTATCATCATCACCATAATCATTTTACAATGACCGTTACACATTTTGCTACATCCCTGTCCTCAAGAAGCATCTCCATTCATGGCATTCTTGACTTCCTATCTTCAGTTTAGTATTTCCCCATTATTATGATCATCCTGATTACAATCATGATCGTACATATTGAAAGACAGATCACCTAATTCGTCCTCATGACGAATTAAATTCTAGTTATTTATTTTTATTTTCCCCCCCTTTCTTGTTTCCACGAAATCTCAAAAAGTTCTCAGTCAATTTTCATGACATTTCCGTCACTCATCAGGTCATATAAGGTCAAGCTCCAAAATCTTTTTCAAGGTCATCAGGTCATCATGACGTCATCCAGACGCCATTTTGTGAAATCATATTATCGTTCATATCTTCATAACAAGTCATCAAAAATGAACCATATTTGACACACATGAACTTCAGGTCAAGGGTCAACATAAAATGTCATCAAAATCCGCGCACGCATCATGACGCGCACGTACGCGCGCGTCAAAATTTAAAAATGCTCAAAATCACTTTTTAATCAAATTAGAGTATGGTTCAGGACATTTTAAGCATTTCAAAATTTTCCGTCCGTGCGCGTCCGCGCGCGCGTTATGCGCGCGCACAGCGCGTAGAGAACGTAAAAACGCCATTTTTTCGCATGTTTCATCTTCCTGATACTATTCTTGACTATTTCCAACTATTTACAGTCATTCTCGACCTTCCATAATGTCGTACGCGCGCATCAAACTTTCAAATTCGTGCGCACGTCAATGGGAATTCTAATGTAAAAAGTGGTAAAAACATGCCTATCTAGAATTCGCCATAGCTCCTCAGAATGCACGGAAACTCCCCAATTCCCTTACATATTCTGAAAGCCTGGGAGTTGTAGATTTGAATTCATGTAGAATTTTTGCCGATCTCATGTTCTAACGTCATCATATTTGCATATGAACTCAAAAAAATGATTTTGAAAAAATGACGTCATCATTTTTGTATTCATTTGCTAATATTTCAGTAATAGGTGATCGATTTTCTTCCAAATTTTGATATGTTATAGCTGAGACAATTCTCTACCAGATCAGTCACCACCATTTTTCATTTTGATGACGTCATCATACTGAAATTTTCAATGCAAGATGCCATGTCAGAATTTTCCCTATTTGCGTGTTATGTCTATGGAAGATGATTTTTTTTCGAATCATGAATCTACATGACATCGTTCTCTGAGCAGTATCTCAGTTATTCTTTGTCTATTTTCTTCCAGATTTTAATATGTTGTAGCTGAGACTATAAGCTTTTACAAGTGTGGTCTCCAATTTTTGATCAGATGTCGGCATCATGCCCAATTTTTAAGTACAAAATGGGATTTTAGAATCCCGTTTTTCGTGTACGTGCTATCTCTATGGGAAATATTCTGGTCTATCGGTAAAGCACATGACTACCATGGTCAAGGTACCTGGTTCGATCCCCGGGGCCGATTTTTTTTTTTTTTTTTTTTTGCTTGTTTTTGCTTGTTATTTTACCATCCTCTTCGACTATTATAACATAAACAATCACAAATCATGTAATAAACTGCGTTATTTTCCATGTTATGTCTATTAGAACGTAATGTGCAGTAGTTTGTGTACAACCCTATGGAAATTTTGATTCCCTGTCGTGTATTAGAGCTATGGGGTTTATCTCCCAAGTATCCTGCAATATCAAATCGTCCTATTTGATATCACAATTTCTCAAAATTGGCTTAGTCAATTATCTTCAAATTTTTGTCAGTGATCACTCCTAATAAGGTCAAGTTCCCGCATCTTGATCGTATCTTCTTCACGAAATGTCATCTTTCTTTCATATTTGGCATGGCTAAGGTCAATGTCATTTCAGTCATGGTCATCACCATTATCATTATCATCATCATGATTATCATCAACATCATTATCATCATCACTATGATGATATTCATGATGATGATGATTATCATCAGCATCATCATCACCATCAATTATCATCACCATCATCATGATTATCATGATTATCATCAACATCACAGTATCACCATCACTGTCATAATATTCATGATGATGATGGTAATGATTATCGTCCACATTATCATCATCACTGTCATGATGATATAATGATCATCAACATCATTGTCATCATCACTGTCATGATGATATTCATCATGATGATGATGATTATCATCCACATCATTATCATCACTGTCATGATATAATCATTATCATGATTATCATCAACATCATTATCATTACTGTCATGATGATATTCATGATGATGATGATGATTATCATCATCAACATCATTATCATCATTGTCATGATATCCACGAATCATCCAAAATTCATGTTCACACACTTTATGTCCCATTGAAACAAAGGGGGCGCTATTTCACTAATAATGTAGTAGCTAGAGCCTACGAATTGAAAATGCTAGGAAAGGGCTGAAATCATAAAAATCTTGATTAGATTCATTATAATTAATGTCCTCGTGATATCAACGTCATCTTTCACATTATCATTTTGTCATTCGTCTTCGTCAAAAATATCAAGATCAAGACAGATCACCTAATTCGTCTTCAGTGACGAATTCAATGTCTAGTTTATTATTATTATTATTTATTCTTTATTTTCAACTTATTTCTTGTGACCGTGAATTCTCAAAATCAACTCGATCAATTTTCTTCAGATTTTCGTCAATTATCAGGCCATAGCAGATCAAGTGCCCCTATCATTATCAAGGTCATCAGGTCATCGTGACGTCATCCAGGCGCCATTTTGTGAAATCACATTATCAATCATATCTTCATAACGAGTCATCCAAAATGAACCATAATTGACACACATGAACTTCAGGTCAAGGGTCAACATAAAATGTCATCAAAATCCGCGCGCGCATCATGACGCGCACGTACGCGCGCGTCAAAATTTAGAAATGCTTAAAATCACTTTTTAATCAAATTAGAGTATTGTCCAGGACATTTTAAGCATTTTGAATTTTTCTGTCCGTGCGCGTCCTTGCGCGCATTATGCGCGCACACAGCGCGTAGAGAACGTAAAAACGCCGTTGTTCGCATATTTTGTCTTCCTGACACTATTCTTGACAATTTCCAACTATTTACAGTCGATCTCGACCTTCCATAATGTCGTACGCGCGCGTCAAACTTTCAAATTCGTGCGCACGTCAATGGGCATTCTAATGTAAAAAGTGGTAAAAACATGCCTATCTAGAATCCGCCATAGCTCGTCAGAACGCGAGGAAACCCCCCAATTTCTGTACATATTATGAAAGCCTGTGAGTTGTAGATTGGAATTCATGCAGAAATTTTGCCGATCGCATGTTCTAACGTCATCATATTTGCATACGAACTCATACATGTTCTTCTCAAATGTCTTAATCTGATTAATTTAATTTCATATATCATAGACCTAATTCTCTTTTATTATAAGTACTCAGGGGTTTTTTCCTGACTCCATTGCTCTCCCTTGCTTGCCTCTTCTTCTTTCTAGCTTTCTTCTTTCTTTTCTTTTCCTCATGTATCACTCTGTTTCATTTTTATGTTTATTGTTAGAGTGATCTATAAGAAGATTGTGTGTTTTTATGTACGTGTTTCTATGTTTGTAAACCACCGACTAGTGTGGGAGAACCTTTCAACAGGAACTAGCTTCCTTTTGGCTATCCCTGGCCACTTGTCGATGGTATTTTCAATTTTCTTTGTATTTTGTATATTTGTTTCTTTTGCCTGAAATCAAATAAATAAAAAAAATAAATAAATAAATAAAAAAATGATTTTGAAAAAATGACGTCATCATTTTTGCATTCATTTGCTAATATTTCAGTAATAGGTGATCAATTTTCTTCCAAATTTTGATATGTTATAGCTGAGACAATTCTCTACAAGATCAGTCACCACCATTTTTCATTTTGATGACGTCATCACACTGAAATCTTCAATTAAAGACGACATGTCAGATTTTTCCCTATTTGCGTGTTATGTCTATGGAAGATGATTTTTTTTCGAATCATGAATCTACATGACATCGTTCTCTGAGCAGTATCTCAGTTATTTTTGGTCTATTTCCTTCCAGATTTTAATATGTTGTAGCTGAGACTATAAGCTTTTACAAGTGTGGTCTCCAATTTTTGATCAGATGTCGGGATCATGCCCAATTTTTCAGTACAAAATGTGATTTGAGAATCCCGTTTTCGTTTACGTGTTATCTCTATGGGAAATATTCTGGTCTATCGGTAAAGCACATGACTACCATGGTCAAGGTACCTGGTTCGATCCCCGGGGCCGATTTTTTTTTTTTTTTTTTGCTTCTTTTTGCCTGTCATTTTACCATCCTCTTCGACTATTATAACATAAAGAATCACAAACCATGTAATAAAATGCCTTATTTTGCATGTTATGTTTATTAGAATGTAGTGTGCAGTAGTTTGTGTACAACCCTATGGAAATTTTGATTCCCTATCGTGTATTAGAGCTACGGGGTTTATCTCCCAAGTATCCTGCAATATCAAATAGTCCTGTTTGATATCACAATTTCTGAAAATTGGCTTAGTCAATTATCTGAAATTATCACTATAATCATCATAGTCACCATTATCATCATCACCATAATCATTTTACAATGACCGTTACACATTTTGCTACATTCCTCTCCTCAAGAAGCATCTCCATTCATTGCATTCTTGACATCCTTTCAGTTTAGTATTTCCCCATTATTATGATCATCCTGATTACAATCATGATCGTACAAATTGAAAGACAGACCACCTAATTCGTCCTCATGACGAATTAAATTCTAGTTTATTCTTTATTTTCAACTTATTTCTTGTGACCGTGAATTCTCAAAATCAACTCGATCAATTTTCTTCAGATTTTCGTCAATTATCAGGCCATAGCAGATCAAGTGCCCCTATCATTATCAAGGTCATCAGGTCATCGTGACGTCATCCAGGCGCCATTTTGTGAAATCACATTATCAAACATATCTTCATAACGAGTCATCAAAAATGAACCATAATTGACACACATGAACGTCAGGTCAAGGGTCAACATAAAATGTCATCAAAATCCGCGCGCGCATCATGACGCGCACGTACGCGCGCGTCAAAATTTAGAAATGCTCAAAATCACTTTTTAATCAAATTAGAGTATTGTCCAGGACATTTTAAGCATTTTGAATTTTTCTGTCCGTGCGCGTCCGTGCGCGCGTTATGCGCGCACACAGCGCGTAGAGAACGTAAAAACGCCGTTTTTCGCATATTTTGTCTTCCTGACACTATTCTTGACAATTTCCAACTATTTACAGTCAATCTCGACCTTCCATAATGTCGTACGCGCGCGTCAAACTTTCAAATTCGTGCGCACGTCAATGGGCATTCTAATGTAAAAAGTGGTAAAAACATGCCTATCTAGAATTCGCCATAGCTCGTCAGAACGCGAGGAAACCCCCAAATTTCTGTACATATTATGAAAGCCTGTGAGTTGTAGATTGGAATTCATGCAGAATTTTTGCCGATCGCATGTTCTAACGTCATCATATTTGCATATGAACTCAAAAAAATGATTTTGAAAAAATGACGTCATCATTTTTGTATTCATTTGCTAATATTTCAGTAATAGGTGATCGATTTTCTTCCAAATTTTGATATGTTATAGCTGAGACAATTCTCTACAAGATTAGTCACCACCATTTTTCATTTTGATGACGTCATCACACTGAAATCTTCAATTAAAGACGACATGTCAGATTTTTCCCTATTTGCGTGTTATGTCTATGGAAGATGATTTTTTTTCGAATCATGAATCTACATGACATCGTTCTCTGAGCAGTATCTCAGTTATTTTTGGTCTATTTTCTTCCAGATTTTAATATGTTGTAGCTGAGACTATAAGCTTTTACAAGTGTGGTCTCCAATTTTTGATCAGATGTCGGGATCATGCCCAATTTTTCAGTACAAAATGTGATTTGAGAATCCCGTTTTCGTTTACGTGTTATCTCTATGGGAAATATTCTGGTCTATCGGTAAAGCACATGACTACCATGGTCAAGGTACCTGGTTCGATCCCCGGGGCCGATTTTTTTATTTTTTTTTTTTGCTTCTTTTTGCCTGTCATTTTACCATGCTCTTCGACTATTGTAACATAAAAAATCACAAATCATGTAATAAACTGTCTTATTTTCCATATTATGTCTATTAGAGAGTAGTGTGCAGTAGTTGGTGTACAACCCTATGGAAATTGTGATTTCCTGTCCTGTATTAGAGTTATGGGGTTAATCTCCCAAGTATCCTGTATCATCATCATTATTACCATCACCGTCATGATCATCATCGCTATTATTATATCATCGCCATCATCATTATATCATTATAATCATCATAATCACCATTATCATCATCACCATAATCGTTTTACAATGACCGTTACACATTTTGCTACATTCCTGTCCTCAGGAAGCATCTCCATTCATGGCATTCTTGACATCCTGTCTTCTGTTTAGTATTTCCCCATTAATATGATCATCCTGATTACAATCATGATCGTGCAAATTGAAAGACAGACCACCTAATTCGTCCTCATGACGAATTAAATTCTAGTGTTATTTTTATAATCATCAGATACGCAGTTGACATAAAACTTATACGATTGCCATCTGTAAGCTTCCCAGTTTCTAGTGATACATTAATTGCCATATTTGTGATTTTCTTGCAATGTGATCTTTAAGATGCGGTTCTTCATGTTGTTTTCAATAGCAGGGTGCCTTTTAGCATTCGGGCTTATCGCAATGTCAGTCGCTGCCGCTACGTACGAACTTGAGGGCCACAAGCACAGGGACGACCAAACGGTGAATTGTCAACCGGGCGATGGAAGTACCTGGAAACCATGTTCCATCCCACACGTAAGTACATGATCTAGGATGATTGTACGACACATGCACCGGTGGCGATTGCTCCGCGGTAATTTCGTACACTAACCGAATTCTAACTTTAAAGTGATTAGGTAACTTTGTGGAGTCTTGACAAAATCTGAGCTGTCTGGCCTTACATGCTATCAGTGTATGTAATATGGTGTAAAAATGAAGCCCATGGGGAAAAAGCACTTCAAAATCACCATGTGCTTCACAAAAGTAAACATATGCAAATGACCGGAAATGCCAGACTCATTTTCCCCATTGACTCAGTGTTAGACTTAAGCGTATGGCCATACGCTTTCGTAAATGGGAGTATTCAGTCACAGATATCTTAATAATAGCATTATATATTTGAAAACCTTTCTATGCCTGGCTATTTATTTATCCTTCTGAACATCATTATACAAGACAGATATCAAAATTCAACAATTTATTAAATCAAGCTTCCACAAAGTTACCGAATGCCTTTAACTCTGGACCAAACATTATACCAAACCCTAACCCTTACCCTAAACTTAACCTAAAATGCAATTGCAACTCTAAACGTAACATTATGTCTTTGAGGAAAAAAATAATAGCCCGGATTTTTCGCCGGAGCGTATGTCCGAGCACCTCCAGGGTCCGTTGGTTTATTTATACATACACAAATGACGGAATAGGATAATTTGATTGGGAATATAAACATTATTCCTTATTCTACCATCTTCGCGCTGCACAGATGTGGTTATGGCACTGTACGGTACAGAGACATAATTATGTGGATGGCTCTGGCACTGTACGGCACAGAGACATAATTATGTGGATGGCTCTGGCACTGTACGGTAAAGAGACATAATTATGTGGATGGCTCTGGCACTGTATCAGCAACAGCACCAGCTGCAAAGAAGATCTGATGAAGCTAACAGAACAGCTAGTGAAACAGTTTATGTTGCTCCATTTCTCATATTGAACATTCAAAAACGATAATTAAAGAGAAAATCAATCATGTTAAATATGATCACGTATTTTCATTCTTGCATGGAAGGAATTATTATTGTTATTATGATTATTACTATTATCATTATCATCATCATCAATATTAATTTTACACTCTAAAAAATTAAGTGCTGTTTTCAGCACCTGGAGGGCTGAATTTAGCACTTTCTGAGTGCTCGTATAGTGACTGCACCTGAAGTGCTGATTTAGCACTTGCACGTGCTAATTTACAAGCAAAAAAAAAAAAATCGTGATTCTGGCGAGCCTCGAACCAGGGTCCGCTGATCGAGAATTGCTGACATTACTGCTAGACTTACTCACATCGTACGATTTAGAGCAGATCTTATTGTAACGTAGTGCATTTACGACACCACATAGTTCATGTTATGTACTTGACTCCCATGACGAAGCCCGATTGTAAGAAGCGTTTGTTAGTCTGTCGGTAACATCAGCGCCTCTCAATCAGCGGAACCTGGTTCGAGGCTCGCCACGGTCACATTTTTTTTTTTTTTTTTGCTTGTAAATTAGCACGTGCAAGTGCTAAAACAGCACTTCAGGTGCAGTCACTATACGAGCACCGAAAAAGTAGCACTTCAGTTTTTACAGTGTATTATTGTCAATATTCTTGTTTTCATTTTTATTATTAGTATTATTATCATTTTTATTATTAGTATTATTATCATTTTTATTATTATTATAATTTACGTAACTGCGACTTAAGGCGAATCCTAACAATCGGTTTATTTCGTCACAATAGAAACTCAACGTTACGGCGAAACGAGTGTAAGTTAGGGCGAAACGGAACAAAAGAACGAGACAAAAGATTTCGCCCTAAGTCGCAGTTAGAGTTATAATAATAATAATAATTATTATTATTATTCGGAAAATGGCGTTGAAGAGAGATATACTGAAGCCTTTCATCTTGCATTCATCAGAGTATACCGCAGAGTATATTTCGGCTTTCTGCTCATTCTTGCAATACGAAAGAGTGCAAGACGAAAAACTTCAGTACGTTTCTCTTCAGTACGTCTCTCTTCAACGCCATTTTCCGATTACGTAATACCAAACATCTTTTCAATTATTATTATTATCATTATGCTATGTGATTTATCGAATAGAACGCTCGGAGGGCGATCGATAGTCTGATAACAATCACAAGCTGTTTCCTCTCCATGCTGTGTTTGGTCTCTGCATCATACGGATGTTGCGTCAGTTGCGCCTGTTGCAGTGGCTGTTGTAAGATATGTTGCTGCCGGGATGGCGGGTGTACCGTCTGCTGTCAGACATGTTGCAACGGTTGCGTGAGACCTATTCCACCGGCAGAGGTGCGTACAACACGATTGCAAAGACTTTCAGGAAATCATCTCAAGGGCAATTTCCACGCGCTATTGAATTCTCGCTACCTCAAATATGCAATTTTCGACGTAGAGGGCAATATTATGCATGGAAATGGTCCGCATCTTCGTTAACATCACTTCCGTTCCGTATTGAAACACTACGGCTTATGAATAAAATGAGTGCTAAAATGCTTAATTTTTGGATCGCATGACATAAACCACTCAAATTTTGAAAATGCAACCAATTGTCTCAATAAATCATGATGGTATCTTTTCAAACATGTAGGTTAAACTCAATCTCGAGGATTTTTGTAATACCTGTACCTGTGTACATTTTCAATGCAAAAAGACAAACACTTCTCGACCCAATCGGGATATTGTCAGCACTGCGCATGCGTGGTTTGCATGACAAACGCCATCTGTTGGCGAAATTGCGTATTTGGGGTAGCGAGAATTGGATAGACCATGAAGCTTCATGGATAGACCCCCCCCCCCCCACTCAGTATTATTTAGGGTACGCGTATGCTTGTTCCCTCCCTTCTTTAAAGCGGGCATTTCCTGCCTTGGAGACCTCCCCCCCCCCCCCTAAATTCAGAACACTGCTCAATGTACCCCCTATCTCAGGTGAGCTCTCATTCCAACCCCATATCTCAGGACAGACACCAACCCCCTCCCAAGCTGTCATTACAATGCCTTGGAAGAGATGTTTTTTTAATGTTCAGAATGGTATCTCAGAACTCAATGCAGTCATAAGAAACCAAACAAAAATGAAAATCTCATGACATAAAAGTTTCATAACCCCCCTTTCATAAAAAGGTCTAGATCCCGAACATTGAATAATGCATGTGGTGTTCAAATAACTCTCACATGATTAATATGAAATCCATGGGGGCGAAAGAAAAAGAATGTACTTTTATACTCCATAAAAATTCAGTTTGTAGTGTTCGAAGTCTCTAGATCATGTCAGCCACCATGAAGTCTCCATTTCATGGGAGTGTCCGGTCAGCCTACTGCAACCCAGGTTATGGTTTTGAGTCGCCCTTTTCTGGAGGTGACGTTGAAGATGTATTATGCGTATATTCCCGGATCCTTCTCTCGACTTTATTGAACACTATAAATTTGATTTCTTTAACAAAGGGATCTTTGTTGATTTAAATACAGCATATGATGTCTCAGCACCCAATCACCCAGGTGTGTTTATAGTACAGCAGGACCCTTTGACTTCCGGTCAGGACTAGCCAGATAGGCCTACCGCGTCATACATTCTCATGGCAACGCAGACACCAAGGCCTCCATTGGAGCAAGGTTCACGATCCTCGACCTCTTCGACAAAATGATTAAGGCAATTAAATTGTCAAAGAAATTATCTACAAGCAATAATCCGGTTCGTAATTACGATTTGCGCATGTGCAGATAAAGGTCATTTGTACCGAGCACTTGACTTTTGTACGCTTTCAAAAAGGGCGCACCACGATGCGCTTGCCACTGTGATTTTACTACTGATCTGTTTGTAAGAATCTGGATAGAGCATTGGCTTGTTGAGGTGAAGCCGCTAGGCCGCCATGCTACCACTCCCATTTCTATAGCTGGAGATTGGAAAGGCCAATCACGTCGAAGCTGGTTCAATGGCTGTGCAGTGATGCGCAGCGTGCGCATTGTATTGGGAGTGGTTTAAATGGCCGCACTGTGGCTTCAGATGTTTGCACAGTGCGTATGGACCAATGCTCTATCCAGATTTTTACATAGAGATCAGTGGATTTTACTTAATAAACAGGTAGCGCCCTCAACAAAACAAATTCGCGTACAAACTGGTCATTCTTGGTCATTTGCACAATAAACTAATTACGAACTGGCTTATTTGGAAAAAGTTGAGTGTGTAGTACTAGTGAATTGTAGACATCGTTACCATTATCGGTTAGGTTGGCCTTATCATGTTTAATACTACGATGTTTGATAGATTTTGTGCAAATCGTGGCTTAAAAAAAATCATAACCTCTGTTGAATTTGGTTCTAAGTGTAAAAGAATGACGCGTGTGTATGTGTGTGGGGGAGTCTGGGGTGTAACTGAAAGCAGCACAGGCCAATAAATGTATTATATTATTGTAATCATAATAATCATGCCGGTACCTAAACGTTAATATTAACTGAAGCATGTGCGAGGAGACGAGGATGCCGATGAAAAACAGCCTGAAAACGTGACTTGACGAAGGCAATAGAGATCCAATTCAAGGAATTGTTTGCAAATACTACATTGTAGGCTTATCATATAATGTTTCATTGTACGTTGCGAACGAGGCATCATGGGACTATACCTGTTGAGTTCAACCTGGAATTATCCTCTGTAAATTATTGAATTGTAGCATAATAACGTCAGTATGCAGTGGCGTAGACACGAACACGCTTTCTATTGTTAGTGGGGGGGGGGGGGGGATGAATAGATCATCCCCCCACTAACAATGGATAATTATGCGTGTCTACGCCCGTGTCAGTATGATTTACGTTATTCAGCAGGTATTTTAGCATAGGCAATTGGTGCACATTAATCATGAAAACATATTTTTTAGCTTGGCATTAGCTAATGGTGTCATTTTTTTCTTTTTGCCATTTTTTGCAATGATTCACATCAACAAAACAATTTTCTAAGACACAAGAAAGTCAAAAGAGAAGGCAATATTTACAAATAATTGAATAATTCTTTTATGTTTCTTTAGAAGTAAGCTCTTCGTAAACAACCATTATATTGCCTACGCGTCTTTTTTGTTCAGATAAATAACTAACGAACAATTACAATGAATCAGAAATCATTTTCAAGTAAGTCATGCAGGTTTCGTAAGTATAAAAGCAGAATTATTACACTGTTACAAAAACGTGGTAAATTACCATTACACTACAACCCACGAGACCGACAGGCTACTTGGCGGACGTCTATAATTTCTTTTTAATCTGAAAGATCGCTTTGACTATTCTATAATCACAATAATATTTGCAAATGAAATTGAATCTAAATCAAATTTATGTACCACTAAAAAGTAATTATCATGCTTTAACTTGACATAGATGAAACGTAAACTATTTCCCAAAGTCCCACAAACACACTTTTGTGCAAGATTGAAGTATCCCATGGAGTGAAGTAGATATGAATACTTTAGTTACAAAACAGGCCATATCATTTCCTTTTTGAATGGAAATTTAGCTTTTGCATGAGCTCCATATACACCCAGAAGGTTGAATTTCTTATGGGAAAGTAAAAGGATATGGCCAAAAAATTGGGTTTGGGTTTTAAAAAAAATGCCCCATCCATTTCAGTTTCGTTCCAAAACATGCTACGTCCACAAAAGAATACCCTCCTCCTAGAACTGACCAATCACAGAGCAGCATGACACGCAATCATGATGTCGCACCCACCTTCAGTTTCCCAAACATTTTAATATGGTTTACTCCACAGTGTACACTGTGTGCATGGGGGATCAAGATTTCGCTTCCAAAACGTGCTACATCCACAGATTGTTAATAGTAATAAATCTGTGACGAGAAAAAAACAAACAAATAATATACCTGGATTTCATCAAAGAATTGCGTTATTATCCTGGTAATTACTACGACAAAGTTTAATTGCAAATCGATCATGCATATCATGATAATTGTAAATCTCTTATGGGTGTGGCATGTTTTGGAACCGAACTCTTCATTTATGAAGAGTTACAATGTATTTTTTAATATATATATATATATAAACACCTATCGGGTACATTAGGAGGACAGTTTTTGTTCTTTTTCTTTGTCCAACTGTCGACTTAATGTACCAACTGTCGACCTAATGTAGGGGTCTCTATTATGACGAAATAAACTGTATTGTCAACTGTCGACCTAATGTACCCGTTAGTCAAATATATGTATATATATACATGTAAATGTATATATATATGTATATATATATATATATGTATATATATACATGTTAATGTAAGCAAATGTACAACGAAAGGCTTGTTTGTGTAAGACAAATCCGTTCTTATCTCATTTGTAATGTCTAAAGTATCAGTAAGACGTATCGCATAAATAAGTCTAATATATAAGTGTCAGACTACAATAACAATAACAAAATGTATAAAACGAGCGTATAGTGCCATTAATGAATTGCCAAGTGAGTGCGTTATTAAAATCTTGTATATATATATATACATGTTATACTCGGACGAAATTATGGCGTTCATTTTTTAGTCTCACATTGATGTACAATATTTGGCAGATTCGTTACTCACAGGAAGCCCAATATTGCTGAAGCCGTGGCCATGGTACCCTCCATTCTATTCTCGTCTTAAAAAATCTAAAAGCTTCTAATAAATTCATTCTCGAGGTGTGAGGCTTCCCCGATTTATCAACAAATCACTGGTTTAAAAGGCATATAGACCCTGACTGTACTAGAATCTTGATGAAAATTCTGGCATTCGCTCCGGCCATGTTGGATTAAAAAAGATTTATCACTGCGTCACATGTGGAGAAACATGGCGGCTGTGTGACGTCATGTGCACTGGCGAATGAGCGTATCCAGGATGAAACAGTTCAGTGTGTATTCATGGTTCTTTACCCGAAATGCACCTCACCCCACGACGATGAGACAGAGTGCGTGTCCAAATAACTGCCGTCCCCTACATCCGGGTTACTGGGTGCTTTGTTCTTTCCTGCATATTCGATGATGAAATAGACGAGCATGATAATGCAGATGACGAGCATTATGATTCCAATGATGACGCCCGCTATTGACCAGTTCTTCGTCGATTTTGAAGCTTCGAGTGAGCCTTCATAGTCACCTTCCTTGTATTTGTCTTTAACCTGGGAGAGGAGGAGAGAGGAGGAGAGAGGAGGAGAGAGGAGGAGAGGAGGAGGATAATTTGTGTTGAAACTTATTTCTCTTTTCCCCCTTTCCTATAATGACGTGCCATTATCATCACACAGGGATGTAGAAAGAAGACCTACACTTAACATGCTTAATAAAGCTTTCCACAATTGTCTTTTACATAATCTGGCAATGACAAACCATGATGGGTAAAAAAAAGTCTTTTAAGTATAAATGATAACAGATTTACGGTGAGCCACTATTGTAAATCTCTACATAAAATTATGAATACATGCAAATGACCCATCGAATTTACACTCGAATTGTATTGAACATAATTTGATATTGACAACTCATGGTGAGTAAAAAGCATCCTGAAGTATAAATGATAGCAGTTTTACAGTGAGTCCCTATTATAAATTTGTACAGTTTGAAACATATTATATTAAGTTTTCCATAAAATCATGAATACATGCATATGAATCATCGAATTCCATCGTATTGTATTTCACATATTTAGACAATGAGAGTTCATGATGAGAAAAAAAGAATCATAACATAAATGATAGCGGATTTACGGTTAACTCTTACTGTGCAAAGGGGTTTTTTATCTTTCTTCAAAACTTTACCGAACTGTGGGCAATGCTTGCTTTTCTAATGTCTGCATATAACCATCTATTATTTCACAAAATATTGTGAACAAAAATTGTAGGAAATTTATTACCATTTCTTCTGATACCAAACATTATTAATTTACCCAATTTTATACATAATTATTGATAATTACATTTGCATTTCTTTGTTTTGTCCATTATATTTTGGTTCCTCATTCGTTTACCATTGCTCAATGTTGAAACAAGATGATATAATTTTTAAAATCTGCCATTTTCTATGAAAATTTCCATGGTAGCATATAATTATAATCATATATTTAGAATGCTTGATTTATGCTCAAAATGTTGATATACATTGACAACCTGTGGTCGAGCAATCGGTGAATGAATATGACAAATATATCTGTTACATATACGTGACATCGGCACTGAAAGAGTTAATCCATTAATGTTATCCATATTTTGAATGCGTAAAGTTTGAAGTATTATACAAGTTTTTTCCATAAAATCATCAATACACATGAAACATACATATGAAACATATATAGAACTCTTTCCTTTGTACTTTCTGAAATGAATAATTCTAATTATTTAAGATTTGCGTTATTTTCGTATTGATATTTCTGAAATTGTCTCCTTGAACAGCCTAACAAGTTTCAGTAACAGAACAGCTAGTCTATGTAGTTGTTGTTTTTAGGACAGCTCATAGAAATAAATCATACAGCAGATTATAGTTTAAAGATACATGTGCGCGGCGTATCTGGAAATAAGCCAGTTCGTAATTACAAATTGCGCATGGGCACATAAAGGTCACAATACTGTAGCGAGTACAATTAACCTTTATACGCTGTCATTTTTTACGCACCACGATGCGATTTGATATTGAATGGCCTTGAGTGGGCTACTAGGGTAAATCACACAAATGATGGGCGTATTTTTAAAGCGAGTGTGATATACGCTTGTGCACCACGAAAGAAAATCCATTCACTTTATTATTAATTGTATAATAGTAATAATATAATAATAATATGTCTTGTTTACCCATGGTAGCCCCATCAATATTATATAATGTTCTCCCTGAGGGCCCTTCAATCATATTGTTACCCCGGCTTTATCCGAGCGACCATGATAAGGTGCTCAAGCATTCAAGGAATTTCTTCCTACCGGGTACCCATTTACTTCACCTGGGTGGAGTGTGGCAAATGTACATTAATGTCTTGCCTAGTTCCACAATTTGCACCATTACATTATGTTTTTGTATTGACTTCATCATAAAACGCAGGTAAAAAAAATGCCATTATTTTGTCCTTACCTAAGCTTTTTGCAAGGGCTGCGAGCACACATGCATTGCCTTGATAACCATAACCTGTTTAAAGGCGTATCAACTTTTCTTACGCGTCACGCGCATCCCAAACCATGAGATATACAAATAATTCTACTGCACGAATGTTCAGTTACAATCATGGGATAATGAACGAGTCTCGTCGAGTTCTTTATCCGTCTCATTGTGACTTAAGTGAATGCAGTGCATATCACTACTGCTCCAGCCACAAAACATGTATTATTTGTTACATAAAAGGGTCAACAATACGAATATGATGTCAAAAAATTGTGTTTTTTTTAACCCCATCGAAATGCCAAGATTCGCACAGTTATTGCTTTCCTTAATTGAGGACATCACGTTATGCGTATCCGAAAAGTATAATGCTCGTGTGAATGTGCGCATCAAAATCCTTGCCATACCCTTCCTATTAATTTTGTATGCCACAGAGGTACGCATAAGCGCATCTCAGCCGTGCATTACCACTTTTTTTTTACCGTGGGTTATGACTTTTTTAATGGGACCTTTTTTGCACGGTCATGACGGTAGGAAGGGAAAATGCACGGTCACATGGTCTAATGTGACGTATCAGAATGCCTCCATTCTAGAACCAGTTTTATTAGAAAATATTTGCACGGTCATCCTGGAGAGCGTTTCATCAAGTGTCTTGTCAGTGATATTTACTGTCAAAATTAATTTGCTCTCAGCCAATCAGATGCAAGGATTTCAGTAGGTTGTCGGTAAAAATCACTGACAAAACGCTTGATGAAACGCTCCCCAGATTCTTTTACACAAACCATGATATATCGTTTTAAAATTGCACGGTCATCCTCGTACTTCTATGCCAAACATTATATACGCCAATTTTTCTGCTCGCCTAAAAACCCTTCATGCAAATAATACTTACCTGTATTGATTTGATGAGAGCTATTATGCCGATAGGTAAACAGCAAAAGATCGTAACAAAGAGAGCGAAAAATAAATGATCGCTGGGCATTGCCTGGGTGTTTCTTAACATCTCTACCGAAGAGGGCGACTTTGAAAAAGAAACAGAAAATAAGCATTAAGTTGGGTATTAAACCATTATAATTGTTACTTCCCAAATAAATATTCATTTACAAATAAGTTGATTCAAAATAATAGCAAGGTATTTTTATGTTTCCAACAAATGAGAACTTATATTTTTCTAAACAATTAAAAAAGACGACAGGCTATGAGACAGTATGATGAGCTTTTAAAAGAATGATAATTACAGAATTTAACCCGTTGAATATGTTGTTCGATTTTGTAAGAAAAGATATCTGCACAATACGGCCTATTTACTCTCTTTTTTAATTTTGTTAACTTTTGAAAAGAAAATTCCTAAAAACTGTTGTGCCAAATTGTTAACTCTTTTGGTGTATTATAGGGGATAAAAACATGTGTCCATACTCGGTATTTATTATTTTGGAAAATGGCGGTTTGGGGTCGCTGAAAATCAAGTCGTACTTAAAAATTTACAAGAATATGTTGTTGTTGTTTTTTGGCATTTAACGGCGTTCATTCAATAAAGAATATTTATGCCTTTTCTTTTTCTTTTCCTTTTTTTACCATATTTTGATAAAAGGTGTGGGGGGGGGGGGGGGGGTTAAGGACAAAAAATAGAACTAGATGTACACATAAAATAAAAATAAATCTATATCTTTTCCCTTGATTTTCATTTTCTTTGTCTGCTGAATGAATGAATGAATAGTTAGGTTTTAAGACGTGTATCAATCAGATATGATTATTTACGTCTGTGTGGACCGAGGGCTCCAACCCGCACCCCAAGTCAATTTGTAACTGCCCCGTCAGCTTGGTTTACAGGCGCACGCCACAACGCCCAACCAAAGTAGCCTTCTACAAGGCTGAGACTTATTTGATATTTCCATTCATTACGTAATGTAGTTCATCTTTCATTCACCTATTTGTGATTTTAAAAAAGGGAAGGAATGAAAATAACCGAAGGTTCTAACTGATTATTGAATAAAGCTCAAAATTTCTGATACATGTATGTATAAAATTTATTTCAATAATGCATTATTGCGCTCAAGTACTGCCTTATTCACTTGATTAGTGCTACCATGCTGTATACATGTGCGCCATCTACGTCAGTCCCATTGCCTATACATATTTTTTACAGGAAGATTCCGCCTTGATATCCGGTTTGTGCTAAAATGTGCTAAAATATTAGATCAAGATTAATACAATTTTGAATAAAAAACAAAGTTAATAGTGGATACATGTTATGAATCATTAATATTATTAATTAATCAAATACAAACTGGCAAATCTATGATACCATTTACATCTTTCCATTCGTAAAGAGAGAGAGAGAGAGAGATTTGAATAGTTTAGTAGCCAGCGAACAGACATCAGATACAAAAGAGTTGCCAGTTTATTTTTGATCGGTCACAGAGATTTTACAAAGGTTATACTTCTCAAACGTTCAGAGAACTGTTTCTCTATTTCTTTTTCTTCTTCTTTTTTAAATAGATAATTTAAGTACAGTTTGACATTTAAAGGAAATGTCCTTTTTTCGGCAGACACTTAAAAACGGACTTACCTTTGGTTTTCCTGTAATGAATGTGAATGAAAGAAAAAAGGATAATTTACATTATGATTAAAACAATTGATGGAATTATGCAATACAATGCACCGCACGGAAAAAAGAGAAGGTTAAGGAAGTTGGACTATTCGCTCATTTCTGATCAAACGGCTTAACGCCCCCCCCCCCCCCCACTCACACACACACACACACACATGTGTCCTTCACTCACGTGTGCCCTTCACTCACATTGGTCATCCACCATAGAACGCTATACAAGCAATATTACACAAAATAAAAATAATGGCCAATGTGCATATATTTTTAAAATAAAAAGACTTATGCATAGTTTGAACAAAAGCCGAATTAGAGCAGAAATAAAGACAGTAAAATTATTATGATTTAACTATCCAATGAAAAGGGGGCATCGATTATATTCGAGGAACAACGTAAGCAGGTGCCTACTCGAAAAGTAAGGCTTCTAATAAAATGAAGAGTAGTATTAGTACTAGTGATAGTAAAATAATAGAAAAAGAATAGAAGTCATAGTAATAGTAATAGTAGTAGTAGTAGTAGTAGTAATAGTAGTATTAGTAATACTTGTGCAGCTATCAACCTATACTACAAATAGTACTGCAGCTGAATAACATTCCGATGATGCATCCCATTGCTTCCACTATGTGATCTACATGTCTTGTTTATAGGTCAACTACCTTCATCATAGGGCGTATGTATATCTTTACTGTTCCAAGAGCCTATAAACCAAACCTCTTTTCTTAGTAGTTGTTGTAGTAAAACTATTGTTTTGCTGTATTAGTAGTAGTAGTATAGTAGTATTATTATAGTAATACATGCAGTTGTATTGTTGTATTAGTAGAAGTACTAGTGATAATATTGGTAGCAGTAAGTAACAGTAAGAGGAGGAGGAGTAACCGCAGCGGCGGAAGCGGGAGCAGTTGTAGTAATAATAAAGTAGTACTATTACTACGAGGTAGAAACATAGTAATACTAGTATTAGCTGCAATAGAACCAGTTCCATAGGAGTAATATATACTGTAATAGTACTTTCTAACTGTATTGGACCTAACTAGTCTGTAAGGCATGCAGTTTATAGCCTATACCGTTGCCGCTATGCAGTGTGCATGTCATCTTAATAGGTCATCCGCTTTCATCATTGAGCGTATGTTTTTCTTGGCCATTCCAAGAACCTACAACCTTAAAGCTCTTCTCTTAATAGGTTCCACAAGAGGACGAACAAACCAATCTCTCAGAAGCTTTTTCCAAATATTTCTCTTGTCACCATTACTGTTTTCTAAACGGTTCTGTTTTTACATTGGTTTGAACTAGCTCTAAGGCAATTTTAGTCCATGTCATATTTTGTCTGTTTAAATACTGTATATTTTTGTTGGAAAATCAGGTAACAGGTATGGAAGTCATTTTTTTTCATTCAGTTTTTATTGATCAATATAACAGGATTACAGAGTCATCAGAACATGATTAAAAACAATAAGTAAAAAAGGGAGAAAAAAAATAACAAGAATCAATACATGTTAACCTAATATTAAAGTGGAGCAGCATAAAATAAATCAGCAGAACTAGTGTGCATGTATTTCTAATACATATTTTAGGGAAACAGTCTTTATATGGCTACGTCATTTTCTTAAACTTTCACTGTCAATCGGGATATCTACTCTCTGTTTTCACTCAAGCCAAATTTCGATGAACATTAAGTGTCCCTTTAAGACAGGACTTCATAAAACTTTAGAAAACAGAAGACTAATAAGCTGCCGTATTAAAAGTAGGTAAAAAGTAGGTAGGAACATGGCTATATAATGAAGTTAACTTCATTATTTCATGTTACCCAACTGATTAATTCTATACCATTGATTTAACATGGCTATATATACGCATACAGGTGTAAAAATGAATATGAACACTGCGTCCCGTGACATAGCACTATCAATCAAAATATAAAATGCGATTGAATGGTTGGACATAAAGGGGGCCTGTTCGTGGGAGTAACTGGTATGATATAATATGTAAAACACGTGAAGGTGACATATCAATGACTATGTTGAATAATATTGAAAAGATTTACATTTTGTACCTATCAAGATGTGACACTCACATTGAATATTGAGGTGATTTTTTTTTTCCTATTGATATCAAAAATGAAAAATTAGAAATTCAAACTACTTAGTTTGAATTGAAATTATCCACTATAGAAGTACTTACATGTTTGGTTGCATATATAAATCAGGACAAAACTGAATGTACTTTATTTTGCTAAAGAAAAAGAATTGGGCGACCATGAAGTATAAATCTGTCATATATCAAAGCGGCTGTCTGCCTAATGCTCCGCATTCTGATGTTGATTGATCTGTTATTGTCTATTTTCGTTAGCAATCTCGGAATTACTATATGTTGTAGAAAACAAAAGGGATGAAGATGCGTAAGATGCACAAGGTTCAATTTGTTTGCATGTTATCATACAATATCTCCAACATCACTTCGAGGTTTGTGCGGGTTTATATTCATCGTCAGGCCTATTTTCATTTTCCAATACGCTATAAGTAATTATACAAACATTAAAAAAATATATCCCCAGCAGAAATACCGACATATTTAAAAGATTTATTAGGTTTTTTCACTCAGACAAAGATCAAAATTTATGAAAAAAGTTACATAATGTATAAGAAAATTTGTAGAATCGACTTTTTACACAATGGTAACTACATCGATTTGAGATTCAATTAGTTGGTTGGATGGGCGAGGTTGGGGGAGTAGGTGTGCGTTTGCTTTCACACATGCTTATTCAGGGTGATGCTGAGTAGTATATATTTGCAAGTGCATTGAGAAAGAAACCGAACAGAAGTTTTCCGGAAGTTCGATTGTGTAGCAGATAGAAAAAGTTGTGTATACATAATTGTATACATAGTTTTGAAGGACCCAAATTATCAAATAACTAAAGCTGACTGAAAATCGAAAACTACTTGAATTCTACGTAGCGTTCCAACAACGGCCATTTTGTAAACGGGAAATGAAGCGTGGGTTACATCCGCTGTGTTATATGATCCTGTGGGGGAGAATGTGAATTGAAGATGATAACAAGTTAAATAAACATTAATACGAAGTCTATGAATCTTCCAGAGGAAATAGTGGAACTGCGTGTAAACTGGACGATCTTGAAGAGCTGAGGCTGCAGATACTTTATCAACTCACGCTGTGCCGGAGAATTGTATTTCCCGGTCATAAACACCTTCAATGGACCGATTTCCTTTTTACACTGTCCTCCTTTCGTTCTCGTTGTACTCTTAACTCGTAAGAAAAGGATGTCATTTGAATATTCAGTTTTGAGTTTCTTAAACTATAGCAGTACAGTTTCTTTTGATTATCATTTTTATCCAGAATGATAGGAATGACGTATTATACATAAGAATAAAGAGCAAAATTCACCCAAAATTTTGAGTCTATTTTCAATACAGTACATTTTGCCGTTCACGAATGAATGCGATGTAATTGTAACTAATCATTAAGGTCTCCAACTGGGCAATGGTATGTAAAATATTATAATTTCTGTTATTTTTTCAGTTTTCATTTACATTGGTTTATTTTTTCCCCTTCAAATTATGTAGGTGTGGAAAATAAGAATAACTGTTGCCAATTTAAAGAATGGAAAGCTGATTGATTTAGACCATAAAACTATATGCACTGCTATGGTTTAAACAATTATCACAAGTTTTTACACATTCAGATATTTCAAAGGTGTGGGGTAAATCGGATTGACAACATTTGTCATCTAATTAACTTTTCATCAAGGAGGGCCTTACGGAGGACATTTCGAAGAAAGATTAAAATAATAATAGATATCTGAATAAAAATGAACTACAAATGGAAAACATATTGGCAAGATCTTGTGTAACTGTCAATATTTGGAATAATTATATCTATGACAAATATTTCATCAACTAATGAAACTACAGGCTCTGCTTTTTGATAAGTTTCTTCATACTGTATTTCACACCATTCGTTTATGCCTTGTGCAGGCCCATGAAAGCCTAGAAGGCTGATGAGGATGCTGGGGGTGCTGTACGCTGGGGCGCTGTGGGTGCTGTAGCCAGCAAAATGCTAATAACCTTCTTTCTTTTTTTTTTCTTTTTTTTTTTTGCTTGACAGAGATTTTTGGAGTTAAGAAGAGGCCCCAAAACGCTGATCACTTTTCTTTTTGCTTGTCACAGATTTTTGGAGTTAAAAAGATACCTCAAAACGCTTTTTCTCTCTCTCTCTCTCTCTCTCACAGCACCCCCAGTGTAAAAAATCGTTCACAGGGACCTGGACAGGTCTTGTGATGATATTTCAGAAATACATCATTTTCTTGTGATACATCTCCTCAAATATCAAAAAACGATATATTTTCATATAATATATTGCATGTGTGAAATACAACACAATCTAAACTCAAACAGAAAAAATGGGCCCTGTTTCATAAAACTTGGTATCAATAACTAGTTAATATAACAATTATAAGCTACTGAAATACTTGCATCTGAATGGCTGACAGCAATTTTTCATTAGAAATGGGGCAGTTGATAATGATAACATTTTTTTAATGAGACGGGGCCCTGATCTAGCTGAGAGTATGCTAATTAATAAACTATCTGTCTATACCCCAATTATTTTCATATATCATTCTATTAATTTGATTTGTTTTTGATTATCTCTTTTACTTCTCTATTCTTTAGGTGATGATTTATCATGCACTTTGGTCATTTCAAAATCCACGTCCTACCAAAACAGTGAAATACATTATAATAAACTTCACCACTGCGCTCTAAACTCTCCCTTTAATTTGCACTGTTAATTTGCAACGAACAGTACCTTTAAACACGTGCCTCTAGAACCGATTCTTACCCAATTTCACAACTGGTGGAGAATGCCTTCTTCATTAAAAAATTGTATTATCATTTATCTTTCTATTTTTTCCATACATGATTTTAATTTTGGAACTTTTGCATAATCGAACCTATTATCGAATATTATTGTGTTTCAATTTTTGCATAAAATTTAATTAATCTGATTTCATTTTAAATTTTATCGGCCGTGAATATATAATTCACTGGTTTTCTTATTTTCATTCAAACTTAAACTTATTTCAAGTTATATAAATGCAATAGCTCTATGCTTTAACTTTAAGAATACCTTGTCATATATTATCTTACTTGTCTTAATTTGCTATGTATATATATTATATATATATATATATATATATATATATATATATATATATACATACTTTGCTATGTATTATACATATATATAAAATACATAGCAAAGTTCAGACAAATAAGATAATACCATATATGACAGTAAAATACATATATATTTCTAAATTGAATTGAATATAATTCAGCTCTGAGGCTGACATTTTCGGTATTTTCTTATAGTTTAATAAACGATTCAATTCGGATTCAATTGAAGACCTACTGCATCTAACGCTATCTCTGATCCCTAATCTGCTTTATTTTTGGTTTTGTGAGCGCATCTCGCCTGAATGAAAAACCATAATTATGAAAACAAACCATAAAAAGACCACAACCTTCAAGTTCCCACTTTCATACAATTCTGCCACGTTCATCCACTGCCTTATTCTTTGTAGTGTAAACGCGACTCCCTCAAACGAGAAAGCCATGCCTTCATCCTCGAATGAAGACGAATTATTAATTCACATTGATTTCCTTGGCGTATCAATCTCAAACCGTCGTGAAATGCGGATACACATTGAGTACACAGAGTATCATCATATCAGCTTGGCCAACCTAATAGAGGAATGCATGGTTTTATTTTGATATTTTCATCACGATCTGTATAGAGTTTCACTATTGTTTGTCCACGCATCATACAGTTCAAAATTACATGTATATAGAATTATTTGAACAACCTGCAATTAACATGAACAATTGTGAGACAGTATTGGTGATTTGTTTGAAAGACAAGGAGAAAGCAAAATAAAAATTGATATCAATATTCATAATAACGAAAAATATGGTGTTATTAATTTGCATTTGAATCAGTGTACTTTTCCTGAAAATTCATAGCTGTAGCGCATTTAAGAAACAAGCTTAAAGTAGTATTAGTAGCATTAGTAGTAGTAGTAGCTGTTGGTTTTAGTAATAGACAGTAGTAGAAATAATAGTAGTAGTTGCAGCAGTAGTGGTAGTTGTTGTTAGTAGTAGTACTAGTTGTTGTTGTTGTAACAGTAGAAGTAGTAGTAGAAATAGATGTAGTAGTAGTAGTAGTAGTAGTAATAGTAGTAGTAATAGTAGCAGCAGCAAGAGCAGTAGTAGTATAGTAGCAGTAGTATAGATAATAGTAATAGCAGTTTATAAGTTATACGAACCTGAATCACCCATTGTGACGTAGGGGTAGTATGCTTTTCCTCTGGATAGATAGAATGGCACTGCGGTGATGAGATGATTGACTCTTTACCTGCAAAGTAGGTAAATATTACACGGGCTTTTATTTTTGCAGAGTTGGTCAGGGAGGATGCAAAGCAGCCATGGGGGTAGAAATTGGACAAAGAAAGGGGGGATATTAAAGAGAATGTAGAAGAAAGAGTAAAATTAGGAGAACCCAAAGTATGGTGTAGAGAGTGAGAGAGAGAGGGAGAGAGAGAGAGAGATGGAGAGAGAGGGGATTCATATTCAGATTCAGATTTTATTTTTTTAATTTCCAACAAAGTACAAATACAAAATACAATTGCCATAATACAAAATACAATGCAAAATTCATACAGAACATCTAATTTGACGCTGAGATAGATCAATACAATAAATAACGAGGTATAAAGTGCAATATAGAGATGTTATTATTCTTATTTCTCAAATTGGAAATCAGGAAGAAAAATACAAGAAAAAAAATGAAGAAATTGCATAACTATACAAATCTTTCGGGGAAGTGAATTTTAGCACATTACAAATATCGTGTTTAATGAAATATTTAAACAAAAAATGAAAGAAAGCGAATATAAACCTCTTTCCATTTCCTCATTTCATTCTTTTTCTATTAACGAAGGAAGATCAGTATCAAATTATCTGTAAACCAGTGTAGGAAAGTAATAGCGCTGATGTTGCCAAATCAAAAGACACATATGATTTTAATGATCATGATAACTGAAATAGTAGTAGTATTAGTAGTAGTAGTAGTAGTAGTAGTAGTAGTATTAGTAGTAGTAGTAGTAATAATAATAACAATCGTATTAATAATCAATAGTAATAATAAATGTCTACTTTAGTACAGGTATTCTTCAACTCTGGAGCTCACTGTGTTTGCTCTTAAATATAATATATCTATCATGTATTAAAATACATGTATATAATATGATATATAATGTAATATAATATAATATACTATATAATGTATAAGATAATACAACAAATATATAAATTATATATATAATATGGTTAAAAACAACAAAAAAACAAATGAAAATGAATGCCACATAGAGATGTGACCAAAACAAATAATGGTAACGAGAGAAATTAGGAAATTTAATAGGGAAATTGTGGGAAAAATGTAAATAAAAGATCGACTCAAATGAAGTCACAACGAGTGTTTACATCGTCATACGTCAATCATTTCTCTCTCTCCCGAAATACTGCTGCTATATCCATTTTCCCTAACGAATAATCAGCCTGCTGATTGTGTTGTTACAATTCTATTTTCATAAAGTTCGTCGACCGAACCATGCTGCTTTAGTCGATAAAGTACACTGAAGAATTGTGATTTTACGCATGCACTCATATATGATATTTCCATCTAAATTTCTCGTGCACAGCCCTAAGAGTCAACACACTCAAGAATCATATTGAATTCTTATCACATCTTTAACGATTAAGCAGTGTGGGAGACAAATTTTCAACGTATAAGAATGAAAAGTGAATCTTTAGTGAATTCTGGTTAAGACACACAATCATAATGATAAAATCATTACGGTATGATAAATGAAATTGTAGGGCAAATTTTACAAAACGTCTCGGGATATATGTGATTTTTAAACTTTGATTCATTTTATTACTCTAATTCAGGGAATACTTTTTATCCAACAGCTACGGGTTGTGAATACTCACGCTAGTTTTCAATTAAAACGAATGGACTCTGATCAAAGTTTCAGGATGGAGGCTTAGCAGTTCTTATTCTTGGGCTTTAAGATATGTCAATAAAAAAAGGTCTGCCAATTCTACTATTGTTTGATAAATCTACATATTTCTTTTATTTCTGACTGACAATAAAAGAGAAGAACCCAGATTACATGTAGCTGATTTTGTTTTTATCCTGGTACCAGATCTCAAATACATTTCCATCGATCAATTAAATCAAGCGACCTAACAAACAAGCGAGAGAATCATTTTCTCGTCTCGTCAGTCAAAATAATAATAAGATAAAGAAATTAGACTCCTGCGTAGGCACACATCGCTCAGTCAAATTGGTGAATATAAATAACTATTTCTAACTAATTAAAGCTTTAACAAATTAATAACTGTTTTCTTATGTAAGTACCAGCTATCAAATACGTTGCCTGTCGAAATATTACGTCAAGCCAGCTAATAAACAAATAAGAGCTTAATCCTTGAGTCAAAATAATAACAAGATAAATAAAAGTAATCCTTTCTAGGCATACGTTTACATGTATAACTCAGTCAACCTTGCGAATATCAATAACTATTTCTTACTAACAGTAATATGTATATATACATATATATATATATATAAAAATATAGTAAAAAAATATATTTATCTATATCTATATCTATTTCTTTCTCTCTTTCTCTCTCTCTCTCCTCTTTAACTTCTTTTACCATGGTTGCGCGAGTTTCCATGGAGCTTTCTCCCTTTCTGCGCTTCTGCTCTATTACGCCTCTATATCTTTCTCTTTCTCTCTCTCTCTCTCTCTCTCCTCTCCTTCCTGATCTCTACCATGGTTGCGCTGGTATCCATGGAGCTTTTGCGTTGTTTTTGCACTTCGCTCTTTTGTGTACCTATCTAATAAATTTTCATCATTTCCTGATGAAGGCCTATGGCCGAAAATTCGAATTTTTTCATCGTATACGGACTTTTCATTCCTACTTTGTCTATATATATATATATATATATATATATACATATAATAATCAATCTTTTCTAATTTTGGTACCAGTTCTTAAATGCATACCTATGGAATGATTATTCCAACTGAGCTAACAAACAAGTGAGACCTTGGGGCGTTTCATGAAAGGACTTGTCAGATATTTTATCCGACAAATTTGTTCTCAGCCAATCACAGCCAATCACATGCAAGGATTTCAGTAGCTTATAACAGTTCTCGGATACAATATCCGACAACTTCCTTTCATGAAACGCTCCCCTTATCTTCTAGCGTGAAAATGATAGCAAGGTGAAGAAAAATAATTATTAGGCATACATCGCTAACTCATTAACTAACAGTAAAGAAAAGAGCTAACCCAAAATAGCTGATTTCTAATCTTTGTACCAGGGCCCCGTTTCATAAAACTTGTCATCAATGATAAGTTGCAATAGCTGTTAAAAGCTACTGAAATGCTTGCATCTGATTGGCTGAGCGCAAATTTGTCAGTAAATATCACCAAGATACTTGATGAAAAGCCTCCCCCCCCCCCCCCCCCCCCCCCCGCTCTCATGTCTATCGAAAAATAACATCACGATACCTTACAAACAAATATGAGCTTATCTGCTCGAGTCAAAGTGACTTTGAAACCCGTTGACTACTGAAATCTTAAACTCTCATAGGCTTAATACAGGAGCCATCCGGTTCCCGTAGTCTATGGGATAAGATAAAGAAAATTAATCCTTCGTAAGCATAAATCGATAACTCAGTCTAATTTGCGAATATCAATAACTATTTTCTAACTAAAAGGTTAAAACCCCACCAAAATAGATGATTTCTTATCTTTGTACCAGCTTTCAAATCTACGTTTATCGAATAATTACCCCTACTGATCTAACAAACAAGTAAGAGCTTATCTCCCCACGTCAAAAGAATTATAAGATAAAGAAACTAATACAGCCTTAACTAACTCAGACTTGTCAACATCAAAATAGATGATTTCTTATCTTTGTACCAGCTTTCAAATCTACGTTTATCGAATAATTACCCCTACTGATCTAACAAACAAGTAAGAGCTTATCTCCCCACGTCAAAAGAATTATAAGATAAAGAAAATAATACAGCCTTAACTAACTCAGACTTGCCAACATCAATACTTGCTCAACGATGATACAAATCATCCAAAACAAACCTAAATTACTCAACAAATCCAAACAGTTTCTCATATCATGTTGACGAAAACACCAATAAATCAAACACGGAATTTCTCACCCTACGAGTAATCCAGAAATGCAAGTTATTCCAATAATCCGATCCGATCCGATCTTAAGATTGTATATGATGCCCGAGCGCGGATCATGAGGACACCGTATGACGGCTTCGCTGGGGCAGGGCAGCTTGGAGATGACAGTGCATATGGCATGCAGTCAATGCCATAATTGCAACAATGAAAAATTTAATTTTTGATCATTCTGCAAAAGATCGATCTATATTTAATCATTCCCAAAATAAGATACTGAATGAATAACATATCAAAAGCAGCTGTACATTCCTATTGTTTTCTTTTCGTCTTATAAGAGAGATAACCCTATATATAACTTTTCTATGACTATTTTGTCAAGGCTGTAGATATTTTGGTTATTATAACAAATAATAAATAAAGACAAACAAAAAATAAAAACACTCTGTGAACAATGTAGAAATACTTATGTGGAAGTACGTACTTATGTAGAAGTACAATGTAGAATTACGGAGTGTCATCTATTGTTTGTTATTTACTTTTCATCTCCGAGCAGAACTTTAATTGTATATGTATGTATATATAATATATACACATATATTTATCAGGCAGGCAGTGCCTTTTATCAGGAAGGCAGTGCCTTATATAATCTAATAATCTTACCTAAGGCATGGTAAATATCTTTTCAGAAATCTACATTTTATACTGGACCTAAAATATGGAATGATCTGCCAAACCTTATTATATTAAATCGTGGGATGGATAATTATCTCTTCCGTCCAAGAAAATCGACATTTTCACTCACTGATTCAAAAAGGATCGACCTTTTTCACATTAATCATTATGGCATCGACTGCTTGCCATGGGTTCGCGCACATTCAGTGATATGATGGGTGCTTTGGGAGGATGCTCGCGTGTATCTGTTACGAGGGCATCCGGCCTCCAAATATGTAACGTCGACTCACGGGGCTGGATCGGTCGGAATGTTGATGCAATGATAGGGTGTGTCATGAAAAAAAGAGGAAAGCAGTATGAATCACGGAAGAGAATAAGTACGCCTACAGCCGGGGGCGGGGTGAAAATATTAGACCATGCTATATCGGGTATTTGCGCATGTAAATGGACAAAAAAATATTTTATTTATTTATATATCTATTTTTATCTATTTTCATAGATTTGATTTTATTATTGGTATTTCTTTACTTAGTTATTTTATTTTATTTTATTTATCTATTTACTTTATTTTTCATTTATTTATTTATTTATTATTTTATTTATTTATTTATTCTGATCTTATTGATTTATTTATTTATTGTATTTTTCATTTTTTTTTTGTTTATTTAGTTATTTTTTTATTTTTTTAATTTTTTAAATTATTTTTTATTTATTTATTTATTTATTTATTATTTTTTTTTTTTTTGGGGGGGGGTGCTTTCTTCAGTGAATTACACATCAAAGGAATCGCATTTTATTTTCATAGTATTTTATTTCCTTCTTACCACACACACAAAAAAGCCCCCAGTAACCATTCTCCGTTAATATTTTCCCATGGTTGTATGGTGAGTTTCACTTCTTCCTCTATCATAACAATGTCGGTGGTGGTGGGGGGGGGGGGGGGGGGGCTTATGCATAATCATTATGATATTCTGACGATGTAGATTACTATGTAAAAGCTAAGTAGGTCACTAAAATTATTATCATATTAAAATCTTTTCTAACCTGCTCCCCACAAAATACAAAAGAAGAAATCAGGAAAATGGAAAATTCATTCACTTTTCGTTGGTCATCAAACATACACAGAAGTCTTCATGTTGCAAAAACTTCCCCTTTAACACTCTCGTTACCACAAGACTAAAATACTATTCACTTTGTACATAGTGTTGTTGACTTTGGTCCTGACAGTGTTAATGATAATGTTGATAATGATGATTATGATAAAGATGATGATGATGATGATGATGATGATGAAGATGATGATGATTATTATGATAACTTCTACTAATCTACTTGTGTGTTGTAGGCCTACTACCGGTATCACATAATAAAACAAAGTTTCTATAGATGTTTTTGTGTTTGTTTGTTTTTTGTTGTTGTTTCGTTATTGTTTTCTTCTCCCACCCCCCTTTTTTTCATTCCACTTATACACATTAATCCAGTTATGCACATTGTTAAGGATTTATATTGAAAAGCGGTTATGGTTTGAATGGAACACGCAGACAGGGTAGCGTTTCACCAAGTGTTTGTCAGTGATTTTTACCGACAAATTTGCTCTCAGCTAATCAGATGCAAGGATTTCAGTAGCTTATAACAGTTGTCGGTAAAGATCACTGACAAAACGCTAGATGAAACGCTCCTCTGGTTTAAGCATAAATAGGTCAAATAATAAACCGAGTTTGTGTAAATGGAAAACTCATCATTCGCTGCCGTGTAATGTGATTATTTTAATGCACTCAATAAATAATATGGACTTTGTGCGTCAAACTGATTTGATAAGGATCTACCTGTATATGTATGTTAGATGTTGTGTGATGGTAGATATTAGGGAGCTTGGAAGTACATGTATGTGTGCTTCTCCACCATCTACGCAGTCTACAGGAAAGTAGCATCAGAGAGATGGATTGATGCAGTAATAACCTTTAAAAAGCATATGAGAACCATATTTATCATAAGGAGAGCACTGTATCAGTAATTTGCTTGATTTATCTAAGCTCACATGTAAAGCTTTGCGGATGTTTCATCTATAAAGAAAATAGAAATCAAACCAAATCGAATCATATAACTCATTCGATCAGGGGATTAATCCTTGCCTTCATCGCCTTGGGTCTTTTTGATTGAAATACATATTTAATGTATACATGTGAGATTACAAATATATCGTTACTTAGAAGATGAGAACAAAAATATTCCGTACAGGAGACTACCATCATTCATGGGAATTTTGTTCATCTTGCTACATTTTCGAGTGTCGTCCTATGCAGGTCACTCCCTAAGGACAGTTTCACTCCAAATATTCAGAAGGTTTCTTCCGAAAGAAACAGGAGAGGTTATGCCATTCGGTTAACTCATTAACTACTGATATCTCTCATTCCCAAGTATTAAACACAGGGGCCACTCGCTTCCCGTAGGCAGTGGGTTAAAGTTAAACGAACGCGATAAAAACTACTTTCGAAAAATAAACTCAAGACAATTTCAATAGCCCTGTCTATCACCTTTAGAAATGTGCGAACATTACAATGGTGTATTACATAATCCGAACCTGATTTCTATGGGCAGTACAATAGGCCTTTGAAATTGCCCTTGAGTTTATTTTTCGAAAGTAGTTCTTATCGTGTTAACGAGATTCGAGACTAAAATAGAATATTTTGGTCTAGAAGACAGACTATTCTCATCACTGGTGAGTACAAGGATGAGCATGTTGATGTATATAATTTCCATCGCTCATGCCTTGGTGATTTTCGTCAGAGAAGCGAAAGCAAAACAAGAATCATTGTCGGTCCTTTCAACATCTAATTAGAATGTCCCATTGATATTACACGCTCATCGGTGTCCTACATGCATTCCGATTGAGTGAGTTCAGGGGGCCGTTTCATCAAGTGTCTTGTCGGTGATTTTTACCGACAAATTTGCTCTCAGCCAATCAGAGGCAGGAATTCTGTAGCTTATAACAGTTATTGCAACTTGTCATTGATGACAATTTTTATGAAACAGGGCCCAGGTGAGTTTAACGAAGATGTATTGCGTGGAGCGAAATGATCAACCCCATGCCAAAACCCGATAAAGCCCATGTGCGTTATCATGATTATGGATAATGCTGTTGAACAATTACGTCTGGGTATATAAATGTTTTTACGAGGACCAGGGGAGCATTTCATCAAGTGTTTTGTCAGTGATTTTTACTGACAAATTTTCTCTCATCCAATCAGATACAAGGATTTCAGTAGCTTATAACAGTTGTCGGTAAAAATCACTGACAAAACGCTTGATGAAACGCTCCCCAGGTAACTCATCCTTTTTTTTCTTCTTCAAAACTAACTTACACATGATATTTGAATCTGTTAAATCTCCCCCGGAATCTTCCCCTCCTTTTTTATTTCTTCTTTCATTTTCCCGAAGTAAATGGAGCGTGAGATGAAAAAGAAATTATATTGAAAGATCAAAATTACACAAATAAAAGAAAAGGACTTGAAAGGCAAAAACAAAAAGAGATAATTTGATTTTATAGCATAGTCCGTAAGTGAACGAAGATGTTTCTTTCTATCTTTCTTCTTTCTTTTCTTTTGTTTTCTCATCGTTTGGTTTTCTCTTTTCTTTTCTTTCCTATTCTTTCTTTTTTTTCCTTTTCTCTCATTTTCTTTTCTTATCATTTCTGTTATATCATTTTCGTTTATTTTATTTTATTTCATTTAATTTTGTTTTAGTTTGCTTTATTTTACTTTCGTTTCTTTTTCTTTTCTATTCTTTTCTTTTCTTTTCTTCAATAATGGTACCATCTGCCTATTTCCTTGTAAACTTTGAATTGAAATGAATTTCATTAAATATCTTTGATCAATATTCTTTTCTGAGTATTTTATCTCACAGGTAGACCCTGTCGACGCTTAAACTTTGATGTTACCATGTAATAATCCCAAGTCATAAATTAAAATGCCTTGTGTCTTTTCGATGCTCCCATTTTGGCATTGATTAATTGACTTAGTCGTGTAATGTCATTTCCAGTGAAGCAGCTGATTACAGTGGTCGCATTTACACGCGAGCGGATTCCAGACGAGTTACGATGTATACACAAGGAGTTATGGGAGGCTTCTTATAATTATCGAGTCAATATTCATTGTTTCATTATTCTAATTTAAAGGCTGTTCATTTCAGTGAATGAGAGTCAACATCACCTTACGGAGAAAGAAAACGAAAATAAAATGAGGAAGAAGAAACTTAAGAAAAATAGAGTTAGCATAATAATGTCGGTAAATTAGTCTTCCGGTATTGAAAGTAAAATTTAAATAAATATACAAGATATACGGAGAGCCGGATAGAGAAATATATATAGAGGGAGAGAGGGGGGGGGGGGGGGGCAGAGCGAGAGAGACATATAGCGAAAAAAGATGGAAAGAGAGAAAGAGGTTAGTGCACATGCAGGTACGGGAGCTGAAGTCGCCAGAGAAAAGTGATGATAATGATGATGCTGATGAGGACGACGATGACGATGATGATGGAGATGATGATAATGGGGATGAAAGAACACAAAGGGTGAGTACTATTATTCAGATATACAGGAACGATGAGAAAGCCAGAGAATGACATAGAACTAAGGAAATGAAGTAAGTGAAAATGGGAAAGATGGAGAAGTGAGATTGAGGGAGAGAGAAAATGAAATGAGACAATCAGAAGATAGAGATATATAGGAGACAGTGAGATTTATCTACATAAAGTCAGAGAATAAGAAGGTCAGAGCTGGGGTAGAGAGAGAGGGGGATACGGAGAGACATAACTCTACGGGAAGAGGTTGAGAGAGACAGACAGACAAAGAGACAGCGAGAGAGAGAAAGAGAGAGAGAGAGAGAAGGAGGAGGGCGAGAGGGAGAGGTGAAGGGAGATACGGAGAGACAGATACCGAGAGATAGAGATGGAGAGACATATAGAGAGAGGGGGTAGGAAAGATGGAGAAAAAGAGGGAGGAGAGAGAGAGAGAGAGAGTATAAGCTATTATCTAATTGGCGTGTCTGATTCGGCCTGGTCCGAGGGAGGTCATCAGTGACACGGACAGAATGGAACGCCAGGAACGTTATGTACATGTCACACTAGGTCGTTGAAAGGGGGAATCGGTTTCAGCTTTCATGTTATTGTGTTTGCTTATAAATTAAAGGTGCCTCATCTCCTTCCCCTTCCTCAAAGAATTAAATATTGTTTTGAAGCTCAGAAATTTAGAGCAGAATTCGACTTAGGGAAAATGGCCGATATAGGTTAAGGTTTATGCCTTCGTTTGGTTTGGTTTGGTTTTATTCACGATTATGAAAATATACAGATTAAAATATAAACATGAAATTATATACCAGGATAAATATAAGTATAAAGTATGATTAACATGCAATACAAAAGAAATAAATTAAGATCGAGGGATGACCCGCTTCAGATTAACTAACATAGCTAACCTGTTCTTCCTCGGGTCCCGTAAATAAATGATTATATGAACATAATAATTACTACATCAAAATAACTTTATCATAAATTGAAATCCACGAGCTTGCTGTGCAAGTTCAAAAGTGCCCCCCCCCCCCCTTCCCATCCTGCCTGGTCCCTATGCTTAATATCATCAGTGAACTATTTTACTATAATTTTACTTATACTATGTATTTCCTTCTTAAACGATGTAAAATTATTTAGTTGTCGAGTACAAAGAGGTAAGTCATTGTACACTTTACCACCACGATAAAGCAATGTACGTTTGCAATTTTCTGTGTTCGCCTTAGGCCTATATTGTGTGCTTTTATAATAATTTGAATTGTTTATCAATATTCCTAATTTTATCTACATTTTATGTAAACATTGTACCATAGTCCTTAGACTACTACATTATATAACTGTTGTATATCAATAAACCAAAATTGAATAGAATGAAAAGCCCCCCCCCCCCCCCCCCCCCCCCCCGCACCATCGATTGAGGTAAAGCCTACGTAGACCTGCAAAATATCGCTGGTATGTTTATTCAAAGTAAACTGTACATCAAAAACAACAAAGGAAATACAAGTGTAAACGCCTGGGCCCTGCTTCATAAAACGTGTCGTCAATGACAAGTTGCAATAACTGTTATAAGCTATTTAAATCCTTGCATCTGATTGGCCTAGAGCAAATTTTTCGGTTAAAATCACCGACAAGACACTGAAACGCCCCCACCCCACCCCCCGTCAGACATCATCGATGACGATAAAGATCACGAGATTTTCAATTAAAACCTACAGCCTGCGTCGTTATGTTATAGTACAGTGCAAACGTTAATAGTAGTATACTACTAATGATAACTGTTATAATCATAATCACCGATATAATTATCTGTTTTTAAAAATACATTCACTGAAAAATCGATTTTATAATGATTTTAAATAAGAAACATATATCAGTCCGAAACTAAATTAAAATTAACATCTGAATTAGAATAAAGTAATGTTTTGAATCAATATGAGAAACATTTGAAACTCACCTTAATCCAGTCTTTGCAACAATACCAGTACACTGTTGAACACTGTCTCCGGGAATTTATTCGCTTGTATTGTAAATACACAGCTGGATATCTTCCAACATACAGTAGATCGCATTGAGAGGTAGCGATCGAGTCAATATCTAAAACCAACGATCAATCCTAATAACGCCAGGCATCGGACGCTCTGGGCCCCCATCTCCCCGCTCAAGCATCGATCGTTGTACGGAGATAAAGTTAGATGGGACATTGAGGGACGGAGGAGGGAGAGGGAGAGGTTGGGATGGGATATGGGGGAGTGACAGCCGGGGAGGGGTTGGAGAGTTGAGGGAAGGGAAAGGAGGTGAGAGGGGGTCGTTATAATGTAGATTGGACAGGGAGGGCTGGAGGTTGGGATGAGAGAGTGAGGAAGGGGGGGGGGGGGGGAGAGCTAGAAAAGAGAAGAAAGCAGAAGGGAAGAGTGCAACGAGAGGGGAAGGGATGCGTCGAACGAGAGAGGGAGAGAGGGGAGTGGTTATTATGTAGTAAACTGGGACAGTGACGGATAAAGACAGAGAGAAGAATAGAGGGAGGGGAGATAGAGAGAGAGAGGTAGAGAGAGAGAGAGAATGGAGACTGATAGACCGAGGGTGGGGAGGAAGCGGAGAGGAGAAGGGGAGAGGGAGAGGAGAAGGGAGATCGTTATACATCTACATGGATGCAGTTAGATGGTGCGTGATGGAGGATAGAGAGGGTTGGATGGGAGAGGGGGAGAAAGAGGGGGGGGGGGCACAGAGAAGAGAGAAGAAGAAAGAGAAAGAGGGGAGTTAGAAAATGGAAAGATATGGAGGGAGTAAGAAACAGAGAGCGTGAGGGGAGGTAGTAGAGAGGGATATTATAGAGACAACGATGACCAAAATTTGGTCATCGTTGTCTCTATCTTTCAGTCTCTATTTAATAGAGTCTCTATATAGAGACTGAAAGATAGAGACAGAAAGATAGAGAAGGGGTGGATGTGGAGGGGAACGGGAAATAGAAGGAGAGTGGGGAGGGGGGGGGGGAGGGTGCTGTCATGATTATACAAAGATATATTCATCAGAGGGGTACATTATAGAGAAAGATGAAAGGAAAGGGATTGGGTGGGAAATACAGAAGACAGAAGGGGGAGGGGTAACAATGATGATGTAGATACACGGAGAATAAACGGAATAGAAGACAGAGAGAACATGGAGAAAGGGGATTCGAGAGGGAGACGGGGAGTGAGAGAGAGAGGGGGAGAGGAAGACGGAGAGAGAGAGGGAGAGAGAGAGGGAGAGCATATGCTTGGAGAGAGGGTGTTTTTTTTTTTTGGGGGGGGGTTGGGGTGGGGTCATGTTACCAAAAAATTATGTTTCGAGAAGGTAATAGAACTTGATGGACGTAATGGAAATGGAAGTAGGTAGGCCTAATGGAAACTAAAGTAGGTGCTTAACGAATTGCAGGTTCATGATGAAGAGAAAACGAGAGAGAGAGAGAGAGAGAGAGAGCGGGGGGGGGGGGGGGAGTCGGGGAAATGAGAAATAGGTTAGCTCAATGCGAAACGTAAATTATTTTCTAAAGGTAAAACGCAGAAAACTTTACTTGACTGACGGTAAAAGTTATGAACAGCGTGCGGGGAATGATTATAAATTATCCTCCATTAATAGGATCATCATAAACATTGCAGTGGCATATATAAATCTACAGTGTGTAAATCAGGTTTCAGGCGAAGCATCATGTCAAAAAAAGGGGGGGGGGGGAGAGGAGGAATGGTCTGTGAGCGACAAAGAATTAATTAAACGTCGCGGAGTGCTCCCATTCTCTTTTATCAATTTCTCTTGTGTATTTAAAATTCACAAATGGCTCCCGTATGTTCCTCTCCCGAATTTACCCCTATTTTGTCTCTGTTTGCTTCTATTGTGCTCTCTCTAAAAGTGGTTGGGCTTTTGTTTTCCTTTCCTTAATGAAATCCAGTTTTCTTTTCCGCTTGGTCTGCTTCATTTATCTCACACTCTATCTTCTTTTCCTTTTTCTTCCTTCTTTTATCTTCCTCCTTCCTTTTCCTCTTCCTCTTCCTCTTCCTCTTCCTCTTCCTCTTCCTCCTCCTCCTCCTCCTTCTCCTCCTCCCTTCTTCTTCTTCTTCTTCTTCTTCTTCTCCTCCTTCTTCTCCTTCTCCTCCTCCTCCTTATTCTTCTCTCTCTCCGTCCTCGTCCCTCTCTAACCCTTTAACACATGTTTAATTCCCACTCGGCTTCTCAGAGAATGACTCAGTGGTAGAGCAGTGGTCTTGTAACTATGGAGGACCCGGGTTTGAAACCAAGTGGGTGCGCTTGTGACCTTTGTAAGGCATTAATCCTCATTACCAAGTCCCTCAGGGAGAGAACTTAACCCATTGGACCCCTGCTTGCTTACTTACAAGCATACACATGCTTTCTTAGCAGTCGTATAAAATAAACCATCAAAACTTTTCAACCTCTGATATACATGTACATTGTACCTTAACAAAACACACAATTATGAAACAAACAGATACATAAATTTAAAAAAAGAACGTACAAACAGAAATATTCTAAATGAAGCTAACTCACATAGCTCTTTATTAATATCTCACCCTTCTATACTTTACATCATATATTTACATATTTGGAATATATACTTTCAGGCAGAAAAATAGTCACATATCTCCTGTATGTACCATGTTTTAGTAGTACTATTTCGTACTGTTGGATGAAATAAATAAAATCAAAGAATACATGTTTCGGAATGGACAGAAAAGACTGGAGAAAGTTAGATATATTGCACAAGTTCTAAACGACGGTGTCTCATTCACATTATGACGAGGTGCTGCCATGGCAACACAAAAATTACATAAATCATAGAACCCTTCTCGTTTCTGCATCTTTACACATTTATATAAAGTGAGTATGCTTCAGGGCCTTTGTTTCCTGCAGCTTTGTTTCATCGACACCAACAGTTTTTAAAGTGGCATTACACTGGTAGAATTTGAACAGCGCCATCTCACAGTGATCGCTAATTAAGATTAGAATTCGAAAATTGTAATCTGACCTGATTATTAATAAAAACATAAATAAAAAAAAATAAAAAAAAAAAGAATTCGAAAATGAATTGCATTATATTTTGAATTTTGACAAACATCTTGTTTGGATAATAGGCAAGGTTTATATTTCAAACTATTATTTTTGACTTTGGCATTGTGGAAAATTGTGTGCAGGTACATTCTAAGCTTTTACAAACTAGAATGGGGCATGATGGGGGAAATGACAGGCACAGACAACTTTTCAAATCCTGTTGAAAGATGGCGCTAATTAGGAGCTTCAGTGTACTGTCACTTTAAAAATTTTGCCACAGCATTTTTTTTGAGGTGGTTAGCCGTGTCATGTGTGAAAGAGTCTTAATATATAATTATACAAAGCGGGATGAATACAGATGTATACTTAAATTGAATGATGGAGAAAGCAGACAGGTACATGTATATATTTACAATAGTTTACACTGAAATACAAGATGGCTTCAAGGTTCAATTAAAAGTGAGAGAATACATTCAAGATCAGGGGGTCCCTGTTTCATAAAACTTGTCATCAATGACCAGCTGCAATAACTGTTATAAGCTACTGAAATCCTTGCATCTGATTGGCTGAGAGCAAATTTGTCCATTAGACAAGACACTTTATGAAATTGATTAAATAGTGACACGTCAGTAGTAGTATGAATAATGCAAAATAAATCAAAACTTGTGATGGCCTTAATATATTCCAACATATAACACAAGAACCTCTTGATATCGTTCATTTAAAAGGACATTTGCTTCAAAGAGTTTATCTTTGGCACAGGTACATACATGTACACTTACCTGTGGCCTACGTTGGAATGTACATGTACTTGTATACGCATCAGAACACAGGGGTGTCTAAACAACAGGGGCATTTCACACTTGAAACGTAGAAAGGATACAACTATTAACCTGTTGAACACTAAAGCATGAGATAAGTCAGGCTGGAGTCTACAGGGAATGCCTGTTGTACCAAAAATCAAATGGTATCCGATGGGTTAATACCCAAGAATACAAGCTTTCATCGACAGTTGTACCCTCTCCTCCTTTCCCTTTGTTGAATAAGGAAGCTTAGCGAAACGTGATGGCGCGTGAGAACGTGGAAAAGACGCATATACAGCATTGTGTTTTGCTATTAAAGCTAAGTATCAGTCTTCCAACTATGTTATTTTGTCTTCTAGCTCATTTTTGTTTTCTATCAAATTTATTTATTTACACTAGAAGTACCTTACTACAAGCCTATATGTAAATAAAACTGTAAAACTTACAACCTACATAAATATATATTATACCCTGGAAGTCTATTGCAACTAAACTAAATAGTACAGGGCCACGTTTCATAAAACTTGTGATCAATAACAAGTTGCAATAACTGAAATAAGCTAGTGAAATACTTGTATGTGATTGGCTGAGAGCAAATTTGTTATAGAAATTTGGCAGTTGATATTGATAACACGTTTTATGAAACAGGGCCCAGAAAGAAAAGTGCCAGCACAATAAAAAAAAAATGTCTTTGGAGCCAGAAGGGCGTTAATCCTGGTTAAGAGTTAACACCATTCTGCATGGCTCCAAACAGATGAAATATACAATTCTTTTGCATTTTGAGCATTATATGGGCTAAACATTTATACATGTACATAGAAAAACAAATAAAACTCATAATAAACTTTTGCTGTCAGGACATTTCAAAGACCTCCAATTAGCTTAATATTTTCCATGATTCAGCGCGTTTTGTTAACAGTTTAAAAAAGCAAACTCTGAAAATAATATACAAACATTAAAAACATATAGACTACAAATAAGAAAAGAATAGATGTACATGTCAGTAACACATGAAACAAAGTATGTAAAATATCCACAATTATTCCGCTCTTAGAATATAGGCACTACATGTATAGATCTACATATAGGTATCATTTGATTGCACAGTATAATTCAATATTATTTTAAATCAATATAATATAATTCTGCGGTATCATTAATTCATATATTCTTCATGTATAAGTACAGTGTACATGGCCATGTTTCACTCATCAAAATCATTCAGATACAAGATATGATGCACAAAACATAACAAAAATTAAAATTATGACAATAAATTTTTTAAAAATGGAGTTAAGTTCAAAAGTGCCCCTTGTGTTAAAAAAATGTATGTTCTTCGTTATTTATCCTTCACATCCCGGAGACCAAAAACTAATACAAAGACAAGAGAGAGTAGGCTTTCTAACATGTAACAGGCAAGAAAGCAATTAAATGGTCCGATTTTTTTTTTCTTCACCAAAGCATAGCAACCTGTCTGCGGTACACTGGCAATTAGGTATAGCTTAGTGAAAAGTTGTTTAAATTTTTTTTTTAAATTCTATATAACCAGAACCAGAGTATTAGGGTGTAGAATTAGTATTCACCTCTTTTAAGCAAAATAATATGAAAATTTTTATTCAGATATGTCTGATTCTGATTTTAGAAGCAAAGACAGGACTAACAGCACTTTTCATCCTTGCATCTTTCCCGCTACCTTAATAGATTATTGTAGGCTAGAAAAAATTACGGAGTTACGGAGTAAAGTAAACCGGAAAATAGCGTTAAACACGGACATAATATGTACAAAATACTAAAGCTTTTCGACATGCACTCATCAGAGTAAATTCGCATGAATGAACAGAACGCCAGAAAACGAAACAATATAATAGAGCCGAAGGAACAGTGGACGCTAAATAGCGCGATATGATTATATTATTAGCCAACATGTGCCCAAGTCAATCCGAAATCGTCAAACTAACGCGCGCCCACAACCTTCACGCTCTTGTACACAACTAAATGTGCCTACTTCCGTGGATAGTGGCAAGTCGGCCATTGCTTACCATCTATTGAATAACCAAGAATGCGCGGAACAATACTGTTCATCTTGGTTCAGGGTTCTCAGCCGAGCGAGAAGTTTTAATCACCTGCGCATGCTCGAGGCATCATACATTCGGCTTACTGACCCCATTCTGTGCCGTCAGAAGGAGTTCGTAAGAACACTTGCGTTATTTTAGCATTTGTTCGACTGAACGGCTGTTACTAGGCCTAACCTTGTTCAGCCAATCATATCGCGCTATTTAGCGTCCACTGTTCCTTCGGCTCTATTATATTGTTTCGTTTTCTGGCGTTCTGTTCATTCATGCGAATTTACTCTGATGAGTGCATGTCGAAAAGCTTTAGTATTTTGTACATATTATGTCTGTGTTTAACGCTATTTTCCGATTTTGCAGTACCAAGCACTTATTTAGTAAAGTAAACGTACATGTACCACAGCAGAATCGCATCCCCTATCTATGTTACAACAATGACAGCAAAATAGTAAGCATAATAAATCTCTAAAATAATCCACATTATATTTATTAATCCATTTTTATCATATCACAATCATTAATTCCCTGTCCCCCAACATGTTTACCGTATGCACGCAGTCAACTGCTTGCACTTCATTTTCAAGGGAAGTATTGTATTGAAAACAAACAAAAAAATTATTTTTATAATTTGTGAAGACACAATAAATATTTCATTAAACGTACATGTACATGGAATAAATAAAAATAAGAGGTGCCCTAATTAAATAAAAATGTATTTCATTGTAAAATTGTCATGGCTTGGAATTTCACATAAAGCGAACTTATCACAATTTATTTGCAAATTGGCAACTGAGATACTGTCCATAATATAAGCTGAAATTCTTCTAAGGTCGGAGAAAAACCTTTGTGAAATGACTATTAAATCACAATACCAAAATTGCAGCATACAAACAAGTTTTTGATTGAAACAAAAAGGCAAATTGTTTATGAACTTTGTTTTTCATCTGCCAAAAGAGAGAAACTGTTTGATGCTTTCATAATACATGTGTGGTTTGACATTTCACTATTAAACATTGGTAGAATGCAGCTTTTACATTTTGCTAAGTTGAGATCAATTTTCGCAAATCTGCTTTTTGACCCAGAAATAACTTTTGATTCCCTCAAGGTCAACTGGTTATAGCATTTCCTTTGAAAAAAAATAAAGAATACAACTTACATCGGCATGGTCCAGGAACTGCATTATAGCTCAGAGAAGAGGCCTTCATTCTCTTTAAAAATATTGCACCAGTTCTATAGGAAGCTAGATCAACTCCACTCCAGCTCAGTGAGGACTGGGTTCATACAATGCCAAAGCCTTATCTAGATTTCCAGTAAGGTCGATGAACTTAGAGAAGGCTGCGTTCATACTAGTATTTTTGCATGATGAACTGCATGATGAACAGCAAGATGAAATGAACTGTAGCAAAGTGAAGACCGTGTTCATAGTCTGCTCACAGTGATGGGGTCGAAACAGTGTGAACGCACCACTCTAGGGGTTGATGAACTGCACTGTAGCTATTAAGTGAAGGCTGTGTTCACAGTCTGCTAAAAATGAGCTGATTGAGAGTATGGTCTATGAACTTGCACTAAAGCTCACAGAAGACTGCATTCATACTTATGCTATAACTGGTCTTATAGCAAGGTCTGCGAACTGCACTACAGCTCATAAATGGAGACTGTGTCCTTACACTGCTCCACATGAAGGGGCAGCAGAAATATTGTAAACATATCACGCCAGAAGGCATAAGATTTTCTGTGTTCACACTCGGCTTTAAGTCGTCTGGTATTTCAGCACGGTCTGTGACGTGCACCACAGCTGAATCAAGACCGTGTCCATACACTGCTCTAGCTGGAGATGGGACAGGAAGAGTGTAAACATGCCATTCTAGAAGCTACTGTATCAGATGTTCTGTGTTCATACTCTGCTCTAACTTGTGTGGTATTACATCAAGGTCCATAAACTGCACTACAGCTGAATCAAGACCGCGTCCATACACTGCTCCACATGGAGATGGATAGGAAAAGTGTGTGAACGCACCAGTCTAGAAGGCATCTTTGATATTCTGGAACTGTTTAATGGCAAGATCGACAGGAAGGCAGAACTTGATGTCACTCAGCTTGTCCAAGATCTGGATCCCTCCATCAAATCCTGGAATAAGAGGAGGGAGAGAATGGGTTAAAGAAAAAAAAAAAGAATAAAAAGAAAAGATGCAATACTCCTACATTTATAGATTTAATATTTCATAAATGCTATAGTATCTTAACATGTACTATTACATGCATTAACTTATAAAAAAGAATGCATACAGTACTTGAGCATCTAGGGCAAATTCCATATTTTGTAGTTTGTCTCATTAACTGCTGAATCAAGAGACTAAATATATATCTATACCAGGGCCCGTTTCATAATATACTATTAATACATGGTTGGGAGTGCGTTGGTGCGATCCGGCAACACAAAGGTTTTTATCGTGGTGTACTATACGCACGAGGCGCAAGCCAAGTGTGTTTGACACCACAATAAAAACCTGCGTGTTGCCAGATCGCACTAATGCACAAACTCACAACCATGTATTAATAGTTTTATAAAACGGGTCGGCAATATGATTATGAAGTCTATAAAAATTAGTTATGGAGGCTGCCATTTGCTTTCCTGGATGACATCACAGAAGCGCAGCCAACAAAAGTTATGCGCGTTTCAGTGCGCGCATGTAATCCCTGCGCTAAAATGACAATTAAACTACGCGATTTCATTGTGTTTTAATTTTGCACACACCAGAGATACGCGTACGCGCAGCTCAGCCGTGCTTTAGAGCCTTTTTGCCGTGTGTTATCACTTTTTTTTGCACGGTCACGTGTTGTTATTTGACCAATCAGGATGGCTACATTCTTGGACCCGTTTTATAAAACTTGTTATCAATAACAAGTTACAATAAATACTGAAATCCTTGAATCTGATTGGCTGAGAGCATATTTGTCATAGAAATGAGGCAGTTGTTATTGATAACAAGTTTTATGAAACAGGGCCCAGATACACCAATAGAATTCTTGCTACCTCAAATATGCAATTTTCGACGTAGAGGGCAATATTATGCATGGAAATGGTCCGCATTTTCGTCAACTTCACTTCCGGTCCGTATTGATATACTACGGCTTATGAATAAAATGAGTGCTAAAATGCTTAATTTTTGGATCGCATGACATAAATCACTCAAATTTTGAAAATACAACCAATTGTCTCAATAAATCATGGTATCTTTTCAAACATGTCAGTTAATTTATACTCAAACTCGAGTATTTTTGTAATACCTGTGTACATTTCCAATGCAAAAAGACAAACACTTGTCGACCCAATCGGGATATTGTCAGCACTGCGTATGCGTGGTTTGCATGACAAACGCCATCTGTTGCCGAAATTGCGTATTTGGGGTAGCGAGAATTAGCCAAAAATTTCTATGATTATTATTCCATTGTCGAAAAGAGTTTGGACGCTATGAATTATAAAACAAGAATAGGCATAAACATTGGTAAAAGCACTGACATAATCTAAATCACTATTTTAAAATAAAAAATTGCCAACTATTTTCACTTTCAGATTTTTTTTTTGTTGGAATAGCATAGCAGTCGAGGAAAAGTAGCAATGTTGTCAATTTGAAGAAGTGATGATCAAATTAGCACTGAAAAAAAAAATAACTGTCTTAATGGATTAACTAACTGAGCAATGTAACATGTTCAAGTACAGAAATGTTGCCATTTTGAAAAAAGAAAAGACGGTCATTTCAGCCCTTCGAAATTGCTGTCTTTTACAGGTTAACCAAATTATCAAACATGCTCATATCAACATAACAGACGACTGGTACATACCTGATCTCAGCATATAACTCCACGACTGGTAGAAGCTATCCATTAGAGTATGTGTCCTGCATACCAGTCTGCACCAGGAGGCTAACTTCTGTTCACTGTTAACAATTATATAACAATTAACAAACAAATGTTAAGATCAACACCTTATTGATCATTTATAATGGACAAAATAGGTTAGGTTTATCTGTCCAGCCTAACAAATTGATGCTCCCCTTTAACCTTTGCGTACTGTAGTCAGTTACTCACTGGGCTTAGTCTCGGGAAACCATTTAGCGGCATAAACTCTCTGCTGTATGCAAAATCTTTCCACAGTAAGATACTTCATTAGGACAATAACATAGACCTTCAACATTTAACCCAAATATGTCCCTTATGCACATTTTTATAGCACTGAGTTTGGGTTTACAACCTACATTACCAGCCTCTATAAAGAAACTCACTTGAGAGCCTGACAGACAAAGGCCTTGAACCGAGCTTCATGGCTTCTTCGAAGTGGCTGATGAGTAGCTTCGACGTGATCGATGGCAGCGAGGAGGGTCTGGCGTGATGTGATGGCTGTCCCGCCTACGATGTCCAGATCAAAGGCTTGGGAGAGACGTCGAGCAGGGGACTCCGCAAACTGCTTCCCTTTCTGTGGTGTCAGATGAATATTTTATTATGTTACCCTTCTTTATATTTGGGTCAATCCAAGGGGTTGGGGGTATTTCATAAAGCTGTTCATAAAGTTACGCATGAATTTACGAACGACTTGAATATGAAGTGCCAGATAGGACGCCCAAAGTTTTTTTCCTGATGTTTTTAACAAAGTGTGACTGCATTCCCAATAACCTCAATGAAGTTATGGCAAAAATATACTTCACATTCAGAATGTCTGTTATAATAACAATTTTAATCTACATCTGCACAGTTCAACTTTAGTTGATGCAGTTAAAAATGATTGAGCATCCCATTTTGCTTGTCATATTTAAGTCATTCGTAAAGTCATGTGTAAATTTACGAAAAGCTTTATGAAACACCCCCCTGAAGTGAGAAACTGTATCAACCATAATAATGTTTTCTCAAACTGAGTCTGATTTCTTCACTGATTTCATCTGCTTACAGATCTTAATTCCTATGGTATCAGGGTTCCCGCAGAACCAAATTCCATGACTTCCTATTCCATTTTCCAAGACCAGCTAGGTACCATTTTAGTAAAGGTTGAGGCACCCAAGTGGCGTACAAATACCAAGCATTGATAATATTGCAGGTTTGTGATGGAAGGCTGTCATTGCCAGACATGGCCCACAGCCACGACCAATTTTCATGACTTTATAGAAGGATTTTAGTTTCCATGACTCTGCAGGGGGGGGGGGGGGGTGGGGGGGAGGCATTTCATCAAGTGTCTTGTCACTGATTTTTACCGACAAATTTGCTCTCAGCCACTCGGATGCAAGGATTTCAGTAACTTACAACAGTTATTGCACCTTGTCATTGATGACAAGTTTTATGAAACAGGGCCAAGGTGTTTCCATGACTGTGGGAACCTCGACTGTAAATGCAACTCATGAAAGATGGCCCAATTGATCATTCAGCCCTTTCCATGCCTCTAACACACATCCCGCACAAGATTTTCAGTGTTGAACAAAGTGCCTGGACTATATAGGTGATTTTTTTTTTCAAGAAACATTAATAGAGACATTTACCTCCATAGTGAAGCCTGAGGAAGATATTTCAGGCCAAATTTATCGATGAAACAAGGCATTCAAGTTAAAATGTCACTACTGATATTTCTTTATGATAACTGTTCGCATACATTTGTGGTCCGGAAGGCTTTAAGCAAATTATTTAGCCTGATATCACAATTGTATTCTTTTGATACATTACCTTGATTTCAAAGTATTTACTGAAGACCTCCCATGCATGGACGTTAGGCCCAGCCGACCTCTGGGGGGCAAGACAGGCTGTGATAGGGGTCATCAGAGCTTGACTGGTACTCATCTACAAACATGATGAAAGAAATTTTGCTTTGAATTGAGGCAAGGATGATATGTAAGTAAAAATGATAACGATGATGACGATGATGTTGATGATGATGATGATGATGATGATGATGACGATGATGACGACGACGACGATGATGATGATGATGATGATGATAATGACGATGATGATGATGATGATGACGATGATGATGATAATACTTAATACTACTACTTTTGTAACGACAAAGGACATTAGTGCTGCTACAACAGGGCCCTGTAATCCATAACAATTGCAACAAATCTACGACAAATTTGCTCTCAGCCAATCAAATTCAAGGATTTCAGTAGCTCATAACAATTATTGTAAGTTGTTATCAGTAACAAGTTTTATGAAACAGGACCCAGATCCACATTCCAGTGTTCCGAACATGCTACTCCGTTACCTACCCTGACCAGTCCATGTTCAAACAGCGCCCTCAACGCTGGAGCAAGCTCTCTCCTGACTGCTATTGTGACATCATCCAGGGGACGATTGACAGGGCTCTGTGATGGGATCAAAAGATGGAACAGTGTAAGCAACCAGTAAGGCCTGTTAAATATCTGCTAATGAGCATTTCTTTATGAATTGAAACAAACGGTCCCACACGTGACTATCTGCTTTTGCCTCACTGCTGAAAAATCTGATCACATGTTATTGATTTTTTTTTTACATCACCAATTTCCACTAACACACGAACTCACAACCATGTATTAATAGTTTTATAAAACGGGTCGGCAATATGATTATGAAGTCTATAAAAATGGTTACGAACCCCATAGAAACGCCAAGAGTCGCACAGTCATGGAGGCTGCCATTTGCCTTCCTGGATGACAGAAAATTCATGCGCGTTTCAGTGCGCGCATGTAATCCCTGCGCTAAAATGACTACGCGATTTTACTATACTACGCGATTTCATTGCGTTTTATGTTTGCACGCACCAGAGGTATGCGTACTCACAGCTCAGCCGTGTGTTAGTACCTTTTTGCCGTGCATTAGTACTTTTTTTTTGCACGGTCACGTGGTGTCATTTGACCAATCAGGATGGCTACATTCTTGAACCCGTTTTATAAAAACAAATAATGAACTGAGAATAAAGATGAAGTTGAGTTCTGGTCATGTAATTTCATTGTGAAATAAAACGTCTTAAAGCAATCGGGAAAGGTTGATCATATAATAAAATTTGGTGTATACTGTGAGGTTTGGGAATTTTTCCAATGAAATGAAATTGACCTAATCTCACTGAAAAGCACATGCACTGCACACAGAAATTAGTATATGGGACTACACATATATATACATGTAGCATGAATGTTCAGCCCGAACACTTCAACTATTTCTTGTCATATTTCGAATATGAATGAAGGTATTTGAAGAGCGATCCTTTTCAAAGGACATGTCTATTATGATGTATTTCCGAAGTGACATAAAAAGAATGACAGAGCTCCCAAATTAATTTTCACCTTTCCCAGAACTCAACCTTCTCTTAAAACTCACATCTGATGAATCGCTAGCGTAATCTGCATCATGTTCATCTTGTATCTGCTTCTTCTTAGCCAGTTCTATCACTCGCTCTGTTGCTTTGTCCAATTCTTGAAGGAGATCACTATACAGAAAAAAAAATATTCAGATGGTCAGTTTAGTACATGGGACTACTCTTAGCTTAAAGGAACATGCGAGTACTCTTATAACTTAAAGGTTGACAAAAGTAGAGAAAATGGGTGCTCTTTCCATGTATTTTTGCCTTCTAATCACAAGCCTGGCAATCGATTTTTCAAATTATGTCTCGTTTTGGCGAAAAAGAGGGAAAAGTAGAGGTTTGACTGTTCCTTAAAACTCGTGAGCTGATTGGCTAACCCCCAAGTGACGTATGAAGAGTAAGAGGCACAAGAGCTGCAGGCTGCAGCATATAATATTGTACACACAATGCGGTATTTGACCCCTCTGTTCAACGGACAATTTATGAAAAAAGGAAATTAATCAATATAATCTTAAGAGTGAATAATCATTATCAATATATTTTCTACAAGATCAGCAAACGCTTTTGCCCAAATATACAGCTCTTGTTTTGTTTTTTAGCTTTTCTTTTGAACAATGTTCTCATCCATCTGAGCTTGCCGAACGGAAGTTTTGTATTGGTCCTAAACGTATGCGTCTGTATGATGTCCTACACATCTTTCGTACGGCAGTTACTATGTTCCCCTCGTACATAGCGACTGGTGAACGCTTTTGTTTTGTTTATTTCACTTACGGCTTTTTTTTTTTACTTAGCTTTACATAGTACGGTAGTACTGACTTAGATTTTGGCTGAATTCGAGTAACTTATATAGAGAGATGAAAAGTGCCCGCGATTCCGAGTTGGAGGACTTTTCTGAGCCATGCAGATACGAACTTTGATTTATCAGATGATTTATCAGATCCCGAAGGCAAAGAAGCTCGAGTGGCGAGGGGAATTCGACCATATTATATGTTTGAACCCCTCGCAGAATACGGTGAAGGGGCCGTGGGTGAAGTAACTCCAGGGAGCTCCAACGCGTTGGAGCTCCCTGGAGTTACGGGTGAAGTAGACCGAAAATTCTGTCTCTCGTTCGTTAGCTCTTCTTAGCTAACGAACGAGAGACAGAATTTTCGGTCTACGGGTGAAGCTGCTGCAGCTGCTGTCGTTGAAAAACAGGTTGGAATAGCTGAATCTTTTAGCTAGCTTATCCTTTTCTTCATGCCAAATTCGGAATACAGGCCAGGATCCTCAAAATCATCTTCGGCAAAGTGATCACTGCAGATTGTACTCCACTCACTTGGCCGGCCCTTGCCACTCTGCCCTCGTGAGCTTTACCTTTGCGACCCACAATTTCCGTAGATTTTCATCTTTAGGAAAAAGATGTAGGCTTAAATCCCCTTGCATCATCTTTAGGGGTCTTGCTCCAGCCAGCAACTATACACCGATTCGGCATAATTGATGAAACTGTGTCCTCATATCAACGTTATTGAGGAATTAAACACGAAAATATGCAGTGCAAATGGTCGATGCGGTGAATATCATGCTCGTACTCGGCCCCGTACGTACCGGGCTGGGCCTGCCAGGCCTGCGGACATACACGGTATACAGGTGGGTGGAATATTTTCCTTTACTTTTCGTACTCACGTGATCACGATGTCGCTTCTATGGGGGTTTTTTAGGGGCGGGGCTTATGACTCTGCAAATCAGCCAAAATGTACTTTTCAAATGATTATGAAATACGACTGAATGCACAAACAAGGCATTTATAGCAATAATGTGTCTCGCCCACATGCGATAACTAGAAATATTGTGATCTCTGTTGCCATGCAACAGGTCCCCCAAGTGCATAAATCTGCATAAGTTATGCTTGCATATATCTACATTACTGTTTGGAAAGTGACGTTTACAAAGTTATGTCATAAGAGAGTCTTGCGGGTAAACTATAATGTTTGACCTGAAATGACCTTTGACCTTACCATGTGACCTCTGATGGCAGCATAACATGCAGGTCCCCCAAGTGCTTCTAAAACCCAAGTTTGGTTGAAAAGTGAGTGACGGTTGCAAAGTTATCTGTCATAAGAGAGTCTTGCAGGTAAACTTTAACGTTTGACCTGAAATGACCTTTGACCCTATCATGTGACCTCCAACGGCACCATAACATGCAGGTCCCCTCAGTGCATCTACAACCCAAGTTTGGTTGAAAAGTGAGTGACGGTTGCAAAGTTATCTGTCATAAGAGAGTCTTGCAGGTAAACTTTAACGTATGACCTCAAATGACCTTTGACCCTATCATGTGACCTCCAACGGCACCATAACATGCAGGTCCCCTTAGTGCATCTACAACCCAAGTTTGGTTGAAAAGTGATTGACGGTTGCAAAGTTATCTGTCATAACGTTTGTGACGGACGGACGACATTTGGATCCCTTAGTCTCGCCTTCACCTCCGGTGGGCGAGACAAAAAGTGTGTGATAGATATTTTTTGGCTAATGATGACTCCTTCCTACGAAAAATTGGCAATTATTTTTTTATTTTAGTAACCCTTTAAGTCTCTCCAAGTTTACACAATTTCGTACGAAATTCACTTTGCTTTTTTACAAGATGCAATTCCGTACACAAAATTCTTTTTGACCCATGCAAAATAGATTTTGTTGTGACGAAATCTTCTTTCGGTGGTACGTCATGTAATTGCGTGCACGAAATTAATTTCCCGCCATACGAAATTAATTTCGTTTTGTTCTTAACGCAATTCTGTACACGAAATAGATTTCGTACCATACAAAATTTATTTTGTGCGCTACTTAGCCCAATTCTGTACACGAAAATGTATTTCGTGGTACACCCAAATCCATTTTGTCTGTGTCTGTCAAGTAAGGGATATACATGTAATGCAATGCAATTCCGTACACAAAATTCTTTTTGACCCATGCGAAATAGATTTTGTTGTGACGAAATCTTCTTTCGGTGGTACGTCATGTAATTGCGTGCACGAAATTAATTTCCCGCCATACGAAATTAATTTCGTTTTGTTCTTAACGCAATTCTGTACACGAAATAGATTTCGTACCATACAAAATTTATTTTGTGCGCTACTTAGCCCAATTCTGTACACGAAAATGTATTTCGTGGTACACCCAAATCCATTTTGTCTGTGTCTGTCAAGTAAGGGATATACATGTAATGCAATGCAATTCCGTACACAAAATTCTTTTTGACCCATGCGAAATAGATTTTGTTGTGACGAAATCTTCTTTCGGTGGTACGTCATGTAATTGCGTGCACGAAATTAATTTCCCGCCATACGAAATTAATTTCGTTTTGTTCTTAACGCAATTCCGTACACGAAATAGATTTCGTACCATACGAAATTTATTTTGTGCGCTACTTAGCCCAATTCTGTACACGAAATGTATTTCGTGGTACACCCAAATCCATTTTGTCTGTGTCTGTCAAGTAAGGGATATACATGTAAGAAGGTCGCCGACTGGCTGCCGTGTTGATCGTGCTTTGCTATGACCATGTGCCACTGATCTGCACGGAAAGAATTCTCTCCGTATATCGTGCCATGTGTATCTTGGACTGGGATCCTACATCAAACTCGGATGCAAGTCGACTCGCCACCGAGTTGTCTCAGCATCCCTTAACTTTAACCATGAGGAGAGAGCGACAAGAATTGCGTTGTGGCACTATTTGCTTCATGAAGGGATACTCCAAGCTGAAAATTATGTCATTTGAATAGACAGAGGAAAATCAAACAAGCAAAACACTAAAAAAAATTATCAAAATCGGACAACAAAGTTATGACATTTTGAACTTTTCGCATTATTCAGTTATTAACGTACGGTATTAAGTTTAGCTTATTATTTTTTTTTTAGTAATTAATAATTTAATGAATATTAGTTTTATTTTGATTGCTTTTTCTTGGTTAGACATAGAGTTAAAGTAAATGCCAGTTGGTCATGTTGGTACAGCAAACAATGATTTCATGAAAAAGACCTAGGCCTAAAAGCGAGATTAATTCTCACCATATCAACGTAGATCTAGATCTGATACATTTACATAAACCTAACTTTGTGAATTTGTGAAATCATGGAATCTAAGCTGAAAAACAACCACACTGAAGATCGCCAACACAGATAAGTATATAATCATAATTATTTCATTTTATCATACATGCGTATAACCTGTCTTCCTTGTAACAATATAAGTCTCAGCAAAAGTGATGATCTTACACATTAAATCAGAATTCAGTCCAATTTTTACATTCTTGGAGGAGAAATTTTGAATAATTATAATTTTATATAATAAATTACAAAGGTACAAGTGGGAGTATGATGTCATCGGGTCGCTTGTTCCTGACAGAACTGTTTCACCAAAATAAAAATAAAATAATAAAGTTTAAAATGTAAATTTGTTGTCCGATTTTGATAATTTTTTTTAGTGTTTTGCTTGTTTGATTTTACTCTGTCTATTCAAATGACATAATTTTCAGCCTGGAGTACCCCTTTATGAAGCAAATAGTGCCACAACGCAATTTTTGTCGCTCACTCTCCTCATGGTTAAAGTTAAGGGATGCTGAGACAACTCGGTGGCGAGTCGACTTGCATCCGAGTTTGATGTAGGATCCCAGTCTAAGATACACGTGGCACGATATACGGAGAGAATTCTTTCCGTACAGATCAGTGGCACGTGGTCATAGCAAAGCACGATCAACACGGCAGCCAATCAGCGACCTTCTTATATCCCTTACTTGACAGACACAGACAAAATGGATTGGGGTGTACCACAAAATACATTTCGTGTACAGAATTGGGCTAAGTAGCGCACAAAATAAATTTTGTTGCAACGAAATGTATTTCGTGTACGGAATTGCGTAAGGTACCACACAAAATGGATTTCGTTCAACGAAAGCCGTTTCGTATGGTACAAAATCTATTTCGTGTACGGAATGAAGTGGCTTTCGTTGCAACGAAAAATCATTTTGTGTCGTGTATGCAATTTACATGTGAAAGTGTATTTCTTGGTGACGAAATTAATCCGAAGAAATAAGGGTAATTCTTCCGAGTGCAAGAGAGAGTTACTCTCTCAACATGGCGATGAAGGCGTAATGAGTGCGCATGCGCGGGGCGGGTTCTCAATTAGTCTCTTCACGAGACTCACAAAAAAAAATTTGCAATCGATATCAATCGCAACTCTGTACAAAAAGATATTGAGATGCGATGATATCAATTGCAAATTATTTGTAATCAATCACAAGTCTTTTATAAGACGGGGGCCCCAGGTACCTCAATACCAACGACACTTCTTGCAACATACTTGATAAATTGTACATCTTTAACATCAATAACCAGCAGATTTATCCTTCTCCAACAGGAACATTTCAATCAATTTTGTTCCCTCCCATATGACAGAGAGTTTCCAAGTGACTTCTGGGCCCTGTTTCATAAACTTGTCATCAATGACAAATTATAAGCTACTGTTATAAGCTACTGAAATCCTTGCATCTGATTGGCCGAGAGCAAATCTGTCGGTAACAATCACTGACAAGACACTTGATGAAACGCCCGCCAGGATAACGTGGACAAGGACTGTCCTGGGGAGCGTTTCATCAAGCGTTTTGTCCGTGATTTTCACAGACAACTGTTATAAGCTACTGAAATCATTGCATCTGATTGGCTGAGAGCAAATTTGTCAGTAAAAATCACTGACAAGACACTTGATGAAACGCTCCCCAGGTAACTCACTAATAATCTGCTCCTATGTCATCCCTTCCTCCTCTCGCCGCTCGTTCTTTCATCCTGTTCGTCCCACAACCCAGCTGTGATATGGTGATGTACTGCAGAACGGCAAGAGCTTTCTTCATGGCAGAGATGTTTGACTCTCGGATTTTCTGCAACAAAATGAAAACCGGAAAGAAACGCAATTGGTGCCTTGTTCAATGCACATGCATATCAAACACCATATTGTTATCATTGTGTACACAGTAGCAGAAGGGCATTCAAATGGAAATTTCTTACACGCTTGACTAAGTAGGAATTGCACAGCTTACGCCCTTTCGGCAATAACATAATGTTCTGTACAACTGAAACATACCATACACAGTACAAGCACTTATGTTATACCCATCTGCCATAGCTTAACAATCAGGGGTGGTACATGTATTCTGAAAATGATGTTATCTTTTATGTTAGTAAAACGAAGTTAATTGTCATAACAAATAAAAATCAGGACAAGTCATTGGTTAATGATTGCGCAAAGATGGCTGTGCTCGCGTAGACTTGAAAAAGACATCTGCGCAAGCACCAATGATTAGTCTTTATTGCGCGCAATTTCACTTTGTTATGACAATTAACATAGTTTCCCTAACATGAAAGATAACATAGTTTTCAGCATACGGCCCCTGCATACTACAATGAGGCTGGTTGTAACAAGTGGTTTTGTACTGATCCAGTGAAATTACCTCATGGTCCAACAAGTGTTCATATTTGTGTGCCTAGCCAAAACGCTAGTAAATACAAATCTGCTACATCATCTTCACTCTTTAAAGGTAATGTTCAGTTTTAGCACTCCCTCAAAAACTTATCGTAAGATTTCCTGGCTTTTTATTGATAAATTGCAAGATATATGTACTAGCAATACTAAGATGATAATCTACAAATAAAAAGTAAAAAAAAAAATATATCCCGACAATTGCAGCAGGCACTATAAACTACAATACATGCAAAAGCTTTGAGGATTATGTGTACTCAACACACACTGACACACATGCTATCTCCACTCAAAGCCCCGAAAAGGCTGCGTGGGGAGCCATCGGGGCGGAAAGTTCCTAGTAGCGTACATCAGTATGTTACCATGATCTAGCGTTCCTTACATACATTTACACTAAAATTCACCGGAAATCTTTGATGGAAAACCACATAATCTTGTACAAACCTCTTTTGATAAAAGGATAACAACATTAAGACTATACTGAACATGTTTCTTTCAATTTTTGTTTTTTTCTACTGAAACTGTCCATGAGCTTTAAGAGAGGTCAATAGCAAGTCTGATTGACAGGGACAAACAAATATATTTCCCCACAAATACATGTATATACATATTCGCTTTAATGATAATAAGAAGATATTCTTACTGTTTTAGACCTATTCCTGATGGCCCGGGACACCACAAAAAAACATCCATATAGGTTGGGTGTTGCAGTGGATATGTCAAGATAGATTGACATGCAAATACTCTTTATGTAAACAATGTGATTGCATCTACACTGAGTAAATATAACTCAATTGCAAGTTAAATATTAAAGGTCACCATTAGGAGTGAATATATATGGGGTTACAGGCGGACGGACATACCTAAAAACATACCTAATGGCTCCGGCACCACCTACGGTGGGTGGCGGCATAAAAAAATGATCTGCCCTGGACTCTATCATAAATATTAATGATGATCAAATTCATCACTCCCTGTACTACCCCATTTAGCACATGGATTAGGAGGGCCTCAACTATAAGATTTTCTTCTTCAAATTGGCAAAACTCATAGAAATTACATTGCTACGTGTATATATATTTTTTTGAGCAGCTAAATTTTTATATTTAAAAAGAATAGAAATGAAATTGTTTAGATTTTTTTTCTACAAAAATTAGCTGATTTTTTCCACTGAAAAAAAGTGAATGTTTGAAAATTTTGGATAGAGTGCGTAAGCCAAAAAAATAAATAAATTAAAAAAAAAAAAAAAAAATTTACACATGAAAAATTTCACTACCGCCCAAACGTGGACTCTGCGCATTTATGCTCGTAAGGTCAACAGTGTAGTTAGAAGCTAAAAATAAAGCCAACAAACTGTAAATCAAAACGAGGACGGTCCTCGGTATCGTGAGTGTCCTCGGTTCGAAGGTGTGTTTTCATATTAGTGTCCCACGGTTGCCGGTGAACACAAGTGCACACACACACACACAGGTCTCATATCACTAGCCTACTTGGCACAATCATATTTACTTGCAATATTTGCTAATACTCCCTTAATGTCAAGTGGGTACCATATATGGTTATGTTTTCTCAGAATATACAATTATTGAATTGCGATGGCTGTAATTTGATTCCAGTCTAAAACCATGCATACAAGCCTGTAAGTGCAGTTATAAATCAGAGTTCTATTTTCCAATGATCAGTCTAGCATTTTATGTGCAAGTCAGATGTACTGGTACTATCATACTTTGTACATAGCAAAATGACATTATGTGTTACGTCGAATGCTGTACACAAGAACTTTCATCTCATGTTGGTCAATGTGAGAAAGTCAAGTAAACATAAAATGAAACGATGAGGAAGTAAATTGGTGAAAAATACAGCTTTAGTCAGATAATTTGCTGAGACAGAGAGAGAGGGGGGAAAGGGGATAAGGGATGACAGTTACAGATAGAAACAGAGATAGACAGACATAGGATGAGGAAGTAATTGACAAAAAATACAGCTTTAGTCAGATAATTTGCTGAGACAGAGAGAGAGGGGGGAAAGGGGATAAGGGATGACAGTTACAGGTAGAAGCAGAGATAGACAGACATAGGATGAGGAAGTAATTTACCCAAAAAATACAGCTGAGACCAAAGAGAGAAACAGATAGACAAACAGAGAGGGAGAAAGGGGAGGATGAGGGACGACAGTTAGAGAAACAGAAATAGACAGACCTAAAACGAAAGGGGGTAGGGGAGAAGTAAGAGAGGGAGTTACAGACCTTACAAAAAGACAGTTGATATTTGTTCTAAAAAGAATTCAGTATTCATGTGTAAAAAAAATCATTTAGAACAAAATTCGTACAAGGCTAAAGGTAAACCAAACAATTTTGTGTAAAAAAAAAATCAGTGAATTTTGCAAGTGATCTGGTTTTGCGAAACTTACAGCATTTCTTCTTTTTTTTTCCAATTCGTGACACAAATATTTCTGATTTTACAGTATATGTACAAGTAATGTACATCACAATTTTTTTTTTCTTTGACAGAAAACTGTTCAGTGCATACCTTGAGCTCTTCCTTGGTCTTTCCGGTTACTTTCTTCCTAGCTCTCATACCACCTGGATGGGTGCAGCATTGGGTATCAGAGCCCCCATCAGAACCAGCATCTACATCCCTTGAGGGCGGGGCCTGGTATGAGGAGAAATAGTATTTCAATAGTAAATGCTAGGGCGTTAGTAAGAATAACTCAGTTACTTTATTCATAGCTCTCACACCACATTGGGGGAGGGGGGGTAATTGTCCTTGGGGGAGTGTTCCCAGCAGTTACTTGTCCAAGGTGAGGGTGATAATATAGGGGTACAGGGTAGCTGTTCTGATATAGTCCATAGTAGTTGTTTCTGGGGTAAGTGTCCGGAAGGGGGAGGGTAGTTGTCCAGGGGTGATAGGGCGAGGATAGTAGTCTTGATACGGTCAATTACATACACGGGGCATGATCATATCACTTACAAGTTTATGGACTTCAAATTCACACGGTTCCTCGTTTGCTGACAGGAACAGAGGAGATTGGGCCTCGTCTTGTAAGTCAATAGTATTTGATAATTATCAGGAATGAGGTGTGGGGGAGTTGTCCAGGGGCGATAGTCCGAGGGAAGATTCTTGATACGGTCAATTACACATACATGAAGTATGGTCACATCACTTACAAGTTTGTGGACTTCACATTCACTCGATCGCTGACAGGACCAGAGGAGATCGGGCCTCAACTTGTAAGTCAATAGTATTTGATAATTATCGGGAATGAGGTGTGGGGGAGTTGTCCAGGGGTGATAGTCTTGATACAGTCAATTACATACACGAGGTATGATCATATCACTTACAAGTTTGTGGACTTCACATTCACAAGGTTCCTCGTTCGCTGACAAGACCAGAGGAGATTGGGCCTCATCTTGTAAGTAGTTAATGAACCTCTCCAGATCTACAATCTGATTCTTGAGCTGGTGGATCACCTGCTCTTTGACTTTAGCCGGGTTCACAATCTGCAATGAAAAAAGGAAGAACAAACATATAGATTTATCATTCTTTGTTATGTTTCCCCTCTTTTTATACCTTAATTATCATAATCATCTTCATCCTTATCATCATCACTCTTCATATCATTGTCTATATCAATATCACCAACTTCATCAGCATCAGCATCAGCATCAGCATCAGCATCACCATCAGCAGCAGCAGCAGCAGCAGCATTATCATCCTCTGTTTTTTAAGCTCATGTATACGTTGTATTTTATGAAATGTATGTGGTTTTCTTAATACGGAAATAAATACAAACAAACAAACAAACAACCCTTCATATCATCATCAATATCAATGTCACCAACTTCATCATCATCATCATGATCATGCACCATCAGCAACATCATTATCATCATCATTATCCCAACCCTTCGTATTATCATCAATATCAATATCACCAACTTCATAATCATCATCATCATCATCATCCTGAACGAGCTCTGACAAAAAAACAACTGAATGAAAAGAAATAGCAGCAAGGAATTTTTCACAACGGCAAATCTAAAAAAGCTCCAGTAACAAGAAAGATTATCTTTACACTGCATCAATAAAATATTCATATTATCACAACCATAGCTCCTGTTACTACCACTACCAACAAATATTATTGCTATCACCCTTCTTCTTCTTCACCCCCTTATCCACATTTTAACTCACTCTTCCAATGGCGCTGTCAACCCTCTGTTTGAGTTCATCCGTTGATAGCTTCTCAAAGTCCTCCAGGTTGAGGTCCAGTTTGTTCTTGAGCTGTTCGATGATGGTATCTTGTTTTTCTATCACCCTGGTGTGCGGCAGGTTCCCTGTCCCTTCCTGAATTCGATAATAAAAAACAGAGAAATGAGGCAAATGAATCGGAGAGGGTTTAACCCTTACTGCACTGGGGGAGAGGTGGGGCGGAGGGGGCAGTCAGAGAGGAGCTTGAAATAGCCTAGTATAGTAAGGGTTAACCGTAAAAAGGCTGGGTTATTTTGGTGCGTTCTGAGCCGGAGCGATGGATTCTACCCCCATCCCCCGGTAATCTCAGCCACGGCGTGAAGAAAAATTTTGAACTTGGAACATACTGTATATACATGTATATTATCTCATAATGAAAAGCCCATGAATTATCATATCCATATCTGCAACGTTTTCGGAATTATCTTTAATCATTTTTTTTTACACTGTGGGGTACCCGTTGGTCTTGAGATACATGTACACCTGTAATAACTTCATTGGCTTTATTCATTACAGGATGCTCATTCTATATATCAAAATCTCAGAATCTTTTGTCAATCCATGGCTAAGATCCCAGGAGGGGGTGGAATCCACCCCCTCTGGCTGAGAGAGCACAAAAATATTCCAGCATTTTAGGGTTAATAGGGAAAGTGTACCCCGATAACTCATTTGTAAAAGAATCAGAAAAATTAGGGAAATATGTCAGTGAAAATTTGAGAAAAATACAAGAAAATGGTGAATTTATGGAGTGAAGTTGGTTTTAAAGTCGAACTGAAAAGTCTATGATATCTCAAATGAGTAGCCCTTCATTTATCCTGTCCTGAGAATTATGAATACCCTTCCTCTTGGTTGATGAAGGTAGAGGTAATTTTTATGCCTCCGGCCACTGAAGGCATTATGTTTTCGGCATGTCTGTCTGTCTGTCCGTCCGTACGTCAGTCCGTCCCACTTTCTCGTTATCGCGACAACTCAAGAAACCACACGAAGTATGAACTTCAAATTTGGTGCTAATATGTATCACCCCAGGAAGACGATCTGACTAGATTTTGGAGTACATAGGTCAAAGGTCAAAAGTCACAGAGGTCAATTTCTGAAATTTCAGGTGTTAGCCTCATTCTAGCGATAACTCAAGAACCATTTAATTTCAGGCTTTTTATTCTGGCTATCACAGTATTTTGATAACAGTTAGAGCCATTAACTGAAATTGGGCGGAGGTATGTAGGAGACACAGTCGCATTTATCTTGTTCAAATACATTTACAGGGTGAGTGAATACATACATTGTATGTTCAATAACATACATAATTTTTTTGAGAACTACTATCATACAGTAACATTCTTTTTTTAAGTGGGGGGGATTGAAATGTATAACACTTTGAGTAAAACAAACAAATGATCATGAATCCTCACCTCATATGCAAATGTCTCAATGTCTTCAAGTTGATTCTTGAGTTGACTAATGAGCTCTGCTTGCTTCTCTCTCTGCTCTGTGATCTTACACTCATGCTCACGTTCACACTGCAAGAAACGTAATGACATGACCAGTACATGTAAATTATATGAATAGAAATAGCTGAGCATTAACATACTGTCACAGACATGTTAACACTGCAAGGAATGTAATAGCATGATTAATGTACAAACAATTAGAAGCAAATGGTTTATCTTACCTACTGTGAAATTTACTCTCATAAAATTAGATCTTCATGCTTTAATATTTGTACACTTAAGAGCACAAAAAGATGCTAAGAGATAAATAATAATATAATTTTTTATACAGCGCTATACATGTATCTAGTTACAAACTACTCAGAGCGCTTGGAAATACTATTATTACCCTGGCTTTAGCCCAGCTGCCCTAATAGGTGCTGAAAGCATTCAAGGAATAGGTTCCTACCAGGTACCTATTTACAACACCTGGGTGGAGAGTGGCAAATGTAGATTAATTTCTTGCCAAAGGACGTTAGTGTCGCGGCGGGACTCGAACCGCGAACCATGAGATCCAGTCCGGTGACGTATCCACTAGACCACGACACCTCTATTAGGCCCGTGCAGGAACTCAAGTCGGAGTTGGGTTCCGCACAGGGAGGTTTTAGGTCTTCCTTTATTTTCTTCATACACGTACTCCTTAACCATTAACCCGTAGAAGGTCAGGTAAAGGGTTTTGAGGTTAACTTCATACATTCTAGCTGTACACAAATTATTTTTTGAGATGATTAGTACACTTTAAGAAAAGTGTTAATATTACTTTACTTTACTTCTGGACACAATTTTGTTTTTTTCGTATTTGGTAATAACCATGGCAACCGAATACGTACATCATCTTCCAATGTATTAGCATCCTGCCTGGATTAATCCACGCTAATGCAAACACGTATGGCAGGAAATCTAACGGGTACAAGGATATCTTAGATAACCTTGTACATGTATAAGTGCTTCCACAAGCAAGTGTAAACAAATGGACAAATAAAAGCTTCAGAATAGCAATAATATACATGTACATGCCGAGCGTTTTGAGGTTAACTTCATACATTCTAGCTGTACACAAATTATTTTTTGAGATGATTAGTACACTTTAAGAAAAGTGTTAATATTACTTTACTTTACTTCTGGACACAATTTTGTTTTTTTCGTATTTGGTAATAACCATGGCAACCGAATACTTACATCATCTTCCAATGTATTAGCATCCTGTGACTTGGATCCTCTCACATCAGGGCAACCCTTGAATGCAAACTCCTCCAACTCCTTCAACAAGGTCTAAGGTCAAAGGTCAAATGAAAGATAACCAAAGGTTATAGGTTACGAAATGAATCTCACTTTTAGCTTGTGTGCGTGAACACAAAAATCTTACAGATTTGTTAGTTTAAAGGGCGAGTCAGACTTGAATAACGTTAATAACGAGATTTTTCATTAAAGGGAAGCTTGAGTTTTGGGGATGTAAAAAATAATTTGTGAGCTTTCTCATTCTTTTTATGTTAGTTTGGAAGATTATCATAGTCCATGTAGATATGTCACTTGAAAAGGATTGCTCTTCAAATGCTCTCACATGCAAAACATGACACAGCTGAAATGTTTGGGCCGAACATATGTGTGTAGTCCCATATATACACATTTTTGTGTGCAGTGCAATTTTCTTTCAAATTGGTTATTTAAACATTTCGATTTTTTTCATGTATTAAATGTACATGTATTACAGAATGTACATGTATTACAGAATGGACAAAAATAATAACTGTTGCCAATTTGAGGAGGAAAACTGATTGATTTTCACATAAGAAAACTCTGAACTGCTATGGGTTAATTGAAAGCTCAAACGATAACTTACCTGTTTGAAGTTTGAGCATAATTTTATGAGGGAGTGGAGGGAAGAGAATAATTGAGAACCCGCCCCGCGCATGCGCACTCATTATTCAGAGCCACAAAATGTGGACGATGACCAAGAAAGGTCAAATAACTTGCCTGAATTCGACCTCATCCATAATTGTCATAACGTAACACTTTATTAGTACTGGGAGGGTAGCGGAGGGCAATTATTCTCTTCCCTCCACTCCCTCATAAAATTATGCTCAAACTTCAAACAGGTAAGTTATCGTTTGAGCTTTCAATTTTATTTCGTGAGTCTCGTGAAGAGACTAATTGAGATTTTGAAGCACAGAGGACACATTTTGTACATATCGTAATTGTAGCAATCAGGCAACAAGTATCAATCAAGACTCAGTTATGCCCAGTTAGGTGGGCGTAACTGTAAATACAATAACAGTGTAAACTATAGCTGTTACAAACCGTTAAGGTTAGAAGTCAAAATGCCTGTACTATCTATTGTTGAAGCACCGCTTGTGAGAAAATGTCATTATGACCTGCAAGCGGTTTATGGTAGAAGAGTTGGAAAGTCTTTTCACTAGACCAGCCTGCTTGATTTAAAATACATGAGACTGGAACATTCGCCCTGCTGGCAGCAGAAACTGCAGCAGACCGCGTAGAGTGTGCTTTGTATCTGGTGGTATCTACTCCAGCTACTGAAAGCGTTTCTTTGATCCACCTGGATATCGTTTGCGAGGACACCTTGTTGTGTGGCTTGGTATGGCTAATAAACAGTCTTCGCTCTTGTCCTCGAATTTCTTTTGTCCTCCTGATATATGTTCGGAGGTAGTGGACCACGCAAAGTCTTCGATCAGGTGGATACGACTGAAAGCTGAAGCTGCATCCGTAATGGCCTGGCCGGCTTTGCTTCAGGAGATCATCAATTTTGAAAGTCACTGAGCTTTGCTTCAGTTTGATATTATCAAGATTTAACAAGTGTAGTGTCTGAGCCCTCTGGGCAGAAATCAAGGCCAATAACAAACACAACTTTAGGGTGATTTGCTTAAGATTTAACATTCTAGCTGGTGACCAACTACGTAAAAATTGCAGAGCTATGTTCACATCCCACGTATCATTATAACGCGGTCTTGGTGGTCTGAGATTAAACGTTCCTTTTAGAAATCTGCAAACTAGTGGATGTGATCCCACGGAGTGGACGCTATTTTCAAGTGTTACATACGATGACAATGCGCTTCTTGCCGCATTTAGAGTGCTGTAGCTAGCATTCTCTTGAAAGAAAAGTTCAGATAAGAAACTTAACACAGAATTCACTTTAGGATGAAGATGGTTTGTCTTCTCTCTGGTGCAAAACTTTGTCCATTTAGACCAATACACCTGGTACTGCTTTCTTGTAGTCTTCCGCCAAGATGCTGTCAAGACATCGACGACCCTTTCATCTAAGTCCAGATTCTCGAAGGGTCCCCTGATACCCTGCAACATAATAAATCAAGACGGTCATGGAGGGGATGTGGGACATGTGAGGAGGGCTGTGTGAGTAGGTTGACATTTCTAGGCAGTAATAGTGGTTCCCCGATGAGAATGTTATTTAGACAGGGAAACCATGCCTGGGTTGGCCACTTAGGGACGACGAGAATGCCAGTGGCCTTGTCAGCCTTTATTTTTTGGATACATCTTGCCAACAGACAGAAGGGAGGAAATGCATAGAAGTCAATGTGTGTCCAATTTAGGGAGAAAGCATCTACTGCTTCTGCTCCTGGATCAGGGAGCCACGAAACATACCTCTCTAATTGTGCATTTAGCCTTGAGGCAAAAATATCTATCTCGGGTGTTCCAAAGGTTTGGACTATCTTTCTGAATGCTCTCTTGTTGAGCATCCATTCTGTTCTGTCATTAAAATGACGAGATTCATGATCAGCCTCTGTGTTTTGGACGCCAGGGAGGTATGCTGCACTGATCCAAATGTTTCTTTCTATGCACCACTTCCAAATGTCTGAAGCTGCTTGATTACAAGAGGGAGATTTAATGCCTCCCATGTTGTTAATGTATGACACTGCTGTTGAATTGTCAGACCTGATAAGGATATGTGTATTCCTTGTGTGGGTGTGGAATGATTTCAGACCAAAGCTAATGGCCATAGTCTCCAAATAATTGATTTCATTGCTTTTTGCCCTCTCTAACTCCGCTTCATTCCATCTGCCCCCAGTGGAGCTTTGCAAATCTGTGGCACCCCATCCACTGCCACTGGCATCAGTTCTTATTTCATGTGAGGGATTCTCTCTGATGATGGGGGAGAATGCATCTTGGATATGACTTATCCACCATTGTAATTCTACTTTGGCTTTATTCGAAAGTATCATACGTCTGTCAAAATGTCCACTGTTAATTCTCAGTGCCCTGATTTTACAATTCTCAAGATACCTATAAAACAGTGGGCCATACTGGACCGCTGGGAAGGTTGAAATCAATAAGCCTATGACATGGGCAACTTGCCTAACTGTGGAATGAGGTTGGGAGAGCAAATTCTCACATTCCATTTGTACTTTTTGAATTTTTTCTGATGGAAGTTTGATTGTCATATCTGTAGTGTTGATCATGAAGCCCAAAAATTGGATTTCTTGTACTGGTCTCAAAACAGACTTACTGGGGTGAACTTTGAAACCCAAATCTGAAAATACTTGCGTAGTAGCTGTGATTGCAGCCTTAACCTGGCTTTCACTCTCTCCCACGATAATTGTATCATCCAAATATCCTAAGACGATGTGACCTGCCTCCCGAAGGGTGGCAAAGATGGGTTTAAGCATCTTAGTGAACAACCGCGGAGCGGAGCTAAGTCCGTTAGGAAGGGCCTTAAATTGCCAGTGTTGATTTTGCCAGGTGAACTGCAAGTATTTTCGGAACGTAGGGTGTATAGAGATAGAGTAATATGCGTCTTGGAGGTCGACTGAGGCCATGTAACAATTGGGAGTTAAGAGGCATGCCACTGTATGGATGTTGTCCATCTTGAAGTGTTGTTTAACAACACTTTGGTTTAGGTCAGACAGGTCAAGAATAAGTCTGACACCGCCATTTTTCTTAGGCGTTGTGAAAATGTTTGACACAAAACCATCGGTGTATGATGGTACAAGATCTATTACATCCTTGTGCAAAAGGTTTTCAATTTCTACTTGAATTTTTATGGATTCTGAAGCATTTCGTTTGTATTGCCGACCGGCCCTAGATCTCGTAGGGCGGGGTAGGTCTGGGTCAAATTCTATCTTGTACCCTTTTACTGCTTCTAGAATAATTTGATCAGAGGTAATTTTTTCCCATTCTTGGAAATGCTGCCTCACTCGACCTCCAACCGGTGACGCATCAACAGTTATTTCAAGGTTCAGAGGTGTGAAATTAGAACAGAATGCAAAGTTTGAAAGGCTACCTACCGCTTGGGGTATGCTGGCAGCTATTTTCTCTGTGGTGGAGGCTGGTAACGTCCCTGTGACGCTGCTGGCAGTCTCTGCGCTTGTACTGGCCGGCGTCCCCTGGAGGGGACTGTCTTGTCTAAAAAAGGCCGACGAGATGCCCCGGGATGTGGTCGGTTGCCAGACGCCGATGACCAGCCGGCTGATCTGTACTGTCGTGAACGAAAAGTCTCATTTGACTTGTATGGGTGATAAGAAGAGCCGGTTCGAGCCCGGCTCCTGCCCTGATCAGACTTCACTACCCCGCTTGCAGCTTTCTGTTCTTCTTTGAGGTCTTTAACTCGCTTTCCCAGGTCATCCCCGAAGAGGAATTTAGAAACCTGCGCTGAAGGTTTGCACAAATGGGAGTAAGCCGAGTTCATCTCAGGTTTGATGAACTCCTTCCGTAGCGCATTCATTTCAAAGTTTGCACTGGCAAGTAGTGCCAAGGCATCTTGCTGGTTGTCACTCATGGCAGCAGATGACAAAGTGTGAGCAAAGGCTGTCAATCCCCGGGTGAGAAGCTTTTGCACGCGAGCCAACTTAAGGTCTCGGCTTCTGGTGGAAGGAGTCAAATTATCCCAAATAACAGGGTTAACCTTCGGTGCATCGAGGAAGGGGCAGTTGTTAGGTGGCAAGAACTTAGCTGTTGTCTCTTCCAGCATTTTTTCTTCGAGCTTGTGATTAATCATGTAAGATGTAGAGCTTGCTACTTTATCATCTAGTGGTGAACCCACGTCTGCCCGAGTCGCAAACTTCATAGCTAACGCAGGGATGGCAATATCGGGACCCGTGTTAGACTGTTGCTCAGTTTCAAAATCAGGCGCAGCCATTAAAGGCTCGGCTCCAGATCCAGCATAAGAATCTCCATCATCTCCTGGCTGTGCGCAGGTTGGATATTCATACTCGTACGAGTCATAGGCAAGGGGTAACGAACCATCAACTTCCCCTAGTTCTGTGGCTGTAGATGGGCCAGGGATAGACCCCTGCTGTTGAGACTGAGTGCGCGAAGGAAGCGCTTCAATCACCTGCGCTAACATAGATTCCAGTTTGGAAAGTCGGGCACCGTATTCGGCTTGATCAGTTTTTGACTTCTGATTTCCATTTCCACTAGAACTAGACTCCGCTTTTGAATGTGAAGTGGTGTTAGTGCTTGATCCTGACCTCGAACTTAAAGGCTTTTTCTTTCCACCAGTCTTCGGCTTCGCCTTAGAATCTTTAGATTCATGCGGCGTGTGACTGCTAGTAGCGGTCGCAGGGTGCTTAGACCCATGATGCGACTGATCGTGGGCCGCTGGTAGCGGCGCAGAGTCCGTTGCTTTTCCCGCTGGCTTTGCCGCTGCGGGGGAATTTCCGCTCTGATCCATGGCGAAAATCGTACTTTCGTAGAAGCTTTCTGGAGCTCAGATTTCACAAAAACTTGTTCCAGACTGACACAAGCTAGTCAAAATCAGAAATGAAAACAAAGATCGGGATGAGATCGCTTGGAATCCGAAGAAATAAGGGTAATTCTTCCGAGTGCAAGAGAGAGTTACTCTCTCAACATGGCGATGAAGGCGTAATGAGTGCGCATGCGCGGGGCGGGTTCTCAATTAGTCTCTTCACGAGACTCACGAAATAAAATCTAACATTTCTGGGGGGGCATTTCATCAAGTGTCTCGTCAGTGATTTTTACTGACAAATTTGCTCTCAGCCAATCAGGTGCAAGGATTGCAGTAGCTTATAAAAGTTATTGCAACTTGTCATTGATGACAAGTTTTATGAAACGGGGCCCATGTACTTGCCTCTTTCTCGTCTGTGGGGGCTGTCACAACCTGTTTGAGTCTGAACTGAACTTGGGCAAAGTGAGACGTTAGAGCGAGAAGCGAGGAATTCAGTTGTTCTTGTTCCTCCTCAAGATTTCTCAGTTGATCTGCCATGTGTGTATGGCTGCATATATAGAAAATAAAGACAAACATATGTAGAAAATGTATACTGAATTAATGATCCATCTATAAGTTAACAAAACATGGAAAAGTGACCTCCACTCACTCATAGGCCCATTCATTGTTAAATTTACTTAAATATTTCTGATGACTTGATTCAGGGACTTGTCAAATATTTCCAATATAAAAATAAAGGACATGAATAATTGTTTTCCCCCTGCCTCTGGTATGATCTAGCCTGGATTAATCCACGCTAATGCAAACACGTATGGCAGGAAATCTAACGGGTACAAGGATATCTTAGATAACCTTGTAGATGTATAAGTGCTTCCACTAGCAAAGTGTAAACAAATGGACAAATCAAAGCTTCAGAATAGCAATAATGTACATGCCGATGCCGTGGAGAGAGAAAGGTCCAAATTCATGAAAGAGGTATATATATTCTAACCCATGGTTTAAACTTCCATGACCATAGTAGGAGCATGTCCTCCTGCCCAATAAGCGGGCAGTAATGAGCTATATGCTTAAATTTTAGTCCACGGCGGAGGTTTAAACCATGATTTAGACCATGGAATGATAAACCTCTTTTGGGCCAGAGAGAGGGGGGAGAAAGAGAGAGGGGGGAAGAAAGTGAGAGGGGGGGGAAGAAAGAGAGGGGGGAGAAAGAGAGAGAAGGGGGAGGGGAGAGAGGGGGAGGGGAGAGAGAGAGAGAGGGAGCGAGAGAGAAAAAAAGAGGGGAAAGGAGAGAGCATAAGGGAGTAGTTGGCTATTTTTAGGGCGTTCCACGCCATGAGAGAAAAATGAATGAAGAGGTGAATGACGGAATGAAAAAAAGAATATAGCCTATAGGGTATTAGGGTAGTGCATTCAACACTCTTTCCAGCATAAACATAATTTAAAATCTGGTGAATAGGCACAATGATCATAAATGATAATAATTATTTCCAAAAACAACAAAAAATACCTTTGTTCTCCCATGATGGTTGGGGGTGACGGGGCAACAGCGCCCACTGGAGCCCATCTCTCTTTCGGCCGCTCCCCGTCAAAGTTCTCCATGGAATCATCCGTAAGCACCGAGTCATCCATTACGAGTCAGGTCAAGAGGTCAAAGGTCAAAGAACACGTGACAAACGTCAGTGATAGGTAGTTCCAGCTAGGACTGCAACAGAACATAAACATAATTGTCATAAACAAATTTTAAACAATAATTTTTTCATCACTGCATTTCAATCGGTTCCTGGACAAGCCGCCCAACCAATACACAGCCAAACCCTGGATAACTTACCACCTACTATGCTAGACAGAAAAATATGTCTGTTTGGAGGAGTTTTATAACATTTTTTGACTTTCAAGGCTCTCCTCCGCGAAGCCAGACGTAGTCTCAGCGGAGCATATCCCCCGCCGAACATATAGACTGATTTTTCGGTCTACTACCATGCTACCCTAAACAGCTCGACAGCTCAACCTGTTTGAGTTATCCACGTTGACCTTTGACCTCTTGAGTGGACAACTCGACCACCAGGTCAAGCTGCATGTCCTGGCCTAGGTAACGTAGAGACCATGTCCGGTTATCCAGGGTTGGGCTGTCTGGACCCCTTTCAATATCATGCACAATGCCTGGCATTGGCATGATTAACATGATTCCGAGTTGTCCGCATGTCTATGCCTGACAGAAGTGAATGATTCTGATATTTGATAACCTCCTGATAAAACACACACACACACACACCAGACACCAACTTCTAAGTTCTATCTTGATCATCATTCATAACAATGAGTAAAATGTAAAAAAATGAAAGAGCTAACATTAACGTTAGACTTAGTAAATCACTTAGATCCAAGGTTAGTTGTTACATTTTCTTGTGGAGTTGTGAAAATAACACTTTTCTTGTCCAGAATACAGATTTTGATAATCACTCACTCAGTGAGTGATTATCAAAATTGTGCCAAAACTTTTATTTTCACCTGACCTGAGTCAACGGTCTCAGTGAGTCACTGAGACCGTTGACTCAGGTCAGGTGAAAATAAAAAAAAGTTTTGGCACAATCACTCCTTAGAATATATCATTTTTTATCAAATTATATAACATTAAACTATAGAGGAACATAGACAAAAATTATTGTTAAATTCAAACTCAAAACTTGGGTGCGCAGACATAGCTAAATTGCTCTCGATCTCCCGTTTGTTGCAGACAGCGGTCTTTCGACGTCCATGTCCCCACAACTTACGGGGCCGCTCGACACAGGCAAGCACAGGAAAAGGCTACCGGCATAATAAATTTTGACATCAATTGATGACGAGACGTTCCGACATTATCAGTTATCACGCAATACATGAAACATATTATCTTCGTTAAAGTGGTAAAGAAACATCGTAATTCTTCTTACAAGCGATTTCACAGCATTTAATACATATTCTTCTTTACGACTGACGAATGGATGATATCAAAATATGATTCCTCGGCTGAAAAACGAGGAAAATATGGCTTTAAAAATTCTCGAACGGTCTCTGCAATTAACGACAACGTATACATGTACGTATATGGGAACCTCACGCCCATGGATTTGCATGGAAGGAGATGCACTGGAATGTGCCCGCTTTACTTTGTGGAAACGAGGTAGGCAGCACGTCACTCGCACACTGTTCAGTTCGAAAGAGAGAGAGAGAGAGAGAGAGAGAGAGAGTCCCCCTCCCCCAAGTGTCCAAACTTATCTACGTTATTGTAGCCCTAAAAACGCAATATCTTGTGCATTTTCCCAGGAAATTGTGCAATTGACCAACGCTGTTGAGCGGTAGAGAAGCTCGAAATTTATACATTGATGAACGGTTTTCTATTTACTCACTTCAAAAGTCGGGAGCGAAACCAACGAGGGAGGGAGAGTCGAGAAATTCAGCAAGGCTACCTGAAGTTGAGATTCCTGTCAAAAGTTCAACATTTGCAAATACTATATTATAAACTTTATCCTATATTGGGGCATAGTATTTATAGCAGGAGTCATATCAAACTTACATGATATGGCGAGCAAAGCAATTACAGTTTGTTTCTTCCAACTTTTTGAACCCTTAGTTTAAACTATTTAAGAACTATATATACTGGGGGCGCGAAATTACGAGATCCTGAAAGAAAAAAACAATATACAAGAGAGCAAAGCGACCGAGCTTTGGAAAATATTCGCATTTCAAACTAGATTCTAGTGCATTTACCTTGCGGATTTGGGGCGCATAATCCGTAAGGATTATGAAGTTTTCTTCATTTCCCCCTTTGTTCTCTCTCTCTCTTGCGTTTTTGCACCCCCTCCAAGTGCCGCCGGTGCACGTTCCCCCCTGCCCCCTAGATACGCCACTGAGCAAAGAGACCGAGCAGGGGGGTGGGGGTGGGAGGGGGTATACCCTCCCACACCCGTGGACCTTTTTCAGAAATCTGTCTATAAAACTTGCATTTTAGAACATCCCAAAATGGTTTTTAATGAAAAGAAGGAATGCACGGATCTACGGCAATTGACGGAACCCCTTAATTGAGAATAACAATGTGAGCGAACGAATTTTCTTCCATATTTTCGCATTGAAATTATGGCATTTCTTATTTCCTTACTTCTAACCATTAAAAAATGTGATGGTATTTCAAGATCAAGCATCATGAGTTTGGATAATTAATTTTAATTTAATGTATCATAATTCTTATTCATTTTATCCAAAAAAATTTGGGGCGATGATAATACAGGTCACCCCCACCTCATTTTTTTTTTGGGGGGGATCTATATACCCCCCCCCCCCCCCGATCGACACCTATGCTAGAAAGAGAGAAAGAGAGAGAGAGAGAAAGACGGAGAGCGAAAGCTCGATCATGCAGTTTCAACCAAGTTTAATCAGAGTTGAAAGATTTTTTTTATCTAATTATTTTGATATAATTATAATTTATTAGATTTTATTACAGTCATTTATGAAAAATCTAAACTTAAATAAATGTTTACTTTCTTTCTTTCTTTTTTTTTTTTGGACTAAAAAACTTTATTTACAGTATTTCTCCTTTTTTCCTCTTTGCAGGAATCTGATGAGTTGAGAGAAGGCAGTCATTGAATGAAAGCGTACCATGGGCATGTGCAATTATTAATGTAAGACAACTGGGCCCTGTTTCATAAAACTTGTTATCAATAACAAGACACTATAATTGTTATAAGCTATTGAAATCCTTACATTCGATTGGTTCAGAGCGGATTTGCCATTGATCCATTATGAGTTGTTATTAGTAACTAGTTTTGTGAAACACGGCCTGGTCTATGAAGGAAAAGAAGGTAGGGAGTTTGGTCATCTTTTGCCTTGCTGAATGAAGGATGCTAGAAATTTGTATCTTACAATATTTAGTTTTCTTTGACTATATATCATCGGGGCAGTGCTCAAAATATATTGTAGATAACATATTCTTATAGATCCTCATATAAGACAAATATCCTACTGAGTACCTGTAATACATTTTGAAGAAAATGACATTTTAGTCATTTTGAATGTGAGAGCAGTGGCATTACCGATTCGGCCAATTATTATGAATAGTGAATAGTGATAAACAACTTTCCAAAATTCATAACTTTCTTATTGCTTGTCCGATTTTGTTCAAACTTTCACCCATGTGCTTCTCTGAATAATCCACTTTTTTCCAGAGCAACCTGCCATTAAATTTGGATTTTTCTTTAACTATAAGTCATACGCACAACCTTCCGCTCTTCATCTTTGTGTTAAAGGCATTTATTTTATCATGTGGTTGAGATCGCTTGGCCACAGATTTTTGTTTAATGAAAGAGCGCAACGATAATATATGTGAACCAATTTTTGTTCATCTCCTCAGGGCCCTGTTTCATAAAACTTGTCATCAATGACAAGATGCAATAAATGTTATAAGCTACTGAAATCCTTGCATCTGATTGGCTGAGAGCAAATTCGTTTGTAAAAATCACCGACAGGACACTTGATGAAACGTCCCCCCCCCCCCCCCCCGATGTGTTTGATTGGCAGAACCAATGATTTTTATCATTGCAAAAATCGTCTGGGGAGCGTTTCATCAAGTGTCTTTTCAGGGATTTTTACTGATTTCATTGCAAGAGCAAGGTAATCGGATAATCATCGGCAACTATGCAACAGCATCATTATTAATCAACTATACTATTTTTTACATATCAATAGCCTATTGCAAAAGCGTCGTCGTGAATAATCAGCTCCGACTCTATTATGATGTGTCAGTTTAAGTCAACAAAATGTATATCGATAAATTAATAAATCTTGATTTCAGCTTTGCCAACTACTTTGTATCTACATTTTGTATTTTTTATCAGTGTTTCAAATGCAAGAATAGCTACAACTGTTGATATGCCACGTTTGCAAAGCATCTTGAATAATCGGCTCCGACTATCTTTGACGTTTTAGATTACGCAATTTTATATTATATGCATGTAGATGTAGCTACATTTTGTCTATTGAAATACAATACATGAATATGTTGCATACTAAAAATGTATATCGATACATTTTAAAAATCTTGATTTTCAGCTTTTCCAACTATTTTTGATGTACATGTACATGTATTTTTATCAGTTTTTCAAGAGCAATAATAGCTGTGCCTGATCGGTTAGTCATGAACGGCCATTTGGCAAATGTTAAAAGTTTAAAGGCCTGTAGAACATAAGTAGGCTATTTAATTGAAGCGATCTATTTTATGTTTCATTGCGAAGGACATAACTGATATTGGATGAAATTTGGTTGCCATGGTCGCCTTATAAACGTATAATCCATAAAATATTCAATGTCCCGGACGGACAAATGCGGCCTACTCTTAACTGACTAGGGGGTGTTTCATAAAGCTGTTCGTAAGTTACGCACGACTTTACGCACGACTGGTGATCAGTTCTTGTGCTAAATGATTGAGAACCTGATTAGTATAGCACCCAAGAACATGTTGCAGTCGTTCGTAAAGTCATTCGTAACTTTACGAACAGCTTTATGAAACACCCCCCCCCCCCCCCCCACCCCGGCTCAGCGACAACTTTTAATATTCGAATTTTGCAAAGCATCTTTAATAATCAGCTCCCATTATATTTGATGTGTCAGTTTAAGCCATTTTATAAATGCATTTAAATCCATGCATCTAATAAACATGACAGCGTGTTAGACTCAACAACACCTTACATGATTGTATCTGTATTTTGTCTATTGAAATACAACACATGAAGATATATGTTACAAGTGCCTGTAATACTCAGTCTCGACATACTTGAAAATAATTATGCATTGAATTTGAGTGCTTGGAGAAAATGGAATATAGTGAGAGTGTCTTATATACGTACCATCAAGAGTGTCTTACATAATCATAAGAGTGTCTGAATTATACCAAATCAGTTATAGTGGAATTGAATCCCTGTTCCAGTGATTCAATTCAGTAATCGATGGGATAATTCAAATAGGTTTGGAAATATTCAGCTACAGTCTGAATAATTCAATTCCTTTGACTATCATTTTTTGGTGATTCTTTTATTTGGTATATATTTTTTTTCTTGCATGCATCCAGTGAATATATTCTTGTATAATTTGTTGTGATTGTTCATTTTCTTTCTGTTTTGTAGTGCATGGAAGAAAAAAAGACGAAGAGAGAAACGGGTCAGTGAAAGTGTTTGGAAAATCAGATAAAGGATCAAGAAAGTAAGATTCTTGTGATCAAGAAGCGTTTCGAATTAACAACTGAAGCAGATTGATGCAACAATTCGTTATATTTTGTACACAGAAATATCCTTAAAACCTCTCTTCTTGACCATCAGTGGTGAAACAATACGTCATAAGATCATATAAAATGCATTTCGCTTTCTATATCTAGGGTATGTTATAATAATAATTATAATGATAATATTGGATATTATATAGCGTTCATATGCACCAATGTGCTCAAGGCGTCCAATATAACCCCTTATGAAGTTCCCTTAAACATGTAACGTTAAAAAATGCACTGAAGGCAGCATATATAAAAAAATTAAAAATACAGGATGATACGTACATTAACAAAATAATATACATGCATAACATATCACTTGCCTTCAGCATTTGTTAAAGAATTGCAGGGTGATACAGGTACATAAAGTATTTCATGAATAACAATAAATAACAACTTTGACAGAAAATTCATTTAAAATATATTGGCAAATATTTTAGACATTTCATGCAGCAATACAAGAACAATGTAGTTACAATACAGACAGTAAATATTAAAGAAAACTGCTTCTTCAAGGTTGGCAAACTTTGAATACTTCATTAAAAAATACTCTTTGGCAATACACTATGTTCACACACACGAGAGTACTCTTTGGTTGACGAAAGTCATGCAGAAAAATTATATTGCAACTTTGGTGTATATACGAATGCATACTAATGCATACATGAACATAAAATTAATTTATTGTAAAATTTAGTAAACAATGGATTTTGTGCAAGGTTACTTTTTAGGTGGTAAGAGTTATCATTATAAAGAAAGCAACACTGCAAGATGAGAACAAGATATACAACATAATACTCTGCAAGATTATAGTCATCTTTTTTTTTTGGGGGGGGGGGGGAGGGGTGTTTTTTTAGTTCTTGATTTCTGACACAAATATCTAAATTTTAGAATGAACAATAATACGTGAAATAATCAGTGTATTATTGTTCATTTTCAAAATTAGATACAATTGTGTCAGAAATCCGAAGCTCAAAGTATGTTTAATTGAAACAAAAAAAAAATAAATATTGTTAGCACACATGAAACTACTTCTGCTTGGGCAGTGTTTTAGGTACCAAAATAATACAGTGGAAACTCGGTATAAAGAGGTCTGATATAACAATATTTCTGATATAACAATATTTCTGATATAACAAGGTAATATTCTGGTCCCAGCTCTTAATATTCTATTTTTTAACCTGGTATAACAAGATTCCTGCTATAACAAGGTATTTTTGATGGTTCCAAGGACCTCGTTATATGGAGTTTCCACAGTATGTCCTGCTTGTTCTAATTCTGGACTTCTTATTTACAACACATGTGAGAAATACAACAAGAGTGATCACCATCTGCACAGTCACCCCTCTGTCATTATTTTTTTTCCATACATGAACGGTAAGTTTAAGTTCACTTAAAAATCTAGAAAACAATGAACTTTAACAAGGCCATAGCTTTGAGTTCAAATACATGCTAATGTCACTTAATCCACGTTCGAAACATGCAGAGCAAGCTTGAATAATTTTCTACACATTTTGGAAAACTATCAGATAAAAATGAACGTATTTGCATAAATTACATTACATCCAGTAGTCAGCCTACCTTAAAGGTACTCTCTAACAATTTTCAGTTTTGTCAAAAATGGCCCAAGACACACACACACACACCCACCCACACCAATTTGGTTGTTAAGCTATGAAGAAACATATTTTTTTCTGAAACAAAAGTGTTTTTTTATTACTTCCTTAGTGCCCCATTCTTAAATATATGTACTTAAATGCTAATAGCCTAGAAGCACATGCACATACTAGAGTCGCCCTCATGCCTGTTTAACATTTGTCATTTTGTTTGATTATTAGATTCTAAATGCAGTCAGAATACTAGTTTACTTAAAATGATCAGAGCAATTAGTTCTGAGCTTCAACACTGAAAAAACTAACATTTCATGGTCAGAATCGTAACAAAGAAATGTTGATTATGCATTATCTCTTCATAACAATTTCAATAAAGTTGGAAAATGAGGAATGTGACAAAAACAAGGAAAATTTGACCATTTTATCTTCAGTTGTTCATATTCATGCAAATATATTATAAAACTGCACTTGTTCATCAGTGAAGTGGCAAGAAACTGTACCTCTACATTATATAGAAAATATAAAAACTGTACAAAAGACAATGGCACTATACTAACATGTACACATCCTAATTTTTGGTTAATTTTATCTCTTTTTCCTAAAGAAATAAGAGCAAATTTCGATAAGTTGGCAAAAATGGGGCATGTGAAAAAAAAGAAAATGTAACCATTTTTGTTTCAGTTGTTCATATTCATGCAAATATAAAATAAAACCACACTTGTTCATCTGTCAAGTGGCAAGAAACTGTATACATACATTGTATAACAAAATTAAGAAAAATTACTTTTATCTCTTATCCCTAAAGAAATGACAGCAAATGTCTACCCCACCCCCTTACAGGAAATTCCATGTGACAGAGATTGCATTTCCAATACTCAAATTCTTAGAAGTTCTAACTATTCAAATGTAAAAAAAATCTATATGTTAACCTAATATATGGGAAGATGGCAACAGGATGATAAATTGAGTATTCTGGTATGTTTATGCAGAAAAAAAAATCATTCAACTTTTCCAGAAAATTGACAGGTGTCTAGTACAATGCCATGCTGCTTCATAAAAATCAATACATCTCCAATAATGTTGTGACAATGGAATGTAGTTTGGACAAGATATATCACATGTATATCCCAACTATTGTAAGTTCTGAATGGACACGAGAAAAATCCAACTGTCATTGTATGTGGTGACAATTTTCCACAGCATGAAAAGCCTTAAAAATGTCTTTATGAAACCCCAAATGAATCAAGCTCAATGGAAAGACTGATGAGTTAATGAAAATACATGCTTCCATCCTGGTTTCAAAGTGACATTATATTAATGAAGCGCTGTACCTTAGATGGAAGTGGTTTTGTATGATGGAGTCCAGCCAAGAAGTGTTGGTAGAACAGCAATGTCCGCTTACCATGTTGTGGGTACTCCACTCCAAATGTGTAAAATGCAGCAAACGCAGCCACGCAACCAAGAGAAACTGTAATGCATGAGCACAGCACTTCACCATCCATGTGGATGCAGATGTCTTTACTAGTCAATGGGTTTCCCCGAATGACAAGGGTTGGCGTTGGCACCACTGGGTCCTAGAAAAATGAGTAAATGTACAATCTGATTCATGCATGTAATTGTGTATTTCCCATTTATAAAGAGCCACTCTTCGTACAAAAAACATTGAAATTTTATTTTATTTAATAACAAGGACATTATTTTACAATAAATGTATTATAGGTCACGTCTTTTTTCTATATAGATCAATTAAATGTGTTCATCAAAGCATTAGAGCCTGGTTGGTTAGAAAACTGTTGGACCAGTAACACATCCTTCTTCTTCATTAATTGCCTTGTGGATTTGGCACCCTATAAATCCTATTATTATTACAGTATTATTATTCATTATTATTATTATTATTATTATTATTACTATTATTATTATTATTATTAAGCAAGTTTCCAGTTTAAGAAGAAGAGGCTTACATTGTGAAGAGGCAACACTCACAGCAGACGTCTATTGTTATAACGTCATTCGCCTCTTGTTCATACTTAGTCTAGCCAATTAGATTTAAGCTCCTTAACCATATAACAATCAGTCTTTGATCAGAAATGGAAAATCTTCAGTATCTCAGCAGATCAGTAACTCACTTAAACTACGGATTGTACGTGTCGAGAACAGGTGAGTTATCAATCTGTTTTGTAGGTATTTTCATACTGTGTTATTGTAAAGGTATTGCTGACACCAAATTCTTATTGCAATATAGTTTCAATTAAATATCAAAATATTGATAATGAGCAAGGGGAAAAGGATAAGTGTACTGGAATTACTTTTGAATAACATAAAAAAACGTCTAATATATATATATAATGCTAATAAGGTCAAAGCTTTTGCTTTAGACGAGATTATCTGAAAATGTAAGTGATTTTCTTCTTGCACTTAGAGTAGAAGTGTTGTGGTCTAGTGGTTAATTCACCGGCCTGAAAAGCACACGGTACGGGATTCAAGTCTCTGTCATAAAACTAACTTCAAAAACATATACATTTCCCACACTACAGTGCGTATAAAAAAGTAAACACTTTGAAAATATTCCCCAAAACCATAATTTCACAATATCGATATGATTTTTCTTTTACAATCACGGATGAGGGTCTGCTTCATAGGATGACAGTATAAATGCAGACAAATTTTACGCTTTAAGTGAGTACTGGCTACTTTTGTAAAACTCGCAAAGATTGGTTTGCGTGAAAATGCCTCAGTCTTGAATTTGATTAAAATGCGTATCAGGCAGTAACTGCATGTGCTCTGTCAACCATCGATAACTGATTTGAACAATCATTTAATCCTAAACCCTATACCTATAGCAGTGCACACCCAAAGTGGTGTATCCAGAAATTAAACGAGGAGGAGGGCGTGGGATCCTCTCATTACAGGGATTAAGTGTATCTATATTAAGACGTATAGGCATTTTTGCCCAAACCAATTTTTGCGAGTTTTACCAAAGTAGCCAGTCCTCACTCAAACGTGAAATATTATCTTCAAAGTGTCATCCTATGAAACCGACCCTCACCCATAATTGTATAAGAAAAAATCATATTGACATTGTAAAATTATGATTTTGGGGAATTTTTTCAGGTATGTACTTTTTTGAATACGCACTGTAGACCCAAGTGAGGAAAATGGGAACCTGGCAGGAAATAATTTCTTTAATATGTTAGAGCGCTTTAAAAGTATCTATGCTTATTTTTTTTTTTGAAAAATGTACGTTATTTAAAAATCTCCCTAATATTCTGATCTTACGTTGCACCTTTATAATTGCCTTAAGAAAAGATGTAAATCGTCTAATCTACAAAATTTATTGTATAAACTTGTTTAATGCCGTGATCGTCGACTTCTTCCTTTCAAATGCAGATTAAATATACTTTTAAGAATCTCCCAATATGTGATTTACTATATGATGAATCACATCAAGCATGTCTAGAGTTTAGAATTAAAAATATGATGAAAGCATTGTGGTGTACACAGGCGTAGCCAGGATTTTACGATGGGGGGGGGGGGGACACGCGAAGAGTGCGAAATTGGTGATGAGCACGCAAAGCGTGCTCCCCAGGGGGTGGGTGCAGGGAGGTGGAGTTTCAACCTCCCGCGCGTAGCGCGAAAGCTCTTACGTTTTACAGCAAATCTGAGAGAAAGATAACGGCTCGTAGAATTTTTTTTTTAAGGCGCAAAGTTAGTTCGACGCCCTGGTATCCCCCTCCTACATCAGGGAATTTTTCAAATATCTGTTAATAAATCATGCATTTTAGAGCATCCCAAAATGGTTTTTCATGAAAAGAAGAAATGCACGGATCTACACGAATGGACGGAACCCTTAATCCTTAATTGAGAATAACAATGCGAGTGAACGAATTTTCTTTGATATTTTCGCAATGAAATTATGTTATTTCTTATTTCCTTACTTCTAATCATTAAAGAATGTGATGGTATTTCAAGATCAACCATCATGAGTTTGGATAATTATTAGTTTTATTTATCATAATCCAAAAATATTGGAGGAGGGGGGGGGGGGGGGGGGGTTAATAATACAGGCCATCCCCCACCTCAATTTTTTTTGAGATATATACGACCATGCCCCCGGGATCGACACCCATTGTAACAGGGGTGGGTGCAGGGAGAGAGAGTTATTTTCCCCCATCCCGCTTTGACGTTTTAGCAAATTTTGAGAGCCAGATAACGGCTTGCAGCACATTTTTAGGCCTTTTTTTTCTCACTTCCCCCGCTTTTTCGCTCTGTTGTGTAGTATTATTGTCCTTTTCAGGATGCGCGGCAGTAGAGGTCTCAAAAAGTGCTGACAAGAAGACAAAAATGAAAGAAGAAGAAAAAGACAAAGAAGAGGGGGGGGGGGGGACAAAAGAAGTAGAAGAAGAAGTAGAAGAATAAGTAGAAGAAGAAAGGAAAAAAGAAAGGTCACATTTTCACTGGGCCAGAGGTCCGCAATCATTGACAAAAAAAAAAAAGCAATATACATAGACATTGCTTGTTTGCTTTCAGATCTGGAGAACAATGTCATCGACTTACCTGGTAGCCTGGCTTCTCTACGGCTCTATGTTCCTCATTGGAGCTCCAGCCAACGGTTTCCTAATATGGGTTTCCTGTCAGATGGCCAAGAAACGAAGAATGCTGCAAACCAGCGCCCTCAAGGGATTCAAGACCACAGACCTTCTAATCCTCGGACTAGCGATGGTGGACTTCACGGCATGCTTTTTCGCACCACTTACTATCGCCTTTATCCAAATGCCTGACCGAGACTGGGCTTGTAAGTTTACCTTCTTTATGAGTCGCTCCACGTGTCTTGCATCTCTTTTGTTGACTGTCGTCATTGCAGTATACCGCTACGATGTCATAATCCGTCGGGGTTCGACGTCAAAATGGCCAAAGGTTCCAATCGTCACTTTCCTTTGTATTGTCTTTGCTGGAGCGTGCAATGTGCCCTCCTTGATCTACGCTAAACGCCTCAGAAGGGACCCAGAAGCAGATTCCATCTGTTACCCGCTAGGAACACAATCAGCTGACCTTCAATACTACAACGACTTTATGGCGGGTTTGTATGTATTTTGTCTTAGTACCATGCTTATTCTGTATTGCAGAATCCTGTGGGTTTTGAAAAAGAAGAGATGTGGAACGACAAATCCACATCTTTCTCCACCTTGTCCTACTGACGAAGGAGAGGCTAATCTCACAAGTCGCTTGATGAATATTTCTCCATTGCCTACACACGAGGGTCATTTTCCTATGGGGCGTTTAGACAGGGCTGTACCCTCGAATCCGTCACCTGATCAGCAGTCGTTCGTTTCAAACGATACCAGGTCCGTTCCTCCAATTAGAAATGATGTCATGGAAGAAGGGCATCAATTGCCTAACCTAGAAATCTTGGAATCCCTGGCCAGCGAGAGAAAGCACATCACGTCTTGTGTTTCTCCTCCTCCTAGAAGAAGCAGAACTTATATGAATACACAACGAGAGTATCCAACAGTTTCTACTTTGGGAATGTCCACAGTCTCGGGGAGGATCGATGCCCAGTGTAGAATGTCTCGATATTGCACTAGTAAGTGGATATCGGAGTCGAGACTAAAGCCGAGGGATCACAACAGGATAACCCGGATGTTTGTCATTTTGACTTTAGTAATCTTTCTCGCTTGGTTTCCATATATCCTCATTAATTTCTTGTCCTCTCAAGTGAGAAGAAGTTTAGGGCAGGAAAACCCTACCGGTCTTTTAACAGCAGTTTATTTGTTAATTCGTCTCCGGGAACTTAGCCACGCTTTCAATCTCTTTGTATATATAGGAATGAATTCCAGGTTTCGAGGAACGTGTAAGAGATTGTTGAAGGCATATTTTCTCAAATCGTTTCCTCGGTGAAAACTGCTTTACCATAGAAGTATTCACCATGACATCACTTAATCAGTTAACGATAGTATAGTTTGAACCCTGCAACTGCCTCCAGAAACACTGTCTCTTCTTACCCTAATAGAAAAATACATGACTATTCTTGTCAGGATTATTCTTATGCCTGCTATGGTTCAAGATACGACTGATTCTGGTCAACTCAACATGCATGCGCAAACCATTCAAGCCAACCATGAACAGAGTACAAACCTTACCTGCCGCCTGAAGTACACCATGCCTTAGCCCGTTTATCCTCCATGGTGTCATGCATCACCAGCTTGAACAAGTTGCTTCACCCATTTGAACAGTATCGGTTAACTTCGGTGTCTTCAGTCAGCACCTTCAAAGCTGGTTGCCACCAGTATCCAGAAGGGCTAATTTAACGACCTACAGTTCATGCGCACACCCTCCGCCGACATCACAACAACATTACTGCCCCCGGCAAGCTCATCATCAAAACTGTCCCTTCCCGGAATACTCTCCAAGGCTCGAAGGCAAGTTCGAGTAATTTCCCCTTTTGGCTGAGTAATTTCCCCTTTGGGCCGTCGAATTTTACTGCATTTGAGATTGTACACACAGTAATTGATAATTCCATCACGTCCGATGTAAGCGGATTATGACGCAACGCACATAAAAACTTTAAAGGATGGTGTTGTCATGATCGATAGCATTTCTGTTATACAAATTCGAACTGTTCTTCAAATAGGAGTAAGGCCGAATCTTATCTTGGTCGCCCCACCTTCTGTCATGCTCGACGTCTTCGGTATCGCACAACCGACTGTAGCTCAGGAGACCCACAACCCACGAAGCCAAAAGGCCACAAGATTGACCGCCCCATGAGACCAAGAGCCCACAGAAGACAACATGTTGCGAGCATTCTGAAAACTTTTCTGAAGGTTTTTTGGGGGCATTTTTTTTCTGAAGGTTTATGTGACCGACATGTCGGTATCGTGGTCTTTCAGACTCAAAGACTGTGGCTAAAACCTTTTTTTGCCAGGACATTCGCTGCTGGATGACGGATAACCAGATTATACCTAATATGATAGAGGTATATCACGTGTCTTCCCGTTTTAAGCCATCCCAAGAACTTGGTCCTATTAAATCAGGAAGCTGTTGTGTCAGACCATCCTCCTCCCAACGTGACCTTGGTGTTATCCTTGACAGTCACCGCGCTATGCAACTGCATGTCTATAACACCTGCAAGAAAGTATCAGTGGCCCACAGGAGAATAGGTGTCCGTCAATATCTCAATAGTAAGACGACTGAGATTCTAGTCCACGCTTTCGTTAAATCATAAATTGATACCTGCAATATTTTCTTCTTTTGTGAGTTCCAGAGAGAGAAGTCTATAAGCTTCAGATGATTCAGAAGTGTGTCAAGAGTTAATAAGCCCGAACGCATAACACTTGTCCTGAAAGATCTACACTGGTTTCCAGTACAGTTCCGCATTCACTACCAGGTCATTCTCACCATCTTCAAAGCTCTCCACATGGCATGTGTCCAGAGGACATCTCAGAACTTCTCACCTTACATGGCTTACATTCCACCAAAGCGTCTACGGTCATCTTCACAACACCTTCTCATCATTTATCCTGGAGCAACAAAGGCCTATGGTTAAAGAACATTGGCATGTTGAGGTCCAAGGCTTTGGAACGCTCTCCCAGGGTCGCTACGCTCCTTGACTGTGATGTCGAAATTTTTAAGAGAGGTCTGAAAGCTTATCTCTTCGATAAATGTTTCGAATGACTAAAAACATTGTATAACGCATTGAGAGGGCCTGCGGTTCTGAAATGCGCTATAGAAGAACGGGTTATTATCATTATCATTATCATTATTATCATTATTATTATTATTATTATTATTATTATTATTATTATTATTAATATTACATAAATCGAGATTGATAACTCAACCCTGGATACCACTCGAACAGTCCATACCTTTGATATCATCCTGATAGCCGTTCATAGCTTTTTTTGTACACACTGTCCGAATATACTTTGTGCCGATAGCTGCGTCAAACTTTGATTGCATACGCTGACCTAATAGTAGTTGCCCGTATCTTTGATTGCAAACATGGCAACTGTCCCAAAGTTTGATTTTATTAACTATCCTGATATACATATTTAATTGACTACTCTGTACTCAGAGCTGTGCTTACCTTTACATACACTGACCTGATGGTTGCCAACATCTTTGAATGCAAAAATGGTTAGCTGTCCATATACTTTTGATTGCAAACTATTGGTAGCTGTCCATATACTTTTGATTGCAAAAGTGCTAGCTGTCGATATAATTATCTTTGATTGCAAAAGTGGTAGCTGTCGATATATATTTGATTACAAAAGTGGTAGTTGTTCATATAAACTTAATTGAATTGAATACCTGGCAGCTGCCCATAAAGGATTTCATAACTGATAGCTTGAATACTTGAAGGATGTCAAATTTATTTGGAATAAGTTACATGATATCTCTTTGAATGCACATGTTTGGAAAAAGAAGAAGTAATTTATAATAATTTGGTAATTGTAATAACGAATTGACTCTGAACTATGAAGTCAAAACTAGGATAGTCGGTCTTCACATAGGAACAGAAGTAAATTATACTAAAAGAACGAGTGTTAGACACAGTTTGTTCAACCAAAGTATCAGGTTTTATTTAAAAAAAACAAAAATGGTGAGAGCATTTGACAAAACTGGCAATGCATAGGCGTAACATTTTTACGTGGTAATGCATATACTAGTGTAGACTAGGGAACGTGGGCGGAAATTATGCAGGAAATTCTTTTAATGGGGGGGGGGGCATAATAATAGCCCCCATCCCCTCCCACCCCGATGAATATAATTGCGTAACACATCTCCGCCATTTCTAGGGATCATAGTTGTAACAACATATTCGCCTACAACTAGTCAAAGGACTGATGGAAAAGGGAGTATATACATGATGGGAATTATTAGATTGCGTCACACTCTGTGCCATGCGCAAAATAATTCTATCATTGAATAGGAATTAAAATTAATTGCGACGGAGGATTTAAAGATGTTGATGTGCATATATATATATATATCATGTGAAAGAAATGCGAGAATAACGTTGCCTAGCTCAATCAAATCTATACGTATATATATATATATATATATATATATATATATACATACGTTTATAAGGGTATATATTTTATATATATAAATATGCGAAGATACCCAACTTACACATTTCGACGGCGTCTCGGTAAATTGTATAATGTGAGGATTGATGAGACTGCGGACAAGGACGTAGCTGAACTTCAACTTTATAATACAAACATATACTTCAATATACACACATACAATTGTGTGGTGTCTCAGCAGAAGCTGAAGGTGGATACGTTACAGATACATATAGCATGTCAAATAATCTAAACCCACTGTGGGGTATTCTAATATAGACAGACTGGAGGCATGGAAACATGTCCAACTTCTGACCCCATCTGCGATATCGGAGTCGTTGTGGAGGAGTGTAACAGGATAAAAACACATACATAAGTAATTTGGGTCAACAGCATGCCCACTAATCACAGTTTTTCGTAGTGCCAGGAACTAATGGAGGCCATATACATTTTTACATCTATTTAAATTTAACATTTATTTCAATGCATTAATGTACATGTTTGATGATTTATTTTACCTGACTGCTAAGAAAGCATGTGTATGATTTTAAGTAAGCAACCAGGGAAGCGACGGCTTTAAGCCCTCTCCGAGGGACTTGGTATTGGGATAGGCTGCCCCTGAACACCAGGACTAGTACCACATTGTCTAGGTTCAAAATTATGTGTCAAAAATGTCTATTTGGTAGACTCCAGGTTGCACGCGCTTTAAACTCAGGAAGCCATGTTGTATGACGCGTGTGTATGGGTGTGTGTATAGTCATACTTCTGTAAATAAATTAAACTCTTTGTACATATATATTTCATCTTGTCATGTTATATAATATATAATACGTTATTAAAAGGAGGCCCCATACACAAGCTCTGCTTCATAGGGGTCCCAAACCTCACATTCAAACTATTGTATTACTATTGCACTATATTGTGTTATACTATATCTTATTTTGATTGGTTTCAATAAATTGAATTGAATTGAATTGAATGAGGATTAATGCCTTACCAAAGGGCACTAGCGCATCCACTTCGTTTCGAACCCGGGTCACCCAGTTACGAGACCTCTGCTCTACCACTGAGCCATTGCGCCTCCTTGAGTTACAGGGGTGTACTCACTTTTGTTGCCATTCATTTTCACTAATATCATTAGTGAGCTACACCGTTTTCATGGAATCACTATTTTGCCTCTAAAAATAAATCACAGAATGTCAACGTTATCACTGCTTCAAGGCTTGTGTTTTTGTGTATCTGTATGTTGATGATAATCAAAAATTGTGGATTTTTTAGTTCAATAAATTGATTTGATTTGTTTTTTATACCACTTTGTGAAAAGAGTTACATATTCAATATTTAAGTTTTGTTAAGGGTGTACATATTTTGTTGGATACGTGATTACATAAAAGTAAACAATTTTATTTTATTATACAAAATTTGTTTCAACTTTTCCTGCCTTAAAAAAATAAATAAAAAATACTCTCCTTGATATCGCTGTCATGCTGAGTTATTTGTTAATCTGAAGCTCTTTGATAAGAAAAACCAAACTATCACGGAACATGAAGTGAGCTCCGAGAAGTTTTAATGGCATGATTCTGTTCTCCTTCATCTAAAACCAAGGCTCGGTATCGCGCATGTATAACATAATAAAGTCGGTTTATTTCAGTAATAATCATCTGATCTCATTTTAAGTTTCTTGATTTTGTCATGTGTTCACAGATTATGTTTGATCTATTTTTCGTTTATTTATTTCAATCTCCTCTATTATTTTGAATGTGCAGATCAATCATATTTACATAATTTCATAATCGTATATTTAATTGATTCGTGATTGTTTTATCTGATATTGACAGATATTAAGGTATATTGATTTGTAGTCCGTATTTTATTACGTGATTAATCTCATGGAAGTTGTTTATGCCATTATATATAAATAAATGTATAATTCAGTCTGTTGAGAGCCAGAAGGGCGTTAACTATGTGTTATTATACGAGTTAACGCCCTTCTGGCTCCAAACAGACGATTCACTACCTGACAGAATTCACACAAGAGGTGTATTGTTTATACAACTTTGTCTTCACCTGAAAAAAATTAATTAAAAGCGTTTATGAAGTTAAAACGACCATCTTAGCTTTTGTGTTTATTCTCTATGATGTTGCAAATACTGTTACATTTCTTTTATGATTCTGGCAATGCATCTCTTCGAAACTTCATCTGGATATTTTGTGATACATAAAAATACATGCTCTTCACAGGCTAACTTGTAAACGCGAGGATTTCTTTTTGGTCTTAAGGTTATAGAAAATGAAATTCCGTTGTTTTTTACTGATTATATTTTCATATAAACCTTAGGAGGTAAATGTTACATGTATCTCAATGCTCACTTATTTTGGCCATGTTGCAGTGTTGTAATGTACAGTATTTAAAGGGATACTCAACCGCAGATTGTGGACTTTTTATGCCGCGAGAGGGCACCGTGATTATTACCCGATCATGCAGTTACCCCGCGGGGTGAAACTTCGCCGCACAACATGCACGCTCCGCCTGAGCTCGAGCTCTCTTGCAAGATTCGGTCGGCTTCGTGCAGTCGAAATGTAATCACACTTAGTCCAACGGACGCGTTCGACGCACAAAGTTTGTGCACGAGTGAATGGGGCTTACACAATCCCGACTTTCCCCACGGCGGCCTGGTTGCGTATCCCTTTAAGTCATTAATGCCTTATATATGTGACCCTCCACCACAAAACGACCAATAAGTCGGAAATTTTGTTTTTTTAATTTCAGCACAGTTTGAAAGGTTAGATTCTAAGCTTTAAAATGATATACAACTTGTCTTCTATTCAAAGCATTCGCTTGGATCCAGCTGAGGCACTAGCGGCTTGTCTTGTTCATAAAACTCATCTGCCCCCGACAAGGGGAATTAATTAATAAGGTTGAGGATTTGTCAATCTGTCGGTCAATTGAATCTGGTGTCGCCGAAACCACTAACCCGTTTCCGTGGTCTAGTGGTTAAGGCATTGGCGTTCTAAGCGTTCTAAAATGAAATTCCGTTGTTTTTTACTGATTATATTTTCATATAAACCTTAGGAGGTAAATGTTACATGTATCTCAATGCTCACTTATTTTGGCCATGTTGCAGTGTTGTAATGTACAGTATTTAAAGGGATACTCAACCGCAGATTGTGGACTTTTTATGCCGCGAGAGGGCACCGTGATTATTACCCGATCATGTAGTTACCCCGCGGGGTGAAACTTCGCCGCACAACATGCACGCTCCGCCTGAGCTCGAGCTCTCTTGCAAGATTTGGTCGGCTTCGTGCAGTCGAAATGTAATCACACTTAGTCCAACGGACGCGTTAGACGCGTTTGTGCACGAGTGAATGGGGCTTACACAATCCCGACTTTCCCCACGGCGACCTGGTTGCGTATCCCTTTAAGTCATTAATGCCTTATATATGCTGTGTCTTTTATTTCTTGTTAGAATCGAAACATTGACGCATTACGTCAACAATATTTGGTGTATTACAATTCCATTCATTTCAAGCACGTGATATGGTTAGAGTACTTCTATAGTACTGGACTGGTTTCAAGCGGACCAAAATGTTAAATGGCACATACAGCCTTAATTATTATTTTGTTATTTCTGTATCTATAAAACACCAAGATTTAAAAGTGCTAATAAAATAAAATGAGACAGGTAACGTGCCGATTGCATTAAAGCATGAATCTAGCGGTGGATGTCAGATGCGGTGGTGGTGGTGGGGGGGGGGGGGGGCACCTGCCTACTCCCTGCACAACCTAATTTGTTCTTCTTTGTTGTTGTTGGGGTGGTTTTTTTTTTTACGGAATATAAACCCATGGCAAACCCAGATAAATTCATAATAACGGGCATATATACGAGATGTTAAACTTTTATTTTCTTGTCAGAATTATGGAGTATAAAACTACCCTATTGAGTGTTGTCCGACTGACATTTTTAAAGATCGAACAGCAGAAATAATCATTTAAAATGTTACGTGCGATCGTCATACGTAGAATGATAGTGTAGTTTTTATTCTTCAAATGTATCACTGACCGTAACTGCGTTTTTAAAAATCAATATATCAAGCGGCATGTAAGGAAATAGCTTTATGTTTATAAGATTACACGCACACACATACACAAACACAATACATATAGAAATAATAGACATATGATATGCAATCATCAGAAGTAACATGTCACCGTTCTTTTGGCTGTAAATAAGATTTTAAAAATTAATTTCTAAATTCTATAACAACGAATCTTCCATGTCATTCAGATGGCGCCATAATATTATACAAACAATCATCAGGCTCCTGATTTATAAAGCCTGTTATTAATAAATGCTTCATTTCTATCAGACTTGTTTTCTCACAGCCAAGCAAATGCAACGATTTCAGTAGCTTATAACAAGTTTGATGGAACAGGGCCCTGATGTAAATGTTGACATTCTTTTGATTGCACCAAAGTACTTGAGCTTAATGACATATTTTTAATATAGCCGTGTAAACGTACGATATGCTTTTTGTTTAAGCATGCAATATTGAAAAATAATTGAAGGAAATAAAGTGTATATTGTAATTTCCGAGTGAAGTACATTTCTGAAGATCCTAACGGAAATGTGATTGCTTTAATAAAAGGAAAGTTAAAGGGAAAGTAAATCCTGGCGATTTAGTTAGCTGTTTAGTTGAAAGGCACATTGTTGATTATATGTGTCGAATTTCAACACATTTGGGCCCCCTAACGCCGTCAACAAGTAGTTAGAAATATCATTTTGTCGTCTGCTAGAAGGTCCTATATCGATCGTGTGCGTCGTCATTTTGAACAGATAAGCCCCGTCGCGTGACGTTTTGTCGGACCTCTCGGACCAGAAGTACCCGGATGCCGCCATTATTACGCGTTTCAAAATGGTGTACTGCCAGGCGTTCGGATGCTCCAATATAATAAAAATGAACAAGACGTTCCGAATTTCAGCCAATCACAGTTCCCCCTTGGCATGTCCGACAAAACGTCATCATAGCGCGGGTGAATAAAAAATATGGCCACCCCGATAGCAGGCTGTAGCAGACGATCATTGCTCACAAAAGTGTGAATTACTCCACCGTCAAGCGTTCATAAGAGGTAAATTTTCACAGTAATGTCAAGAATTGTGCTCTTAACACTCTCAGTAGGCCAAAAGTCCAGAGTTTACCTTCCCTTTAAATGCCTTTCTAATGACTCTTCTCCATCACACGAGAAAGGCCAAGCTAAATTATGCTATAACGCGAAATATTGATATATTGCTCATACACTGCCGACAGATATGTTATTTATTTTTGGGGGTAATATACATGTATTTAAAAGGTCAAAGTAAAACATAATAACCTAAATAATTTCTTGGTACTACAACATTTCAATATGGCACGAAAAAGAGACAAACAAATTACTCGAAATCAACTATATTATACTCGATGAACCCGGCACAACCCGGACGCCGTAATTTCAGAACAATCGCAAAGCTTGGACGAACTCCTTTTGTCTGCAAGGAAGGGGTTCGCGCGATTGAATGTAGGCGGCTTCCAGAAAGCCGCATACAGTGCCGGTGCGATGCCAGGTACGTGGGCCGTACTTCTCAGCGGTTGGCTGATCGCATTAAACAACACGTCCCCTCGACTATTCGGCACCGTACAACCAATCAGAGCACGCAGCCCGTCCGTGCCTGCAAATCTGAAATGCACGCTAACAGACCAAAGACAGCCAAATGCGATCCAGCGATTGGTCTCCATTTGCGGAACAATCCAGCTTGCGCACAAAGCTATGCCGACGATCAATTCTCAATTATATCCCGGGCCAGAAGCGCAGCGCATTTACGCTTTCTGGAAGCCGCCTACATTCAATCGCACGAACCCTTTCTGTACAGACAAAGGGAGTTCGTCCAAGCTTTGCGATTGTTCTGAAATTACGGCGTCCGGGTTGCGTCCGGGTTTATCGAGTATAATATACATGTAGTTGATTTCGAGTAATTTGTTACATACCTGTGTGATAACCTGATGAGTGCAGGTCGAAAAGCTTCGTTATCATGTCTCTTTTTCGTGCCATATTGAAATATAATAACCTAGCATTTGAATTAATTTATATAAATTAAATGTTTTTGAGTAAAACACAGTGCCGGTAAAAGTCTCGGGGTCAAAGAATTATCTCCTTAAGTCACCATATATGTGGATAATATACCTTTTAGAGTACAACACAACCTTTTCCGGAAACTAATTGATGCGGAATTTTTCGGATTTATCCATCAGCGATAAATATCTTGCATTTATTCATTAAGCATGAATAATTGACTGGTGAAATCTCAAAATAGTAAAGAAAATAAAGGGCCTTAGTTTTTGGAAAATCAATAAGGGCTAGATTATTACAGCTTTTCTATCAAGAATGAGTCGTATAATTAATAATGTAGTAATAGAAGGAATAGTCATAATAATAATAATTATAATAAGAAGAAGAACAATAATAAAAAAAAATAATTATCATAATAACAATGATGATGATGATGATTAATAGTAATACTATATAAAATACAAGACAGATGTACTTGCATTCTTGTCTTTCTTTGAACATTTTGTAACTTTGAACATAGTATTTGCAAATTTTGTTGACAAAGTTTTGGTCAAAGACTTCTGCTACAGTATATCATTCATTCCATACTCATACTTTGCAATACTGGTACTAAGTTTTAGGTATAGGCCTACATCTGTTTTTGTGTTTTGTTTGGCAGGGGACCACTTGAATGGGGCGCAAAAAAAAATAATTCAAAAAGAGAAAGGGTAGAAAAGTCCCTCTTTATTAGCTAGCTCACTTTGCTTGCTTACATTACCAGTTAATTACCTATTTCTGTTCAGGAAGAACACAATGCATGTACAAACAGTAGGTCATCAAAATAGAGAGAGAGAGAGAGGGGGGGGGGTGGCGTTCATAAAAAGTATTGTCATTTTCCCCCCACCGGGTCTTTGTGGGTTCCTTTTTGCAATGACCCTCCCTCCTCCTTTACAAAAATGTTCAGCCCCCACCCCCCCCCCCCCCCCCCCCCCACATCACTGCGTTTCAATATTTAGGCAAAATATATGGAAAAAACCTCAGATGCACTGAGGACTCATTTGAAGAGGTCGGATTAAAAACATTCTACATCCATGAAACAAAATGTTGGAAAGAATAGAACAAGCATTTATAATTTTCTTGTTTTGCATTTTTGATTTGTATGAAAATTTGTCATATTTAACTACTGTTTAATGGCATAATAAAATCACTCTTTACAAAATACAGGTGGCTTATTTTTCGTAATTAATTTATCAATTAAAAAGTATAGGGATGTAGCATGTTTTTTAACCGAAATTTTGATCTCCATACGCAGAGTATACACTGTGCAGCAAACAACCTGCTGTTCGGGAAAAACTGAAGGGCAGTGCGCAATCATTCATGCACGTCACGTTGCTCTGTGAATGGTCAGTCCCGGACAAGGACATTGTTTTATGAAATCAAACTGAAACGGATGCAGAATTTTTAGAACCACACAAAAAACAGAGCTTTTTTAATCATGGCTCTGAATTGACCCATCCAGTCGCTTAAAGATCACATTGCAAGAAAATTCCATCAAAATAAATATTGGCTTAATACTTATTATTGCATAGATTATACATAAATTATACAAGGTTATCCAAATTCAACGCTTGGAAACATTTGAATTAATGATTATTATCAATTATAAAACGGTAAAATACAGCCCCCGATATAGCAGCTGAAGAGCTCCTCGAACGCTGCTGAGATGTGTGACGACACACGAAGGACCAGTCCTGTGTAAGCAGACGATGTCCCATAACATCTTACACATTTTTCAGTGCCTGTTTTGTCATCTCCTCTTCACTTATTTCTCTTACTTGACTAGCGTCAGTCTTAATGTTAGTCTGTTGCCTCACTCTTAACTTCGTGTATGGTATTATTTTGATGAAAAATGCAGCGTTAAAAAAATAAAGGAATCAGTCACTTGTAAACAAAATAAGACGCCATTGTATTTTCAGCTGCTTGCACCGGGGCATGTTCGGCGTTTCAAGAGGGAACGAATACAATCTGCGATATTATTCGGAGGGCTTTTCAATTTGAAAATGGGGTTTATTTCATTGATCATTGACCCTTCTCCTGTGTATTTACAATCAAACGGTTTTAGTTATCAGAATCAGTTTCACTTTCCCTTTTAGAATGGTGTGAAATAAGGTCATGTTAAATATACCAAACTCTTTATAATTTGATAAATAATTGCATTGCAATTACGTTCATTCATTATAGGACGTCGTCTGCTTAAGCAGGATCGATCCCTAGTGTGACGACATCAAAACATCGCTATATTTCTGGCGAATCCTCGGATATTCCAGATGCTTAGAAGAGCTTTTATTTATGTTGTTTTTATAATCATCAGATACGCAGTTGACATAAAACTTATACGATTGCCATCTGTAAGCTTCCCAGTTTCTAGTGATACATTAATTGCCATATTTGTGATTTTCTTGCAATGTGATCTTTAAGAAATTTGTGATATGTATATCTGTGTATATTTATATAAATCATGTAAGGTTTTGTAAAATAAACCCACGGCAAACCAAGATAAATTCACAATAAGAGGCATGTACGAGATGTGAAACTTCTTTTTCTTGTCAGAATTATGGAGTAAGAAAATACTCTTTTGAGTGTAGTCCGACTGACATTCTTTTAAAAATCGAACAGCAGAAACCATTATTTACGTGCAATCGTCATAAGTAGAATGATAGCGTAGTTTTTATTCTTCAAATGTACCATTGACCGTACCTGTGTTTTTAAAAATTAATGTATCAAGCGGCATGTAAGAAATACCTTTATGTGTTTTAGATTACACGCACACACATACACAAGCACAATACATTTACACACATATGTATATATTATATATCTTCTAGAAAAATACTTATATATGTATATTACATATATATATATACACACACACACACACACACACACACATGTATTATGTATACACAGAAATAGATATATAATATGCAATCATCAGAAGTAAAATGTCATCGTTCTTTTGAATTTTCAAAAGTACCGTTGACTGTAAATAGGATTTTCAAAATCATTTTCTAAATTGAATAACAACGAATCCTTCATGTCAATCAGATGGCGCCATAATATCATATAAACAATTATCAGGGTCCTGATTTATAAAGCCTGACATTAATGACTGCTTCATTTCTATGACGAATTTTCTCACATCCAAGCAGATGCAATGATTTTAGCAGCTTATAGCAATTATCATAGATTGTTACTGATAACAAGTTTGATGAAACAGGGCCCTGATGTAAATGTTGACATTCTTTTGATTGCACCAAAGTACTTGAGCATAATGACATATTTTTAATATTGCGGTGCAAACGTACGATATGCTCTTTGTTTAAGCATGCAATATTGAAAAATAATTGAAGGAAATAAAGTGTATAATGATTGTAATTTCCTAGTGAAGCACATTTCTGAAGATCCTAACGGAAATGTGATTGCTTTAATAAAAGGAAAGTTAAGTGCCTTTCTAATGACTCTTCTCCATCACACGAGAAAGGCCAAGCTAAATTATGCTATAACGAGGAATATTGATATATTGTTTATACACTGTTATTTTTTTATTTTTTTTTGGGGGGGGGGGGGGGTAATATACATGTATTTAAAAGGTCAAAGTAAAACATATAATAACCTAGCATTTGAATTAATTTATATATATTAAATGTTTTTGAGTAAAACACAGTGCCGGTAAAAGTCTCGGGGTCAAAGAACGTATCTCCTTAATTCACTATATATGCGGATAATATACCTTCTAGAGTACAACACAATCCTTTCCGGAAATTAATTGATGCGGAATTTTCCGGATTTATCCATCAACAATAAATATCTTGCATTTATTCATTAAGCATGAATAATTGACTGGTGAAATCTCAAAATTGTAAAGAAAATAAAAGACCTTTTTGGAAAATCAATAAAGGCTAGATTATTACAGCTTTTCTATCAATAATGAGTCCTATAATTAATAGTGTAGTAATAGAAGAAGGAATAGTCATAATAATATTAATTATAATAATAATAATAATAACAATAATAAAAAAATAATTATCAAAATAACAATGATGATGATGATGATGATTAATAGTGATACTATATAAAATACAAGACAGATGTACTTGCATTCTTGTCTTTCTTTGAACATTTTGTAAGTTTGAACATAGTATTTGCAAATTTTGTTGACAAAGTTTTGGTCAAAGACTTCTGCTACAGTATATCATTCATTCCATACTCATACTTACAATACTGGTACTAAGTTTTAGGTATAGGCCTACATCTGTTTTTGTGTTTTGTTTGGCAGGGGACCACTTGAATGGGGCGCAAAAAAAAAAATTCAAAAAGAGAAAGGGTAGCTAGCTCACTTTGCTTGCTTACATTACCAGTTAATTACCTATTTTTGTTCAGGAAGAACACAATACATGTACAAACAGTGGGTCATCAAAAGAGAGAGAGAGAGAGGGGGAGAGAGGGGGGGGGGTGGCGTTCATAAAAAGTATTGCCATTCCCCCCACCGGGTCTTTGTGGGTTCCTTTCTGCAATGACCCTCCCTCCTCCTTTAAAAAAATGTTCAGCCCCCCCCCCCCCCACATCACTGCGTATCAATACTTAGGCAAAATATATGGAAAATACCTCAGATGCACTGAGGACTCATTTGAAGAGGTCGGATTAAAAACATTCTACATCCATGAAACAAAATGTTGGAAAGAATAGAACAAGCATTTATAATTTTTCTTGATTTGCATTATTGATTTGTATGAAAATTTGTCATATTTAACTACTGTGTAATGGCATAATAAAATAATTCTTTACAAAATACAGGTGGCTTATTTTTCGTAATTAATTTATCAATTTAAAAAGTATAGGGATGTAGCATGTTTTTAACCGAAATTTTGATCTCCATACGCAGAGTATACACTGTGCAGCAAACAACCTGCTGTTCGGGAAAAGCTGAAGGGCAGTGCGCAATCATTCATGCACGTCACGTTGCTCTGTGACTGGTCAATTCCCGGACAATGACATTGTTTTATGTAGCATATTCTGAAATTAAACTGAAACGGATGCAGAATTTTTAGAACCAAACCCATCTTCATCGCCAGTTTTTCCCCTTTATTAGATTCAATTATCTTGAAGTGTCAATGAATATAGCTACTGGAAAAGAGTAGGCCTACATTCATGGGTAAAAAAGAGAAAAAGAGAAAATGATTTAAAGTTGATGTTTTGGAACCGAAATCTTAATATACATGTACGCCCAAACAGAAAGAGAAGTCCGATTTAAAAAGAGGGAGAAATAGAAAGAGAGAGAGAGACAGACAGAGGGGGAGAGGGAGAGAGAGAGAGAGATACACGTCCAAAAAACACACACGCACACACGCCCACACGCCCTCACAGAGAGAAATAGAGGAGAACACCTCTCCTGACATGGCAAATGTGATTTTCTAAATTATCTCTACAGCTTTCCTCAATTGTTGACATGATTTAAAGGCCATTGAAATAGACCACTAGATGGCGCACTTTCTCTTCTATTCCAAGAGCAATCAATACACAGAGTTGGGCCATCTCGGTTTCAGTTTGGCACAGCATGCATGGCGTATATTCCTTTGTTGAACGCTTGCCTGACAAAGAACGTGATATCGTGCCCTGCTGGAGCCGAGTTGATCTATTGATGGCTCTTATTGTTCACTTAACAGACAGATCGAGTCTGGCAATTTCTGGTTCCAGATCAACGCACTTCAAAATGCATTATACAATGTATATGCAAGCTGCATTGTGCATTTGACAATTTCATTTATATAGAAATATCTCGTCACTTGTGAATATCGCATTCAATAGTTCGTTTTATTATTACACAGGCGCTTTACCAAACAAAGGGCATTGAATTCGAATGTCATACGAAAATGGACTCTTACAAATAAAAGATCAAAGCGCTGTATCAGTGGCCAATATCTATAAAAAACTAGTACAGGCCTAGCTAATTTTTCTAACTGGGCGTTATGGCGTGCGCCTGTAATCCAGCTACCAGTGGAAGTTATAAACTGATTCAGCGGACCCAGGTTCGAGACTGAGTCACGTCTTTCGAATGGTGACGTTAAAGGTCGGTCCCAGACGTAAATAATCATATCTGATTGATACACGTCTGTAAAAACCCAATTACACACACACACACACGCTAATTTTTCTAATCTTTTGCTTCAGCTTCAGATATTTGGACTAGTAGGTACTAGCAAAAACAAGCAGAATCTTGCTCTCTTACTGGAAGTTGCCTTCCCAGACGAGCAAAATATTATATTCCTATTCACATTTTACTCAGCGTCAAAAGAAAACGGATTTTCTTCTACACAAAAGCTCATTACTTCTACGTTAATATTTTTGAAGCTGCAAGCAAAACGTTAGAATTTTTTTTTTTTTTTTAGGTATTTACTAGTTTACCCCATCCTTGTTGAATTATAATAATAATAATAATTATAATAATAATAATAATAATAATAATAATAAAAAAAAAATAATAATAAAAATAATAATAATAATAGCAATCATAATAATAATCATAATAATAATGATATGTCTTGCTCACCCGGTTCAGCATCATCATTAAGGGAGGAAGATAATTGAATGGAAAGTTTGCAGTTTAAGCTGAAAAACATCTATTTAAAACATATTCACATATCATTTGACTGCATAATTAGATAGGATGTATTGGTACGAACAAATTCACCATATGAAATCCGACACCCAACGTGCCTCATTTGCATAATGAGCAGTTCAAGGTCATCACACCAGATTATGTCACCGTTCTTTTGGCTGTAAATAAGATTTTAAAAATTAATTTCTAAAATCTTCCATGTCATTCAGATGGCGCCATAATATTATACAAACAATCATCAGGGTCCTGATTTATAAAGCCTGTTATTAATAAATGCTTCATTTCTATCAGACTTGTTTTCTCACAGCCAAGCAAATGCAACGATTTCAGTAGCTTATAACAAAATCATAACATGGTTATTGATAAACAAGTTTGATGAAACAGGGCCCTGATGTAAATGTTGACATTCTTTTGATTGCACCAAAGCACTTGAGTTTAATGACATATTTTTGATGTAGCGGTGCAAACGTACGATATGCTTTTTGTTTAAGCATGCAATATTGAAAAATAATTGAAGGAAATAAAGTGTATATTGTAATTTCCGAGTGAAGTACATTTCTGAAGATCCTAACGGAAATGTGATTGCTTTAATAAAAGGAAAGTTAAATGCCTTTCTAATGACTCTTCTCCATCACATCACATCACATTATACAATGTATATGCAAGCTGCATTGTGCATTTGACAACTTCATTTATATAGAAATATCTCGTCACTTGTGAATATCGCATTCAATAGTTCGTTTTATTATTACACAGGCGCTTTACCAAACCAAGGGCATTGAATTTGAATGTCATACGAAAAGATCAAAGCGCTGTATCAGTGGCCAATATCGATAAAAACTAGTAAAGGCCTAGCTAATTTTTCTAATCTTTTGCTTCATCTTCAGATATTCGGACTAGTTGGTACTAGCAAAAACAAGCAGAATCTTGCTCTATTGCTGGAAGTTGCCTTCCCAGACGAGCAAAATCTTATATTCCTATTCACATTTTACTCAGCGTCAAAAGAAAACGGTTTTTTCTTCTACACAGAAGCTCATTACTTCTACGTTCATATTTTTGAAGCTGCAAGCAAAACGTTAGAAAAAAAACATTTGTTAGGTATTTACTAGTTTACCCCATCCTTGTTGAATTATAATAATAATAATAATAGCAATCGTAATAATAATCATAATAATAATGATATGTCTTGCTTACCCGGTTCAGCATCATCATTAATATACTATTCTCCGTGAGAGCGACCATGAACTCATAATAGTTCCCCATGCTTTTCTTTTCTATCATTCCTGGGCCCCGTTTCATAAAACTTGTTATCAGTGAAAACTGACCCATTTCTGTGACAAATTTGCTCTCAGCCAATCAGATTCAAGGATTTCAGTAACTTAAAACAATTATTGTAACTTGTTATTGATAACGAATTTTATGAAGCAGGGCCCTGATATTGTGTTATTTTCTGTTCGGTATGTTGTTTGCTGGTGTTGGTCTCGTTTGTATGACTGGAATAACATGTTGTTGTTTTTTGCACATCAGTAATTAATTCAGGACATCACAATACATGCACAATTGATCATTGCACGTGTCATGTCCAAATTACTTCTATTTCATTAATGATTCATTACTCTGGGTTACAATCGGTGAATTGGAATATCAGTGGCGGTACATAATGGTATTGTTATGTTCTGAATTAATTAGTAAAACACACAGATTTGAAGGGTCTGATTTCATCAAAAGAAAACAAAAAGAAAAAATAACATTCAAGTCATTGTTTTAAGATAATGAGATATATTAACAAACGTCATACAACTTTGTCCAAGGAACTTTTATATCCTTCAACTTTACAATATGAACATTTCACTCTAATATGAGTTTCATGTTTTAGTTATTAACAACTATCTAGTATTTTCTTAATCAGTTGGCTACTAAATTATATGTTTCCCATTGGATTAATACAGGAGCCAACCGGTTTCAGTATGCAATGGGTTGATATGCAGATCTGCTCGATGTTTATCAGCAACGATTCGCTATTATCATTATTACATCTGTTTGTCCTTAAAAAAAAATCTTTACCTTACCCCAAAGTTTTGTTATGTCTTTTTGTACCGTGTGAAACTTCATTTCCTCTCTCTGACTACCTATTATATTAACGTATTTCATAATCCATTATTGATTTGGGTATTATTCAGGGGGGTGTTTCACAAAGAGTTAAGTTTGACTAACAGTCGCACTTAAATTCCTAGTTGTGTGCGGTATATGACACATCGCCGCATTGGTCAGATCATGCTCAGGGGAAGCGCGCTATTGGGTAATCTACCAATGAGATTACGCGTTTAATACCGTATGCGCATTGGCGCTTACGCATGACTTAACTTTTTGTGAAACACCTTTCATGATGTCACAGTCAATATTAAAGTACAGTACAAACTTGTGGTGAACTTGTTGATGCAAAGTAACATGGGGATAATCACTTTTTGTGTATATACGATGCATAGCAGACTTTCAAATCGGCAGCAGCCTTGCGACTGGTCTGCATGACGTCACTTCTATTTATTGCCGGTTGGACCTTTTTCTCTGATAGAAGTAGCCCCCTCCCCTCCCCGAAAAAGTTTAAAATCATATTTAGAGCCTTGTTTAGAGAATACAATTTAACAAAAGTTATAAGAATAGCTGCAAATAAATTTGACAACCTTAAAACTTTTATTTTGAAAACCTAAGTCTGAGACGATTTATAGCCATGGAGAATTTAACATTCAAAAGTGTCTCTTTTTACATTATATAGTACTAGCAATTTCTTTTAAAAATCAGATCCCCGCAGTCTAATTGCATGCCCCGTGTGGAGTGGGCTGTGAGAGCAAAGTAAATTATATTGTCTCCCATAGTTTGCCTTGCAGTAAATGTAACAATGCAGTACTCTACGGGGGCAAAAGGCAGACAATGAACGTCCAAAGTTCATATTTTTCGGTTTTTATTTCTATTAGGTTCTTTTAGTCAAGGAACCAAAAACAAAGGGACCGAAAAAGGGTTACCCGTGGCATATTCTCCATAAGAAATTCAAGCAATAGGCTAGTTTATCTCTTGATACGTGGCAGCTCCATAATATGGGTATGACAATCTGATTCTTTTCTCTGTCTATTTTCACCCTCCCTTCTCTCTCTCTCTTTGTCTGTCACCTTCTTGCATTTTTATCTCTTTTCCTTCTATTTCTCGTACTTTCTATCATTTACTTAAGTGTCCTTTTCTCCTTTTCTCCCCCAATTCTCACATTTTAGTAGTAGTACCAGTAGTAGTGGCTGTATTAGCAGCAGCAGTAGTAGTAGTAATAGTAGTAGTAGTAGTAGTAGTAGTAGTAGTAGTAGTAGTAATAGTAGTAGCAGCAGCAGTAGATAGCAATAGAAATAGTAGATGTTGCAGGAAAATAAACAAAAACTATCATGACTATGGAAGAGATATAAAGAACGTGAAGGAAATAATAGAAATACGGGGAGATAAAGGTATGCATTGATATAGAGATAGATAAACAGAGACGGAGATAGAAGAAACAGACATACACAAAGAGGGAGAGAGAGAGAGAGAGAGAAGGAGGGGGGGGGGGTGAACAACGAGATTGGCATTTTAGTGTCTACAAAATACTCGACCTTCTAAATGGTCACAAGAAGTGATTTCCTTTCAAGCTTTATGACAGCAGGAATTACGTGTATATCGTTCTGTTCTGTTCTTGCTATTGGGAGATATAGTAGTTTCATTTTGATAAAGGAAAAAATAATTGTTACGTGAGTTACGTGCTATTGATTAGCTGCCGTGGCCTTACTATTTTCCATAAGCTGAAACCACATAATGACATTATGATAATTATGGGTTGCTCAACTAGCTCGCTATACTTGAGACATTTGCGATTAACACTATACCACTTTACCAGGCGTATACTTCGGGGCCTGTGCTTGCAGACTGACAACAGCGATCCCATCGACTGAGGGTGTCTGACATTTTCTCCAGGCTTTATTTTTGACAAAGAAAAGGGGGAAGGAATGGGATTGCAATCGGGGTTTTTTCGGTTAGGTTGAGGGTTCCGGTTAGTGTTTGGGCGAGGGTTGGAGTTAGGAATTCAGTTAACATAGGAACTCCACTGCGGAGTATCAAAGTGTCGCCGGAGAATGTGCCGCACAACCCTCTCCTCTTGTACTGTATTTCCCCCTCTCTCTTCAAAGATCTTCTCCACGCTCAAAACACCTTTCAAAGAGCAACTTGAATAACACTTTACAAAATAACATCATAATGCAAATAGATCAGCTACCTGATTCAGTTTTTTTATTATAATCTAAATAGAAACAAGCCTCTTATCTTATAAAGTTGAAGGAATTACGAACAAAGAGAAGCTGGGGTGACAGAGCATTTACTGCTACTGTACCCCCGCTTTGGAACTCCCTATACCCCACTCAATTAGTATAATCACTCACTCAAAAATTGTTCGAAAAACACTTGAAAACATATCTTATGTCAGATTATTTTGGTTAATTTTTATAATTTCACGGTGTTACCTATTCAATATTACTTTCTCTGTCCTATGTAATTTTCTTATCTTTCTTGTATAATTATGATGTATGTTTGTTAGGCGCCTAAAGCATCCCTTAGGATGGGTATGTGCGCATTATAAATGATATTATTATGTCACCAAAATAGATTCAGTAACTTCAGCTCTATGTCATTGAGCAAAAAAAAAAGACACTCAAAATTAATAGTTGCAGTTAAATAAAACTCTACAAAATATACTCAACCAAAAGAGGACGTAAATATTGAATAAAATTTGTTCATTCAAAGAGCAAAGTATGTCGAATGTTAAACATAAAATTTGGTTGGTTATTTGTGAGTTCTTGGCTATGTTTTCATAACATAGGTTTTTTATTGCAGTTGCATATGGTTTTTATTGCACTAAGTTCAAGGAAGAAAGTTGCACTTTATTTTTCCTAATGCAGTGCGCAGTGTACATTGTGTGCTCTAATCGGCATTGAAACATTGTTATTTTTAGTGTAGTTTCATAAATTTGTAAGGGAAATTTTCCGTCTTTACATGAACAATATATGAAAAGAATTGAAATGAGCATGTTGAGTATGCACATGTTAACCTTTGATTAGCATTATGAAAAGGAAAGTGAAACCTTTTTCTTCTACGGACTGCAAAAAAAAACACGTAGATTCTTCATAAAAAAACATAATCAATCATCTGCGAATGCACAATAAATCTGTAGATTTCTGCATACGTTGCGTTTTGAATGAATAAATTTCATCATATATTTCTCATTAAGTCACACAAGTCACATTAAAAAGTGTCGGGGGAACTTACTTTTTGGGTTAAGTATTTATAATTGTATTCAAAGCGCATTCAGAAGGTATTCGTCAAATTTATCATCAGTTTATTAAACCAGACAGGCCTAATGTATATTGGTCTAAAAATACCTTTAATGATCCATAGATATACAAAAATCTTATAATAAAGTCAAGTACACACACTAATGTTAGCAAACGATAAAGAAATCTATATACTCCTATATCTTTTCAGTTATAAGTACATAATTATACGAATGTTGTGTAATCATATATCTGATTTAAATGAAATCTATCCACTCGGATAAAACTTGCAACGTGTTTTGGCCTAAATCGTCCTATTTTGCAATATGTAAAAAGATAGCTACGCGAAGATTACACAATACACCCCATAGAAGAAGAAACAAAAAACCGGCTTTAAAATTAAGGAAAGGGAAGCGGTTTTAAAGCACAAGTACAAAGATGAAGTAAACTTTAAACAATAAGGTAAAAATATATCAAATAAAAGAACCAGCCCTTAAAGTGCCGGAAAGGTTTGGATTAAAATATGTAAATATGACACCAATAAAAAAATAGGACCTTATAACCTTTTATATAATTGTCAGTTAATACAAAATGAAATATCTTGGAAAACTAATGAAGATTAAGGACTCTGTCGATTGGATTGAGATGTTTGCATATAAGTCAGCAGAGTTACTGAATTACTTAATTTTGAAACAAATACTTCCATAGTACATACGCGGTTTGTATCTGTTGTTTGATATTGTATTATTTTTATATCTTTCTGTTATCAAGCGGTCAATTTGAAAAGCATCTAGTGATACAATAATAGAACCGACGCGCATTTATCTATATTATTGTCAAAATGGTGAATTAGATGAAACTGCAGGAATATTAAATCGCAATAATGGATCTAGGATTCACGGGCCTTGTGTGTGTATGTGTGTGTGGGGGGGGGGGGGGGGGGCACAGACCCAGAAATTCTATGATGAGAACAAGAAGGGGCTCGCATTTCTACTTGTTCCTTTTGCACCAAACAGGGGTATCACATATTCAGGTGCCTCTTGGATACAAAATTGCTACTGGTAGTCATAACTAGGCGGCATATTTTCATGTTTTACATAATGCATTTAAGGTATGCCAAATTTTGTTTTGCCCTGGACCGTGACCACCCTGGATCCTCCCCCCACTATGAACACGATGACAAAGAAAGTGGACAAAATAATTATATAACTCCTCATTGTACCCTCCACAAATAACATCCCTTCATTGCTATTATGTAAAATAAGTAGAACAGGTGAATATGCACGTGACACCTGTTCTACATATTTTTACATAATAGCAATGAAGGGATGTTCTATTGTCTACCAGAGCAAGTGTGGAAGGTACAATGATGAGCTGTATATTTTGTCCGTTTCTTTGTTCGCCATGTCCATAGTGCCTGTATTGTTAGATTTGAATACCAAGCTGACAACTAAATGGTAACAACTAATCTCTTTCCTCGTGCATGACGTCATGATACATGCGCATGCATGCCTAGATACACTGCATTTCAAAGCATAATCTGCACATTCAGGCTTGGGCGACTAGGTTAGTATTTACGAAGGTGATCCAGTTATACTGAATTCGATTATAGTGATCTATAAACATTATTTCATTCAAGCACTGCAACTAGAAGAGAACAGAATCCAATCATTACAATGGAAATCTTTGAAAGTACCATTTGCTCTTTACTACACCAGGGCCCCGTCTTAGAAAGAGTTGCAATTGATCCAATCGATCGGAACTTAAAATTAATCGCGACAGATAGGAGTTGCTATTGATTTCAATTTGCGATCGATTCGAAGCAATCGCAACTCTTTATAGGCCGGGGCCCAAATCTATTCAACATAATGTTTGCCATACTACTTCAATTGTTTTTAATGAACAATCTCAAGCATTTTTTCACTTCAATTTATTACATTAAACATTACATGTTAATATACATGTTTTTAAGCCTCCTTAATTGTATTTTCATTGTCAATATGACGATGATAGTGTTTGGGCTGTTGATCATGAAATAAAACTGAAATTGAATTGAATATACTTTGTTAGATTCAATCATACACCTCTATTATATGAACCACGAGTCTGTAATTTCTGGAACATGAATCCCATTTCAAGTTCGGAATTTTGGTTAATCTATTCTGTGCCCCAACGGTCTTTTGTTTTCAGTTTCTGTTTCGTATGAATTACAAGAAAATAATCAATCATAGGCGATTCATAAAAAAGACGCTCATTTTTTTTAACATTATGAAAAAAGTCTATTTATTACCTTTCACTTGTTATCTTATCAAGGCATAGGCCTGTTATTTATTTCTTTTCATTTTTATATATTTCTTATGTTATGTTCTTATGAGCGATTCGAATCAACACTTATTATAAGCTGAAGTGTTTTTAATTTTGTATTGTTATGTTGCGGATCCTTTTTTGAAGAATTATGATACTTTCATGTATTCTATATGACACATGCTCAAACAACTTTGCTGCATTATATTTATCATGTCATGTTTCTTTATATTTTGTTTATGTGAAACGGAAAAAGAATAAATTAAAAATAATCAATGGCTACTTTTATCTGTACATGTGCCCCGGTTTTATCATTTTCAAGTTGAGTATCGTATTAATTAGAATAATAACATTGATATCATGTATATCGGAATTAGACGGGGTCACGATGTGTTTGTGACGTCACAATAGGGTCATCTATGGCACGGCACGTCCATTCTTGATATTCTGAACCTCACGTCCAAGCTGACATGTAGCGCAGACACCGCAGCAAGTCATAGCGACGCAGTCATTCATCAAGTTTCCCTGCAAAGAAAAACAGAATGAAAAATCATTTTTTTGTAATGTGTATTAAGCGATTTCATCAATTGTCGTGATATTTTATTGAAACTAAATGATTGTAACATATCTTGGATATCATTTTTCTGTTTCTCTTTTAAGGGTATCCCCCAAAGACTTTATAATACTTGATTTTTTTTTAAATTTACTTTTATATAAAGCCTAAGGTTAGATTTTAAACAGGAGAGTAGAAGACAAGGAGGTAAAGAAACAAAAGTACAAGAATATGTAGTCATTTTCTTCTGAAAGCATTAAGAAAAGGCACGCAGTTTATTTATTATCGTGTTTTTCATGTTTTCATGGAAGCTGTCTGTAATGTGCAACAGTACAATTATCCGCTTTTTCTAAGTATTTTCGTTCTTGTAACTGCATGGTGAGCTTTTTGTTTCTTGATTGTATAGGTTTATATTTTTGTGCTATGGACATTTTGGCAGGTTAGCCTTGTGTTAAACAAAACTTAGTTATCCAAGTCTACTACTACTACCCCAACTTCATTTAACAAGAACTGCAATTGATCAAAATCCACTGGGCAATCCATTATACACAATAAATGCATCATACTTTTGCCATTTTATGTATTTATTTATTTATTTATTTTATTTTTTATTCATTTTTAAATTTAAATTTAATTATTATTTTTTAATCTATTTATTTGTATTTATTCATTTATTTATTATCATATTATTGTTATTTTTTTATTTAATTACTTTTTTATTTACTTATGTTTTATTTATTATTTATTTATTTGTTTGTTTATTTTATCTATTTATATATTTACTTTTATTAATTTTATTTGTTAAATTTTATTTATTTATTTATTATTTATTTTTTTTTTATTTTTTTTTTTTTTTTGGGGGGGGGGGGGAGCTTGGGGAAGGGGACGGCCACATTCCTCATGTATTTAGCTACGCCACTGAAGATAAGTGTGAGTGTGGGGGGGGGGGGGGGGGGGGAGGGGTTGGGTAACTTACGACAATGTTGTGTCGTGAACGAACCACTGCACGCATAGAGATGCCAGCATTTGGAATGCACATAGGCACACAGCACGATTCATCCATGTCAGCAGCCAGAATACACAAATAACATGGCACGAACGTCGAACAAAGACCTGAATAAATGATAAAAATTAGTTGTTTTTTTTACCAGGTGTAAGAGACAACAACAAAAAGCAACAAAACAACACTTTTGATTGATATTACAAGTGAGAAAACGAGACAACTAAATACAGTTATGAATTGCATGATGAAAGTAGACAAACCAGTTGATGTACTACAGTCATACACAACTTCGGAAAACCGATCCGTCATGTAAAATAACTTTAAATGACAAACATTTGTAATAAATTTATCCACGACATTATTGTTATTTTGGTAAAATGTAACTCAATCCCATTGTTTCAAAGAAAGTGAATTTCTCATGTCTTTGGCCAAATTTATGTTGATATTTACATTTGCATATTCATAAATAAAAATCTTTTATATAATTCACGCACAAATACTGATTTTGTTATGCTTCTGAAAGAGAAAGAAAGGCATTTGCATACATAATGGTAAACACCAACAATATTATTATAAACCTGGGTACAACCATCTGGAAAATGAATTTACTTTCAAACTATAAGGAAAATTGGTTGTATGTACGTGCGTATATTATTTATTAAAAGAAAATATATTTTTATGATTTACGCTTTTCAATACAAAAAGTAGTAGGTATTGAAAGTGAACACGAAACGGTGTATTGTAAAAAAAAAATATTCAGGATTGCATTTTTTTCTTTTTTAGTTTTCCTCAGACCCCTTTTCTTTATTTTGTCTAGACTTTACAGCTTTTAATGAATTCGATTTTGGGGGTAAAGATAATATTTCCCACTGAACCCCTTACTTGCTATCGTACATTCACACTTGCTCACTTTAAAATGCCACATACAGGTCACAATTGTTTACAGTACCATGCCATCGATGTAAGTTTGCCCACACCCTATAGACATAATCTCAGTGTTTTTGCCTGACTTACAAAGTGTTAAAGACCTCAGCCTGACCGAATTTTGAAATATACACTTTATTCATCCACGGGGAGCTATATATTTTCTGAACCAATTGAAACCAACTTCATGAGATTCCGTTTCCTGTGGAATGAGTAACAGCGTCCCGAATGTTGAGCCCCGGTGGTCTCTGAGGAACGCTACTTTGCGGGGGGTGAAAATTTGATGACGACATAACGTGTAGACGCACTCGGAGCTGTATACATGACATGTCGTCACACGTCTAGCGACCCCCTCCAGTTTCCTCTGTTGTTAGGGGGCGGACCAAAAAAAATTATCTTTTTTATTTTTTATGGATAACGGAGACGAAAATTTATATACCCAGGGTAATTATATTCTTTGTTTACTAAGCTTTACGTCAATATATGGTTGTTTTGGGTCAGGCTGAGGTCTTTAAACGTAATGTTAATTATTCGATAGGTTGATGTATTGTGAAATAAACAGTTCAGAAGTTATAAATGGTTGATTATACATGCACATGTATATAGTAAATAGGAGTACACTGATGTTTTAGAACAGTGGCGTAGACACGAACACGCTTTCTATTGTTAGTGGGTGGATGATGAATAGATCATCCCCCACTAACAATGGATAATTATGCGTGTCTACGCCCGTGTTTTAGAATAATCAAATTTGATCGACCACACGCCATGAAAAACACTGAACGCAGGTTAGGGTATAACATTTGAATTCCAAAAACATATGGCATCAAAATTTGGTTCAAAGTCTTCAACTACCTCCTTTCTAAACCTACAATTAGTTTATCTACCATGAAAAGTATCGCTGATAAATCACCACATACCTCTGTTCTATTGAAATGCATGAGAATTTCAAGAGCAAATGCTTCAAAGGGACATTTCTACTATATTCTTTTACACTGACATAAGAAGACTGAGAAAGTTCACATTATTATTTTTCAGGGCCCCGTAACGCATATATTGTTGTTGTTATTTGTTTTTTATTGGCAATTAGTCGAAACTATTTTTGCCACAAATATTTTTTTTAAATTCTTTTCTTTGAAAAGGTACAATGTATTTTTTTCGTAATCAATGCAAAATGGCAATGCCCTATCAAGATTTTTGTTGCATGCGTATATTGTTCAAAAGGCTGAACATTAACCAATCAAAATCGTTGTTTCATGCAATCACTTACAGATAGTCATGTCATCACAGCATGCCAACATCTCAGTCGACCATTCACGAGGTGGACCTCGGGGCATCATTGGATTGCCAGTCACTTGGGTAACCTATGTATAACATTCAAATTCAATAAATAAAGAAGCTTAATGGGAGGAATTTTAATTTGTAAACAAATTTTTAGGCGTTACTCCCAGTGTTAAAGATCGTATGCTCGATCTGTAATGAAAATCACAAGTCAGAAAAAAATTGGAACTAGCGGGATTCGAACCTGTCATCTACTGCTTGCCGGGCAGCGACTTAACAACCAGGCTATTCTGGTTTACGGCCAAGTCACGATTTGTGTCCTACAATTGCTTCTTGCATGGGCTAACCTTCTTGGCGGGGAGAACATGTTAACTTGAAACCCGAATTTGAGGAAATTGAGCAAATCTTATTAAAATACCTCCAGTCCTCATAATAAGGAAGTAGAATTTCATTTGCGGAAAGACTACTTCTACTGCACAGGCGCTGTTTATATAGCGTCTCAGGAGTGGATATTGATTGTCATTTTATCTATACTATAACATTCTGTTGACACACAGCTACCTATTCATCATATATTATGTTTAACATGTGCCATGTAGGAGTCTATGTGCAGGCTCAATTCACTATTCAAATTGAGATGTCTGTATTTGCATTTGAATTTATGAGATGAAGAAGGACCCAACTCCATCGCAACAGCTATCAAGAAAAAGACTACTTGATTAATATTGCATAAGTTTGAGATACCAAATGTTTCTTATCGAAATCGAGGGAGATAAAGAAATAAGAGAGAGAGGGGGGGGGGGGATGTAAAGTATGTGTATACATATACTTTAATAAAATTATATTTAATTATATTTGCACATACAAGCCGAGCTTTTTATTAGACTCGTAAAAAAACAAAAAGACATTTGTTGGAAAATGAAAGAAAACCTTGAAATACTTTAGAACAAACACAGCAGTCGATGGTCTACAGGAGATACAGAAAACATTTGTCACCAAACAAATTTTAAAAAAGAAAAAAAAACCAGAGACCCGTGACTCGAGTTTAAATATTTAAGATTAAGTGTACGTCACCAATTCATCATTCTTTGGCTGGCATGCATGACTTTTATTTGCAGACCGTCTTATATCATGATTCTTGAAGCATTGTTCTTTAAAGAGAAGTAGAGACTATTAGACAAGTGGAAAGATAAATGCACTTTGCGCTTACCGTTGCACAGGTTTTTTTTTTCTTGCGCTGTCTGCAATATAATTATAACGCATTTTATAGTGCAAGTGCATGTAGTATTACCAGCAGCGAATAAATTGATCTTTTCAGAATATAATGTAGATGAGAAGTGCCTACCACGTAGCACTTTTAATTTGAGGCTTGTTTAGCAGCTCCTAATGCTCAGGCAGTGCTCACTACGTTTACAAGTCCTCTACTCAGCATCACCACGGTGATGTTGTCACCATGGCAACACGACACAAAAAACGAAGTGTAGGGTACATGGTATTATCATCTATTATAAAAGCGATAGCCTATCTCAATATCTCAATATCTCAATTTATATCCTGATGATATACGTTGATTAAATTTTGCATATAGGTTATGATTATTCGGGTAATGGTTATTCGGAAACGAAATAAACAAATAAATTACTTTGCTGCAATTAGATATAATCAACAAGGGGTTTCTTTAAAGGGAAATTAACCTCAGCGTATGAATTAGCTTATTTTGAATGGTGTAGTATATGCCTCTTATTTGATACATGCAATTTCATGTAAAAACACAGGATATAGATATAAATCACTATTTTCCAGCCAAGTTATCGTCTGCTAGCAATAATAAGGGGGCTGCCATTACTTTATGTGTACACGAACATATTTTTCATCCCAAGTAAAATTTCCTTCATCGTTAACTTGTAATTGATTTTTAGAGGACAAATATATATTAGATAAAGTCACATATTCTGAAATGTAAGTTTAGTTTTATATATTTTTTAAAAGGTCTTAATTTGTTCATAAAAAATATACTTCATAAAAAATATACGTCAAGGACGGAGAATTGACGTCAAGGACGGAGACAATCGTAACAATACCAAAACAAAGCGAGGAATCTGCTTTACAGGATGGCTATTAGAACTCATGGGTCGTCAATTATCTAGGCCCATGGCCAATAACAATCGTAATACAATCAGAACAAAGCGACGTATCTGTTGTAAAGGTAGGCTATTATCAATGCATATGGTACCTAATGATCCGTGTCATGCACAAAATGGCAGCCTCCATGGAAAGACGTAGCAGACAATAGGTGCATCTAGAATATCACGTGGGGTTAATTGTCCTTTAATTAGGAATTAAAAAAAAAACAGGTTCTTGTTGGAGAAAATGAATTCACTTTTCTAATAAAGTATCTTGAAGAGAAAGAATCTACATGTATATATTTAAAGCTATGCTGAAAATATTACAAAATCAAACAGCTGCCCATACGACGGTAATCGTCGTCGTCATCATCATCATAGTCATAATCCATCCATATTATGAGCACTTAATGGGTACATGTCTGTCAACATTTTCGTCACTTTTCCTACATGTGATGCCTTTAATCACCCTTGTAGTCAATAATCAGAAATACCAAATTTCCTCTAACCACTACTCTTATCCCTACCATCACTACCACCATCATTAAAGTCTTTCTTATTACCGGTTTAATAATTTATATTTTAAAATTGATAAATGACCATTGTCATTATCATTAAAAAGTTGTCATGAACATCTGCAAATCAAGTACTTATCCAACATTGCGTCATATAATTGTTGTCCGGAGAGAAGGTAATCTTTGATAGCGTACCTGTATGATGGTTTGCGATGGCGAGACAGTTGGTTGAGTGGTTACCGGTTGGTTGTTAGGATAGGCCTGCATCTTGATCTCTCAATCTAAAGAATAAAACAATATAACAACAATAATGACGACAAAGATAAAACCAAACAAATCAATGGACAGACAAAAAATCGCACAAAAAAGTACAGGTCAAAAAAGTTCCTCTCCATTGGTTTTATCTGATCGAATTTACCGTGTTTCAAGCATTAAAGGGTTGGGGTGCATCATGGGGAAAGGGGTCCCGGGTCCTGTTTCATAAAACCTGTCATCAATGACAAGTTGCATTATAACTGTTATAAGCTACTGAAATCCTTCCATCTGATTGGCTGAGAGCAGATTTTTCGGTAAAAATCACTGACAAGACACTTGATGAAACGTCCCCCCGGTCTAGGCATGAAATGTGAACATAATTGGCAACGGAAAGTTTTAAAGCAAATGACAGTTTTTAATGAGTGTAAAGCTAATGTGCAACTTTTGGTAATGTTTTGCTCGTCCGTTTCAAAACATTTTGAGGAAAGTTAGTCTACTCATTGTTTTGTCATATATCCTGCTTTTCCTAATATCTAAAACAAAAAAAGATATCTGTGTCATAGAGTATTGATATGAATTGTACTAAAGTCCCCATTTTCTCTTTCTAAATGTACAGTCAAAGTTGAATGAACAAACTCGAAACGATGAGCTCGGGAATTCATGTACTTCACGAGTAAAAAAAAGAAGACTTACTGACGTACACCATCAGTTGTGTTAGGAAAACGATTTTGCATGTTGCAGAAGAGGCGTCGTTTTAATTGCGCTATTACTTGCGCTAATAAATCCTATGGAGGAAATTTGTACATGCGCCAATTATTCAAAGCAAAGATTTTGCATTAACTTCATGTACGATATCACTCTTACGAGGTGCGTCAAAGAAAGCGCCAATCGCTGACGCAGTCCCATATATGGCAAACGACGCCTCGTGTGCGATGGTTATTTAACACCCTGGTTTGATCTTCTTTTTTTCCAAAGTACTTTTTGGACATTTTGCTTCCCTCATTATAATCCTAAAAACTACAGCTCACTTCATTAACACCGTCTTAGTGGTAACTCTCAAATACAAATATCATCCACCAGACATGGCCGCTATCCCTCCCCCTATTAATAACAGTCACCCTCAATAGACCTGTTTACTAAGTGTATTAAATTTATGCACGTTTCTCTCCAGAATCCTTAGCTACCAACTATTTAGTGCACCAGATATGCATAATGGCATCTCTATGGATGGAATCCATTTTGCATGCATTAGATGTTGCTATGTCGGGCAAGCATCTGGCAAGCTTTTTAGTCGTCAAGAGAAACTTTTGTTTAAGAAGTATGCATAAAATTAGTAAACAGGTCTATTCCTGTTCCCACGCTAGGCCACTGAGTTTTAGCATAACAAGCCTATCTTGTATGCAATTTACCTAATTCGCGGTTGACTGAACAATTTCTTCTATATGCAAAGTGAGTTGACACTTTCCCGCTGAAACACTCAATTGTTGGCCACCTTAAGCATGCAAAAACACGCTGTCGTCATATTTTTAGTACCTGTTAAATATAAAGTTATACTTATTACATGAGAAAAAAACTACGACATACTGATGATATGTAAAACATAACTCACCGTCTATCAGGATAAGATAAATCCAAGTGAAGTCGAGAGCTGAAAATGCAACCCGAAAATGAAGGCGCAACTGGTAGAATATGGCGTATCGGTGGTGTCTGTTTCTGTATTGTGCGCACTAGGGAGTTTTCGTTCAGCAACGTACGCGGATTCTAGGACGGAGATTAACAATTGCACATAACAAAAGACGCCTATAGGCATTCTTTGAAAATAAAAGAACTGGAACGGCAATACCGTGCGAGATCAAGAGCGCACGATAAATTGCAAATGCATCGTTCGCTCTGAATCTAGGACGAAACGTTCTTCATTGTTTCACAAAGACGTTAAGACGGGCGTCGGTCACATATTTTAGAGAAATAAAAGTTTGTCTTTCTTCTGGAATTACAAGTATGGTTTAACTGAGGTTTAAGGGGCGAGGGGGACTTTTTGGCTAGAGCGAAATTATTTAAAGGAGAATCAACCCCTAATTAAAAATTTACTTATTTTGGAAGGTGTAATATATTCCTACTTATTGGCCTAAATTATTTTCTAATAAGATATCAGAAAATGCGAAAATAAAGATATTCCAACAGCCGGTATCGTCTCCTACTCATTTCCATGGGGGCTGCCATTTTCTTGCTGATTTGGAGTTGTACATGAACCATTGAGAAATATTCCAGTCAAGAAGATATTTTGAATCCAATACCTAAATTGCTTTTCTTCATTACCTAAAATCCCATATGTGACGAAAAATATAAAGTGGGTGTTTACATGTATTATAAAAATTAAATCTTTATAATGAGATTTTTAAATTGTCTGGTTTTGCTTAACAAAAATCTATTTTCTTGGGTTTGCCAAACAGAGCAGGACATAATATATGCAGCATGCATTCTGACTTTTCAAATCCATTATCCGAAAGCAGGTGAATGCATAGCTGGCCGCTATAGATGCTCAGGGAAGAAACATCCATAAATTTGAATTAATTTGCTCCGTCCCATACGTCACAGTATCGAGAAAATAGATTTCTATTAAGCGAATATCGATTTTCAACAGAAATATATAAGGAAATCTTCAGTTTAAAAATAAATTGACATATCTATTCAATATTTTTAATCTAAAACTGGTTTTTAATTTTGAAAAAGGCAATTGGGCATTTGGATTAAGAAAATCTTCATGTACACATAAAAAAAATGGCAGCCCCCATGTACTGCTAGCAGACGATACATATTGGGAGCAGATGATAAATTTTGCTCAGAAAATCTTGATTCGTATCGATCTCGTATATTTTGACGCGAAGCCATATAGTCCAACAAGTAGGAATAAATAACACCTTTGAACACTATCGTCTGTATTTTTGAGAGTAATTCTCCTTTAAGTTAACTAGTATCTGCAACACCTGATGATTATTTTTTATTCCTTAAGTTTGCTTGTCAGCGTTATTTCAGACTTTTTCCCAGCAGCAAAATCATGGTCCCGGCATTAGGTTAGATCCGAAGTTTGTATCGAAACGAACAGCGCAAACAGCACTTTGATTAAAAACTTTCGTCAATGATTAGGGTCATGAAAATCTATTTTTTCATGGTTTATGATACGTGCTTATGTATAAAAATTTGGTGACACTGAAACAGGTACCTACATCGGCCCATTCCTCGGGTCATAACCGCGAAAGTTCGTGTTTTATGGTCTCTTTTTCATTGACAGCCTCACATAAAATTAATGTTCAACCATTGGGCCCAAGCTATGTGTAATATTCGTCAATACAGCTTTATATTGACATGCCAATCTCCAAAGTTAAACAAAACTATATTTAATGATAGGGAACGTATTGGTTTATTCTGTACGCAAGATCAGTCTGATCGGGAGACCCTGTCATATTTTACTGCAATTTTATGGATCATTGCCATTTCATATATCCAATATACGGACTAATGTGTTTGCATATATGAACTTTTAACTTTGAAATATGCTGTAACAAAGCTGCTATAAATGCTCCTATAAACCTTCAATGAATACGTGCAATTGCTGGAGGTAGAACTGTGGTTTATTAGTGAAGGCTCTTGACACACATTCGAAAGGTCCTAGGTCCGATCCTTGCAAAGCTTACATCCTTGGGCAAGGTGATTTACCCATTTCGGATTCTTGTGTGTCGGGAGGGATGGGTACCTGAGCATTACTCGGGCGATAACGGCAATGTTATTAATATTAATATTCATATACCTGCATGGCAGTAATGGGGGTGATACTAATTGCAGGGCCCTAGGGAAGAGCAGTATTAATACTGATGAGAATAATATTAATAATAATAATTAACAATTCTTATATAATGTAAACAAATCTTTCGGCATATTACTCCCAGTGTTAAAGATCGTATGCTCGATCTGTAATGAAAAACACAATTTGTTTACAAATTAAAAATTCCTCCCCAGTCAAGCTTCTTCGTTTACTAACCATTGTCTACGGCGGACCGTTTGAATATTAATGAGTCAGAAAGAAGAGGTTCTTGGGTATTTGATTCTAGTTCGTCGTGACTTGGCCGTGAACCAGAATAGCCTGGTGGTTAAGTCGCTGCCCGGCAAGCAGTAGATGACAGGTTCGAATCCCGCTGGTTCCAATTTTTTCTGACTTGTGTTTTTCATTACAGATCGAGCATAAGATCTTTAACACTGGGAGTAATATGCCGAAAGATTTGTTTACAAATTAAAAATTCCTCCCCAGTCAAGCTTCTTCGTTTACTAATTCTTATATAGCGCATAACACTTTGCGGAGCATGTCTCTATGCGCTTAGCGTGTCTCTATGCGCTCTATCCTGGGTTTATAAGATTACGATTAACATTGATACTAATGATACTAACGTCCTTTGGCAAGACATTAATCTACATTTGCAACATTCGACCCATGCAGGTGAAGCTATTAAAGAGAGCGCTACGATTGCCGCTCTACAGCCGGTGTAATAATGCAGGGTTCTCAGTGGGAGCAGGCAACATATTTAGTTCTAATGAGGCTACCCTTGGTGTAAACAAAACATGTTATTATTATTATTATTATCATTATTATTATTATTATTATTATTATTATCATCATCATCATCACTGATATGATAAATTCGTAAAGGGTGACTTTCGTATCCCCCATATAAAGTCAATATCCACACAACCCCCGTGTTTGTACAAGATAGGAATGGAACATAACTTATCTGTTATGTGGTTTACCCATAATTATGTGAGTGGTGTGAAACCAGTACCATTATGTTCTACTGGTATCCAATTCAATATAGTCCATGTTTGTCTGTCTGGCTATTGTGTCCTATATTACGGTGTACCATTCTTTCAGGTCACAGTGTTTTATCGCAGTGGTGCTCCTGTATAATACAAATATTTGCCGTCATACAGGTAGAGAAATTATATGAATACTGATGTAGGTTCACATGCTACTCCCACACGATATAGGGAGGGTAAAGAACAAAGCGGTCATGAAAAAAGCGAGAGAGAGAGAGAGAGAGAAGGAGGAAGAGAGGGAGAGAGACAGTGAGAGGGGGAGAGACAGTGAGAGAGAGAGAGAGAGAGAGAGGGGGGGGGGGCAAAATGAGAGAGAGAGAGGGGGAGAGAGAGAGAATGAAACTATCAACGAGTATTTAGAAATGGAGAAGAATATAGAAAAGAGTATATAGGAGAAAAGCTATCATACAAGACAGAAGATAAAATATGAGAGATTTTTTTGAAAATCATGGTTAGAAAGATAGGATTGAAGATGGGAGAACATAACATAGAAGATTGTATAAAGAGAAAGACGGGAAACAGTCAAGTCTAGAGAGTGTGAATGATAAAAAGGAAACAAAAAATAATAGAAATTTGTATTTGTACAATAGACAAGGGGCGTGGATAAGTCAACGAACTTTGGATCACAATCATGCAGCCTGGACAGATCCAGGGGTGGGCCACAAGGGGTCCGGAATCCCTAATTTGGGCTATAATTCAGCACATACACAAACAAAAATCTTAGTGATGACCATTGTTTTTGTATACATGTATATTTTTTTCTGCCTGTCAGAATTGTAAGAAAAACTAGACCCCTTTTTCTTTCTTTCTTTCTTTCTTCCTCTTCTTCTGCTTTGTTCTTCTTTCGGACATTTGGAAAATTGCACCCCACCTTTTGCAAAGTCCTGGACCCACCCCTGAAATGGTCCGTGATTGTAATTCCAGCCATAGAATTTACGTCCATTGTGATTGCGTTTACCATTGCACTAAACGTATGCAATCGTGGAGTAGAGATGGAGCACATTGGCTTACGGGGGAAGGGCTGTCGCCTTTTGCCTGTATATCAACTTTCCAGTTTATAAAATTTTGTCGGATGAACGAAGAGAACAAGCAAGGACTTTGAATTTTTGCGACGAGTGCCGATTGGCACAAACAAGAGGAACCAAATAGTAGAATGATTTGCACTTTGCATTGCAAAAGAATAACTTTCGGGTCCTAATTTGCTACGTAAAAACCGGTGTATTCCTTGTATGTAGTAAATTTAGCCTCGAAGTTTCAACTAAACTAGAAGATATTGATAAAAGATTTGTTACGCAATTATATTGATCAGGTGGGGGATATATTGTTATACCCCCCCCCCCCCCGATGAAAATAATCTCCTGCATATTTCCGCCAATGTAGCACAGGGATATCACTGGGGTTGATATAGTAGAATAAATTGTTGATTTGTCGTGAATCTAATTTTAAGTGTTTAATGTAATTATATCCGGGAATAATCACTTTCATTAAATAATACCAGATAATATAAAACAAGAACAAACACAAAAAACAACCACTTGTTGCCCTAATAGTAATGAGGAAACGATGGCACGAATCCAACTGCAAGGGGTTGTAATTATTGTAAGTGGGTTGAAGTATTCACTTGTGCTATAATATTTATACTTTTTATTATCATTATTAGCTCATGTAGCAGCTAAGCAGACAAGCATTACTGGCTTCTTTCATTGTTTTTTTAACCCGTTGACTACTGAATTTTCTAATGCCCAATACAGGGATGACCCGGTTCCCGTGTGCAATGGGTTAAAGTAGGAAAGAACAAGTCTGGGAATGTCCCCAGTATATTTCTCTGTAATGAGATTTCATACAGCTATAGTATTTTATGGACAATGTCCATTATTTACTCGATTTTTTTTTCTTTCTTTCCTCGTATGGAACTCTGTACTCTTCTTAAAGGGAATCTTGAGTTCTGGGAAAGGTGAAAAATAATTTGTGAGCTTTCTCATTCCTTTTATGTCAGTTTGGAAGAACATCATAGTAGAAACATCCCCTGCAGAGGATTGCTTTTCAAATGCTCTTATATTAGAAATATGACTAGAAATAACTGAAATGTTCGGGCCCAACATTCATGCCACTTGTGTGTGTAGTCCCATATACCCACTTATGTGCGCAGTGCATGTGCGTTTCAGCAAGACTGGGTCAATTTCTTATCACAGTTACTGTATAAAACAATTCTGATGTAGACATGGACAACCTTTCCCAATTCCTTTGAGACAGTTTCTTTCTCAATGTAATTGCATGACCAGAACTCTCCTTTATCTTTAAACGTTATTGATGAGCATTTATTACTGCCTGCATCTGCAATTTGGGTATTTAAGAAATAGAAATATACCTACTGCTGTTTTTTATAGCACATATCTTTGTACCTTGCAATATAAGAGTCTCAGTTGTCAGGAGATTTGTCAAGGTGACCGGTATTTACATACCTTACTCTCTAAAAAGAAAATCGAGGGATCACTAACGTCACTCCCTGGGGAGTGAAGATATAGTGAAAATTCACTCTTCTTTTTTTTAGAGAGAGTATGTTCCACCTGAGAATTAATATCAAAATGCAACCATCCCCTCTCCCTCTCTCTGTCTCTCTGTCTGTCTGTCTCTCTCTCTCTCTCTCTCCCTTTCTTTTCCCCCCTTTTACATTTTCTTTGGTTGGCCTTCTGCTTTCCAATATGCATTTTTAATATGTTTACAAATGTATATTCATTATTTAATCATTTTATTGGTTATGAGAACATCAACTCAAGCTCTGCTTGCGACGACCCCTTTTTCTATATATGAATTTATGTGACCATGCATGTTAAAACATCGTAAATCTACGACGATGTATCATATTATGGAAATATGAACATGAAATCAAATCAAATCAAGTATATAAGGCCAAGTAATGATATACGATTGGAGTCTCTGTATTTGCTCTTAAAAAAACCTAAAATAATGAATTATGTTAATTTATCATAAATAATTTAATTGAAATACAAAGACAAATGTATACATGCATATCAATTTTAGTTAATTGAAAATAGAAGATATGCAATTATATTTCTTTTTTTTTAACAAGTACCTTTATCCATTAAATAATTCACATGCCGATCATGTAAGATTACATCCCTGAGTTACATATCTGTTTCATACATACTGTTTTAAAATGTTAATATGTATATATATATATATATATATATATATATATATATATATGGTACAAAACATGCAAACCTACCATCCACCTTTATTTGCGATGTACCTGCCTGGTACAATTGCAACTTTCTTACTATTATGTTTATGTTAATACTCTGTTCAATGATTTCTTTCCCTTTTTAAAGGAGAATGAAACCCTGGGGAAATATCCATTTTAATGAAAAGATAGTAAAGAGAGAAGCAATTTAAAAAAAGTTCCATCAAAATCGGTTAAGAAATGAAAAAGTTGTGAAAGTTTGAAAAGTCTCGATTTACTTTCTATGGCGATCCTCAAATTGGCTATTTGCTTCAATGTGGCAGGTTTTTGTGGACAACTCTCCATATGTTTTGTACACAAAATTTCAGATTTTCTCCATTATCTCTAAAGATGCTACTTGTCTCTTTGTGACCTCAACATATGTTGTGTAAAATACATTTTACCATGATATACATAGAGATACATTGAGAGATAATGGAGAAAATCTGAAATTTTGTGTACAAAACATATGGAGAGTTGTCCACAAAAACCTGCCACATTGAAGCAAATAGCCAATTTGAGGATCGCCATAGAAAGTAAATCGAGACTTTTCAAACTTTCACAACTTTTTCATTTCTTAACCGATTTTGATGGAACTTTTTTTAAATTGCTTCTCTCTTTACTATCTTTTCATTAAAATGGATATTTCCCCAGGGTTTCATTCTCCTTTAAAGCCATGTTAGACTGAGTATGTTACGTTTTCCTTATTGTATTCTATTATTCTTGAATGAAATATGACATTCCAAAAAGTCAGAATCAATATTGAATTAAATGTTTTAGGGGATACAATCTAAATTATTGTCAGTCCTATATGTAATAAGCTAAAGCTACGAGGAAACTGAGTTAATCGAGAAAATGCAACTCTGACTGGATTGTTAAAGGAAACTTATCTTAGAGGTTATTTACATCTTGTCATAAATCTTAATAAACCATGTATGCAAAATAATTCCAACATTCCCTCTACTTCCTGAACAGTTTTTTTTTTTCTGGCCCTAAAGCTCACGGCTAAACATGATTAGCTGGCAGTATACAAATGCAATCTGACACATCATTGCGAAGAATGATATCGATTTCCTGCAAATAAATTTGTGCCTATAGTTAGTTTTACAGGACTCATGGGAATATATTCAAAACACACTCATTATTCGAACACAATATAATAATCGTAATATTATCTTCATTCCTCTTCCTTTCCAATGTAATACCCTGCTGGTGTTTCCCTTCTATTCCTAACCCTAAGTGGTTTATGAGTACGTCATTTAGATGACAATAATAGAAATAATAATATTCTGGATTTATATAGCGCCTAATACATCTACAATGTCTCTAAGCGCTTTACAGACATCATTTTTACCCTGGTCATCGGATTCAGGCTTGCCCGCATACAATAAATGCACCCTCTCCACTCCCTGGGGAGCATTCCAGCCAGGCGACCGGGTACCCATTTAACACCTGGGTGGAGAGGAGCAATGTAGAATAAATGCCTAGCTCAAGGGCATAAGTGCCGTCCGGGGATCGGACCCACGACCTTCACTTCTCCAGTCAAGTGTTTAAACCACTCGACTGCGACACTTCTACTTAGCTTTGTCATGTACGTACATAGGGGCATGAGAGTGTCTGATCGCGTTAATATGCCAACCTAAAATGGGCACATTACGTTATTAACTTTGCATTTCACGTAATATGCTTTATTGCCAAGTCAACCTTGTTGTATTTATTGATAATTAACACGCCATCTACGTACGTTAATCAACTTGTATTGCAAAAATGGGATCACTGAACTCAGCGGATTGGATAACACGCCCTGACAAAGAAAATGACGGCAGCAGTGCAAAAATTCGACAAATTCGACATATCTGATAGATATTAGTACTCTATTTAAAGAGAACGCCTTTACGGTCGAAATTATATCCCACTCAAACTTTTTCCTTATATTCTCATTATATCAATGTGAAAATTTTGAGCACAATGTATGCCTTGATTATACTTTAATAATTGATTTTTGCCAGCAAAGCATATTAAGCGGAGTATGCATTCAGGCTCGTTCACACAATTATGTCGGGGTGAACCCATCGATCTCTCCACATCGATATAACATTGTAGGCCACGGCTACATATGCGAGCAGCTGAAGTGGTCGCACAACCAAAATTGGGAGAACTATACACGGTGCAATGTGTAAGCACAGAGAAAGCGCATAGAAAAACTGAAAATTCCACAAAAACGAGTTCCAATGTCATACGATTTAACGATTTTGTTACTTAATCTTTTCCCTGAATGTGTTTTGTCATTTGGCAAGAATTATCTCTTAATTTTTTCTCCTTATTCTGCCTTTCTCAATCATTCTCTGTAACACTCTCTCACTCCCCATTATAATCTCTATAATCTCTCCCTTTCTCCTTCATTAATCCTTCTATCTTTATACGTTTCCTTTATCAAAACCTTTTTCCAGCGAGGTTTTTTTCAAGCGCACTGCGCTTTACAAAAGATAAAAAGGCTGTTTGCAACGGCATAGGTGAAGGAGCCTTTAGATTCCATTTCATTACATGATAATCAATTTTGATACAATTGTCTTCGTTTGTTTACTTATCATAAAGCAATGAAGATCTCGAGTCTTACTCCAAATTCAAAGAATTACAGGATCATACATACTCTGGCCAAGGAGTTATCGCAGAACTCCTTGCTCTGGCGATAATGATTGCAAAGGACGGTTTCTCAGGCGGTTGACCACGTCAAATGTGAACATGGTTTAAGAGGGAGAGAAAAAGAGATAGAGATAGGGAGTGAGAGAGGGAGTGAGAGAAAGGGATAGACATAGAAAGAGAGAGAGAGAGTGAAAAAAAGGGGCGGGGAATGATTGAGCAGGAGGGCTGACAGATGTGCATATCGCGCCTGTTCCTCTTGTCAAATCATCGATTGTTTTTCACCATATATCCATATATTTTATTTTCAGTATCTAATTCTTCCTGTATATAACCATGATTACCACATTGCAATAGGAATTGTAGTAGTGGATTGCTGTCTTCAAGTGGTGTGGATCAACTTAATTATTGAGGTAAGTTTAACACTTACTGTGCCACTGTGCACTTTGGCACAGACTTTACACACAAACCCCATATTTATGTGGCATACGAAGAGTTAAGGTGAAATAAAGTAACATTGTCATTAAGTGCTTGGATATGTAAATTGTGCTATTTATGTTACAAACGTAATTTCTCCGTTATAATTATTCAAGTGGTGTGGATCGCTTTAATTATTGAGGAAATATTAAGGTGAAATAAGCTATTATTTTCTTTAAGCGCTTGGATATCTAAATTATGCTATTTATGTTACAAACGTCATTTCTTCGTTAGAAGGAGAATCTATTGATCACAATCTGGCCGAAATAAGAAATTTCATTATTTATTGTGTCCGAAGGAAAGATTTTGACTTCCATTAATATTGATAAAAAAAACCTAAATTAATTAATTTAATATTTTGAAAACCACAATCTGATATGAGTTTTAACTTTTGAGTTAAATACGAACAAAAATGATAAAAACAAAATGAAAATAATAATGATGAAAATATATGTATTGTGACTAAAAAATAAGGCACTTTTATAATACATGTATGGTGTTTGAGAATTTTCTGTCAAAATATGTTTTTACTAATTTTCTATCAATATATATTCCTACATTTTTATAGTTATTACGGAATATTTTCACGAAATGACTACTAAATGACTCTTATATTATCAGTGATTGCTCAACCAAACGTGTCATTCTTTGCATGGTAAAAAGTATTTCACATTAACTGTTCATACTGGCTTTTGAGATATAAAACAAGCATTGCCCTAGTATCATTTAAAAAGTAATGTTTTGATGCCGCGATCAAATTCCATTGACTTTATTATGTTGTTGCATAATGCAGAATGTGTAAATAAGTATGATGTTCATGAACTCTAATATCCCTGTATAGGAATACATTAGCGTCAAATTCTGGGGAAACCAACTAGTCCGTTTTTAGGTCTAATTAGTATTCGTTTTTTTTTATTCTTTCATTGAATTGATGCCTTTTTATTACATTTATGTAAATGAGCATGAAACGATTGAAAATAAATCTTATTCCCGTAATAATCCTAATATGAATATTTTGAATATTTCAAGTCATATCATTCTCTTAAACATATATTTGCCATATCCACGTGAGCAACCCATCTTAAATAGGTAATTAATATATCATTCAAAAAGCAAATCAGTGTTAAAACACTGAACGCATACAGCATATCAAATTAATTGTCAATTGTAATATCAGTGATTTCTCTGTTGTCCAAAAACAATAAAATCTCGCCAATCGATGTACAGTGAGCTCCTATATACGGAACATGTGGTGGAACTGTTTATATAATATTTCCAGGATCTAAATGCGTGATCCCGTTGCAAACCAGCCGTCATTCAATTGTGTCGTTGCCTTTTGGGCAATTCCACGGTTACACACGTTACATTTGGAGAGATTTTGAGTTACATCTTAAGCTCCTGTTCTCTTACTACAGGTTTTAGGTAAATGAGTTCTTGTTACAACAATGTACACATATTAGAGTACCTAAATACATTTCAGACATGTCCGAAAAACAAACAAACTCTCTGCCGACCCTGCAAATGTTCGGTTACATTATTAAAAATAAACACACACAAAAGTAACATGAGTAACCCAATATTTGCAGGTTTGGTGGAAAGTGTGTTTCTTCTTCTGAAGTTTTGATGCTGTATCTAGGTACGGTACTGTAATATGTGAGAATTGTTGTAACTAAAACTCATTTACCTAACACCTGTAATGAGAGAACAGGAGTTTAAGATGTAACTAAAAACCTCTCCAAATGTCTTTACAAGCTTGCTTTCATGTAGGTCGCATCATATTTCTCTCAGTAAAATGACTACATTATATTGACCATTTACCTTTATGTTATTTATGTATGCATTTATTTTTGAAATGTAAATGTATGTTTATGAAAAATATGAAAATAAATGAAAATGAAATGACCACAAATTGGACTATGAATGTATTTTTTTCAATTGGTTTGCAGCCCACCGTCCTGTGTTTTTTTATCCAATAGAGAATGGTGGATATAAGGACGGTATTTTTCTGTAAATTCCCTTCAAATAATTTTGAGTTTAAATATTCTGTCCTTCTTCAATCCAGAAAAGTCAGGTATACATATATATATATATAGTAAGGTGTCACTGTTTAATTTCCTTAGAAATAATTTTGATTTTGAATAATCTGTCAATTGTAATTTTACCTTCTTGTCCCTTTTTTCCCAGAATCCTTAACGATGGGGTTTCGATGTTTTCGGGTTTTCTTAAACTTACCACAATAATACTGCTAGCTTGTGCAGTAGGTAAAAATCTATATACCAGCTACAATGGAACAAAGATACATGAACAACTCGGTAAGTTCAACGTCTCCTTTTCTGTTATATCTCTTTCTCTTTCATTCGAATTATCCCCCTCCCCCCCCCCCCCCCCGTCTCTCTCTCTCTCTCTCTCTCTCTCTCTCTATATATATATATATTATCCCTTTTAAAATATATTAATTTGTTCGTTTTATATTATTTTTTTTAGATTTTTTAGATTGAAATTAAAAATGTTCATTTTTTAAAATAAGCTAAATGTGATGTTGGTTCTTCTCATACTAAAAGTTCCACTGTTAATACTTTATTATATTTGATTTATAGCATGACTAATTTCCATTTCTACTAATTTATGCATTCCTCTTTAAATTTGTCAAGACCAATATGTAAATTGCAAAATATATTATGCATGTTTATATATGACTTTGTTATCGTAAATCAACATATTTTTTAATAAAATAAATTCAAAATCTCTTCTTTCTTTAGACCTCAGCAAAAAAGAATTAATTCCAGACCTGCATTCTCCAGAGAAAGTGCCTGAAGATAATGTTGCCATGGTTACAGAACTTCCTATGCATATGAGGCCATGTCCCAATTCTTCGGTATTTCAGAGTAAGTACACTAGTAAATAGGTAATTTATTTAGGAAGTAAGCCAGTAAAGAGTAGGTAAACAAGTGAGTAAGTACGTACGCAAGTGTTGAGTAAGCAACAAGTAATTTAGTTAGTAAGTAATTAAGTATGTAATTAAATGCAGAGATGGAAACAGGAATCAATGCTTTTGAGATGAATTGTTTGAGAAGGCTATTGCATATCCACTACACCTCGCGTACGTCCAACAAGGAAGTGAGAGAGTTAATGGAGAGTTAATGGGGGAACATAATCACCTTATCACAATTGCGATGAACAGACAGCAGCTGCAGTGGTTTGTTCCTGTAACTAGATTATTATTATTATTATTATTATTACTTATAACGCGCTTTTCCCATTAGGCTCAAAGCGCTTACAATAAATTAAATCATCTACAAACTATAAACTATCGAAAGATGTGTTTTTAAAGGACAATTAACCCCACATGATATTCTAGATGCGGTATTGTCTGCTACGTCTTTCCATGGAGGCTGCCATTTTGTGCATGACACGGATCATTAGGTACCATATGCATTGATAATAGCCTACCTTTACAACAGATACGTCGCTTTGTTCTGATTTTATTACGATTGTTATTGGCCATGGGCCTAGATAATTGACGACCCATGAGTTCTAATAGCCATCCTGTAATGCAGATTCCTCGCTTTGTTTTGGTATTGTTACGATTGTCTCCGTCCTTGACGTCAATTCTCCGTCTCCACGTACAGAAAGTATATTTTTATGAACAAATTAAGACCTTTTAAAAAATATATAAAACTAAACTTACATTTCAGAATATGTGACTATATCTAATATATATTTGTCCTCTAAAAATCAATTACAAGTTAACGATGAAGGAAATATTACTTGGGATGAAAAATATTTTCGTGTACACATAAAGTAATGGCAGCCCCCTTATTATTGCTAGCAGACAATAACTTGGCTGGAAAATAGTGATTTATATCTATATCCTGTGTTTTTACATGAAATTGCATGTATCAAATAAGAGGCATATACTACACCATTCAAAATAAGCTAATTCATACGCTGAGGTTAATTTCCCTTTAATGCCTTTCTGAAAATAATTACTAATGAAGACTGTCTGATAGAAAGTTGCAAATCATTCCAGCATTTTGAAGCTGACACAGTAAACGTTCTATGACCAGCTAATGTTCGAGTTACTGAATATGTGAGGCGGAGAGGGTCACTGGCGGACCTTAGTAATCTAGTGGGCTGGTATAAACTCAGACAGTTAATTAAATATTCTGGAGCCTGGTTATTAAGTATTTTGTAGACAAACAAGAGTAATTTGAAAATTATTCTTTGCTTCAAAGGAAGCCAATGTAGTGAGTTCAAGAGTGGGTTCAACTAGATGGAATAATAGCTTGGTAAACACCGTCTTGCAAGGAGGAACCGATTGCAGAAGGAAAAAAGGGGTAGACTGACTAAAGTCTGGATCGAACGAATAAAGTAGTGGACAGGAATGTCCTTTGATCAGCTGTATAACTTCTGTAGACGAAAAAGTTATGGAGAACCTGTGTCTCAAGATCCATCAAGTCGTCGCCCCAACGGCCCCAAGCTATGGGACATAGATAGACATATTGGTAGATACATACATGTATAAGCAATGAAGTGAATAATAGAGTAAGTATGGTTGTAAGTAAAACAAAATGTACGCTATTATACAAAAAAAGTAAGTAAGGTAGTGTGTTTCTTTGCAACTACTAGTTCGTAAGTAAGTAAAAAAGTAAATAAGAAAGTAAGTAAGTTAATAAATAAATAGGTCAGTGAGTAAGACACTGATTTACGAATAATAATAGAGCAGTTTTTGTATATAAGGCATTATAGTTTTCAGTTACAGCTCATGAAAGGTGTATACAGTGTATTTTGGTCGGCAAGGTCAAATTCGACTTTTTCACATTTCCTGGGGGGAAAATCAACTTTCTTCTATTTTATGGTGCCAGTGCTACCCACATTGAGAAAGTACAGCAAATTCATCATGCTGTCACATGAAATCAATTCTACATCAATTGCATTGGCTACCCAGGGGGTGTTTCACAAAGAGTTAAGTTTGACTTAAAGTCATGCGTAAATGCCAATGCGCACACGGTATTTAACACGTTATCTCATTGGTATATTAACCAATAGCGCGCGTCCCCTGAGCATGATCTGACCAATGCGGTGATGTGCCAAATACCGCACACAACTAGGAATTTAAGTGCGACAGCTAGTCAAACTTAACTCTTTGTGAAACACCCCCGGGTCCCAGATGCACTAATTTATTTCATCTCACCTTTAAATGCATCCAATATCTCGCTCCTCCTTACCTATCTGAACTCATAGCCATCATCCAAAAAAAAAGGTCATCACACATTTTCAGGTACATTTTCCTTACCAAATTCTCTGACAAGAAAAAAAATAAATAAATAAATAACACACATCTTCAGGTACATTTTCCCTTAAAAATTTCTCTGACAGGCAATACAAAAAAAAAGGTCATCACACATTTTCAGGTACATTTTCCTTACAAAATTCTCTGCCAAGCAAAAAAGTAAATAAAAATTAACACCCATTTTCTGCTACATTTTCCTTACAAAATTCTCTGACAAGCACAATCAGAATTCTTCTTCTAATAATAATAATAACAACAAATGTAACTTATATAGCGCCAAATCCACTGTGTGGAGTGCTCAAGGCGCAAAATGCTAAAAAAAATACTAGATTCTGCTAGAATTCTGCTAAAAAAGCCAAATTCTGCCTAGCATAATATAGCTGCTAAAGCGGTCAAAATTCTGCCAAAACACAGCATTCTGCCAACTCTGGTAACATAGTTCCCACACTTGGTGACAGAGTATTCACAACTATTGCTCCCGAACTGCAGAATAAGCTACCCAGGATTCTCCTCAACCAACCATCTCTCAATACCTTCAAAATACATCTCAAAACCAACCTTTTATGTTTACATTATTGTAACATGTATAGGAAAAATATATCTAAATACATTACTATTATCATTATTATTATCATCATAATTGTTATCCTCATTATCATACTTATTATCATTCTTCTTATTTTACTCCTTTTTTTTTCTTCTTCTTCTTATTATCATGTTATCCTCATTATCATACTTATTATCATCATTCTTATTTTACTCCTTTTTCTTCTTCTTCTTCTTATTATCATTATTATTATTATTATTATTATTATTCTATTTAATTTTTAAAAAGTCAATCTAAAAGTTGCATTTTAAGTATTTTATTGGTAGACATTAGCAGATCTAGAGATAGTTGTGTAGTTTTCATTTCGTTTTGACCCTTGCTATATACTTGTCTCAATTTTATTCATTTCTATCTCTCTCCCTCTCTCTATCTCCGTTCCTACTCTTTTTTATGTAATATAACCCTAAAGGCTACATTAGGTGGACAGTTTTTGTCTTATTTCTATGCTCAACTGTCCACCTAATGTACCCTTCAGTAATATATATATTAGGTGGACAGTTTATATATATATATATCCCCTCCCTCATTTTCTCAATTCATTTCTGTGTATTTCTGTGTATAATGATAAAATATAAAATTATATTTTACTGCATGATGTATTCCATGTAAATTTACCTCTTGAACCGTCATGGTTTTCAATAGATACATTTTCACTAACTTCGATTAACCTTCTTCTCCATTTAAGGCCAAATGGTATTGCCAAAGAAGGATGCGACCACCCTCCAGGTGGTGAACGCCGAAATCATTGGTGACTTGGTGCACAAAGCTAACAAACTTAATGACGTCGCGAATGAAATCATCCAGAGTCTCGTGATGATCAGAAAGGCAAATAAGAAACACATTGACGAGATAATGACGGGGTTGGATTTAATGGTCGATGTCGATGATTACCGACTCCTCCCTGGTGGTCATTGGATTCCCTTATCATGCAAACCGAGATGGAAGGTGATTAAAGGGACAGAAATTATATTCGTAATACATTTTCTTGTAAACTATTTCATGCTTGTGGGTATTATAAACTATTTCATATTAGTTGTATTCAACGCCATAATGTTCGCCGACTTCCAATTATAAAAAGCATGTTAATTTTATAACATTGGAAAACCAACAGACAGACCGCTTTGATAATATATGCAAATGTTATGCATACCTTTCAAACAAAGGTTGTTCTTGACAACCTGAAAGCTTGCCGGACATAGCTATAAATAATAAACTCGATTCCAAGCACTGAGGCTCATTTATAAAAAAGCAGGTTCATGGAATATTTCGTTACTAGGTGCTCAGAGAATAATTATGTGCATAAATTTGTAACATTACAGAAGCGGTCTATTGGATGTCCACGAAAGAAGCCGCGTTCATATTCGTAAGGCGTTATTTGCTGGCGTTAGGACCACGTCAGTGACTTGTAAGGTCTTTTGCGAAACATGAAAGAGTGATATAGTTTAAAAAGTGATTGAAAAATTAGCAGTGCACACAATACTTTTAATAGCTGGCGTATGGGTTGACTGCCATTACAGGTTCGATTAGGGCAGCCAGTGACGCAATCGAAATGACGACTCTTTTGAGCCGGGCTTATGTCACATGAGACGTTATTTCGCTCGTGTTATCATGGTTATACACTATGAACATGACGAACAAAGAAGCGGACAATCACTATGAACACGGTGACAAAGAGAGCGGACAATTTATGCACCTCATTGTACCCTCCACAATAGCTCTAGTAGACATCCCTTCACTGCTATTATGTGACACCTGTTCTACATATTTTTACAGGATAGCAATGAATGGATGTTCTTTTGTTAACCAGTGCAATTGTGAAGGGTACAATGAGGAGCAGCATAAATTGTCCGCTTCTTTGTTCGTCATGTTCATAGTGAATTTATGCTGCTCCTCATTGTACCCTTCACAATTGCACTGGTTAACAAAAGAACATCCATTCATTGCTATCCTGTAAAATATGTAGAACAGGTGTCACATAATAACAGTGAAGGGATGTCCTTTTGTTTACTAGAGCTATTGTGGAGGGTACAATGAGGAGCTGCATAAATTGTCCGCTCTCTTTGTCACCGTGTTCATAGTGATAGCATGTTAATTAAGCCTACAGGGCTCCGGTAGTATTTCAAACGATTATTTGCGCTGTTCGTTTTGCATCTTCTTTTTTCCCCACGATATTGCTCTCACTTGGTGTGTCGATGACCCAGTCCCACACCAGCAGTGACGCCTCATAAGAAATGTCGGCTGCAAATGGGGAAAGTCATCGTCACTCCGGGTTTGTTACAGCTTATACATTTATCGCTCTACAGTCCAAATAGTATCCGGACACAAGCCAAAAACTCAAGTTGAAATCTAGTGGTAGTGGGTGATTATTTCATGAATAGTTTTTGTTAGAGTTCCTGCATTGGGAGGGGAGTTCTTAAAAGGTATTTCCTGCCATCGTGTCCATTTACCGTTGCATTCAATCAATTCTATATTTTTCTCCTGCAAAAAGGGATGCAGTAGCTTTACCAAACTTTTCGAAGTATTTTCGTTATTTACATTAATTCCAGTCTTTATTGTATCATTCTGTTCATTATTTCCTCTTCCAGGTGGCTATCGTATCACCATTCCGTAATCGACATCATCATTTACCAATCTTCCTTAGGCACATCGTTCCCTTCCTCAAAAGGCAAAAACTCGAATTCTCCATCTTTATCGCAGAACAGGTATGAAGACCACGTCAAGCCGACTGCCATAAAAGTCTGGAAGAAACTACCCTATTATTAGATATACCATAACAACTTATATTATATATAAGTCAAACACATAAAACCTTCCTGATTGAGATTTATATTGGTCTGGTAAATAGTCAAGTCGAACCGCGGGGTACATCTGTGGGCATTTTGCATGATTTAAATACCACACGTACCAGAACCTCTTGCCCGAATTTCAACTTCCTGTTTCCTAAATTTATTATTATTATTACTGTGGTAAAAAGTACATATATAGTCGGGTACCTCGCTGCCGAATATCAGGGCGTAGGGGCATGTCGCGGCCCCTATCGTGGGATATTCGGGCATCTTGCTGCCACGATTATGATAATGTTTGGGTTGCCCCCCCCCCCCCCCCAGTTCACCATCTGGCAGCCGTTTGGGCCTGCTTGTCAGCCGGAGGGCCCTTAATTTTCGATTTTGCAATTTACATTGCTGCTTATTCCCATCCTGGATCGAAGTCGGATCGTTTTAGTGTGCTGTAAGCCATAATTTTTTTTCTGTAGATTTAATCGTAGCTGTTATTGTTTTTATTTACCATTAACGTCATCATTATATTAATTTTAAGAATAGAATGCTGTGTAATTCATTCATATACAAGGTCCGAAAGGCCTAGTACGTGGCCTTCCAGATTCGATTCCATTTAATTCAATTCAATTTTTACTCAACCATTAATAAATTACAAACAAGATAGTTTACAATGAAAATATACAAAAATAATGGCTAGGACCCTTGTAAAGCAGCATTCTGCTTGTAATCAGGGCCATAATTACAAAGAAGCAAACAAAACTAAAGAAATGTATATAACAAAATATGAATAATATAAATCTATAACACACACACCCACACAGACGCACACACATCAATATACACACAGTCATGGATAAGAAATCAAGATGAGATAGAAAGGAGAGAAAAATAGAAAAGAAAGAAATACAAGTAGAAGGAAGAAGGAAAAGAGAATTACCTACTCAGCCATGGATATCACATTTCAAAAATAGATTTCTTATACAGTGAAACCTGTCTATAAAGACCACTCAAGGGAGACAAGAAAAGCGGTCTTTATGAGCAGGTGGTATTTATGGACAGGTTCCTTCAATACACATTTCAATGAGAAACGTTGTTCAAGTGAAATTTGTGGTCTTTATAGACAGGTTGTCTTTCTATACAGGTGGTCGTTAAAGCAGATTTGACTGTACATTGATTTAAATCTGGTGATTGTAGAACTGAATTTCAGTGAATGAAGTATGAATCTTCATTGGTATAAAACATTTTGTTTTAAGATACATCTACAGAGATTGTAGCAAGGAAAACAACAAACCAGCGGTCAGTATAATGGGTAAATTAACAAACGATCATTGCAATTATGTAAAGTTTTCTTAACCAGGGAAAATGGTGATTATTCTTCCTTCCAATTATTTTCAGAAACACAATACCATTGGTGCATTTTATAAAACACAGCTAAAAGAAATAGTAAAATTTTGTACATAATTCTTTGTGTAACTGGTCACCACTCACCGGTAATGGTTATCATTCTTTCTTGAAATCATATTCAGAGAAACACTGATGCTCTGATGAACAGAGCGATGATGCGAGGGATAGGTTTCGTCGAGGCCCTTAATTTTACCAGCTATGACTGTGTAGTATTCAATGATATAGATCATCTCGCCCTTAATATCCAGAATTACTACGGCTGTGAAGAAATGCCTCGATTGTTCATCTCAGGAGAACGAAAGTGGAAGTGGGAGTAAGTAAAAAATCCTGTCAATATAGAGGAGGGGGCGCGGGGGACTCTTATTGCTGAAGGTTCGTTTCCCCGAATGTTTACAATTCTGAAGGCTCAAAATTCCGAAGATTCACGATTTTGAAGGTTCACAATTTCTAATATTTACATGTCAGAAGATTCACAATTATAAAATTTAACAATTTAGAAGGTTAACAATCCTAAGGTTCACAATGCCGTATTCTGAAGGTTCACAATTGAGAAGGTTCACAATTCCGAAAATTCATAATTCCCGAGGTTCACGATTCCCAAGGTTCGCAATTCCCAAAGTTCACAATTACGAGCGTTCATAATTTTGAACACTTTTTTTGAGCTCCGTGACGTATCTTGCGAGGTCCTCTCCCATTTGCTCTGTACAGAAATTTTCATAAATTTTCATTTTCTTAGTTTTTGATGAAAGAATAGATTTTTTTCATACAGGTTTTGTGTAAAAACGCATGCGCAATGATTATATCTAGATTTAATATTTTCTTTAAAATGAAAAAATGGAAGTTTTTTAACCTTCGAAAAACCGGCATGTAGGCTAACCGTTCACGTTTTCTTATTTATTTTAAGTGTTGATTTCATGAAAGCAATCTTTGGAGGTGTTGTTGGTGTAAAAACGCAACAGTTCTATGCAGTGAATGGAATGCCTAACGCTTACTGGGGATGGGGAGGAGAAGACGATGACTTTGCAGCAAGGCTTGAGTCCAGGGGTTACAGACTTTCACGAGCCAGAGATGAAATCGGTTTCTTTGACACAATCGATCATGGGGATGAGAAGACGATTGCGAACGATGCAAGGTGAGGTTGCTCTTCAGTTGGGCACAACATAGTCTAGTTCTGGACTCTTTTTATTGATTTTTTTATTCGCCGACTATACGCGATAAGCCGAGTGATGGCACGATCCCGAGAACCTGTTGGCCCCGAAAAATAAGAGTCCAGTGCAATTGCTCCACGCTGACGTCAGGGGTCCAAAGTTCACTAGCGCTTTAGCTGGGGAGGTGCGGCCAATTTTAAATGCTCTCCCTGAAAAATCTCAGGGAAAGTCGTCAGCGTGGAGCAATTGCACTGGACTCTTTTTTTTCGGGGCCAACAGGTTCTCGGGATCGCGCCATCACTCGGCTTATCGCGTATAGTCGGCGAATAAAAAAATCAATAAAAAGAGTCCAGAACTAGACTAGGCACAACATGGCGTATATTCCTTCGTTGTGTATGCTTGCGTAACAAAGCAACATGCGCCATATTATTACCTATTGTAGCCGAGTTGGCCATACTCTGAGTATAGATGGTTTTGTTTTCCTAAGCCCGATGTATATCCTCTATGCCTGATGCCGAGCTGTCACGTTACATACGAAATGAAAATAAATTAACCCCAAAGAAATTTTCGAGTAATTTTTCATCGACAATACAGTAAATGACCGTGAACTGAAATATATAAGAGTTAACTGCAACAAATAACCTTTTTAAAGTAGAACGTTAATGATTTTAAATATTGGCTTAATACTTATTATTGCATAGATGGCATAAATTAAACAAGGTTATCCAAATTCAACGCTTGGAAACATTTGAAGTAATGATTATTATCAATTATAAAACGGTAAAATACAGCCCCCGATATAGCAGCTGAAGAGCTCCTCGAACGCTGCTGAGATATGTGACGACACACCCTGGACCAGTCCTGTCTAAGCAGACGATGTCCCATAACATCTTACACATTTTTCAGAGCCTATTTTGTCATCTCCTCTTCACTTATTTCTCTTCCTTCACTAGCGTCAGTCTTAATGTTAGTCTGTTGCCTCACTCTTAACTTCGTGTATGGTATTATTTTCATGAAAAATGCAGCGTTAAAAAAATAAAGGAATCAGTCACTTGTAAACAAAATAAGACGCCATTGTATTTTCAGCTGCTTGCACCGGGGCATGTTCGGCGTTGCAAGAGGGAACGAATACCATCCTGCTATTATTCGGAGGGCTTTTCAATTTGAAAGTGGGGTTTATTTCATTGATCATTGACCCTTCTCCTATGTATTTACAATCAAACGGTTTTAGCTATCAGAATCAGTTTCACTTTCCCTTTATAATGGTGTGAAATAAGGTCATGTTTAAATACACCAAACTCTTTATAATTTGATAAATAATTGCATTGCAATTACGTTCATTCATTATAGGACGTCGTCTGCTTAAGCAGGATCGATCCCGAGTGTGACGACATCAAAACATCGCTATATTTCTGGCGAATCCTCGGATATTCCAGATGCTGAGAAGAGCTTTTATTTGTGTTGTTTTTATAATCACCAGATACGCAGTTGACATAAAACTTATACGATTGCCATCTGTAAGCTTCCCAGTTTCTAGTGATACATTAATTTCCATATTTGTGATTTTCTTTGAATATCTACTTTAATGATATAATGCTCACAACTATATCATTATTATTAATATCATTATCATTACTGTCATTCTTATTGCTGTCATCATTATTTTCATTGCTGTTATTATCATTACTATAATTATGATTGTTATTACTGTTATTATTTAACACGATCGCAAAGACTTTCAAAAAATAATCCTGAAACAATTTCAATTGCCCAGCAATTCTTTTGAAATTTTTCTTGTTAAAATTGCCCTTTTGATTTCTCGAAAGTCTTTGCTATCGCATTTATTATGTTAGATGTCACAAACAGATGTTATAAAATTAATGCTGTATAATAATAATAATAATAAATGTAACTTATATAGCGCCAAATCCACTCTGTGGAGTGCTCAAGGCGCATGTAGAAATTAATTAAGAATTAAACAGAAATGTTTTTACATGATTTTTAAAAGAATCAGATGTTATGCACTTTTTGATGTCTTCAGGAAGGCTATTCCATAATTTAGGACACGCATGGGCAAATGATCTTTCCCCCAAAGATCTTGCGACTTTAGGGATCACAAGAGAACTGGAAGTGGATGAGCGCAAAGATTTTGCGGGGTGTAATTTTTAATTAAAGAGGTATTGTATTGAGGAGCAGAACCGTGAACGCAATGGAAAGTGAGCAACAACATTTTGAAAATAATGCGATGTTTGACAGGGAGCCAGTGTAGCGACTGCAAAAGAGGGGAGATATGAGTCCGCTTGGTGGACAGAGTAACAATGCGAGCCGCAGCATTTTGAAGCTTCTGGAGCTTGGACAACAGATTTGGGGGTATATTGAACAGAAGGGCAAAGCCAAAGTCGAGACGGGAAGAAATTAACCCTGTGGTACTCCACATGAGAGAAGCAAAGCAACTAAATTGCAACCATTTATACAAACGATCTGAGAGTGGTATGAGAGATAGGACTAGAAGCATTTGTATGCCTCACCCTTGACATCAAATGAACTAAGTGTGTTCAAAAGAATAGTATGATTGATAGTGCCCGCATGGGACCCATATGGGATAAGCATGGGCATGCCATTCAGAGTTAAGGTACGTAAAAACCCATATGGGACCCATATGGAATTAACATGGGCATGCCATTCTGGGTAGGATATGTTCAAGCAAATATGGGACCCATATGGGATTAACATGGGCATGCCATTCTGGGTAGGATATGTCCAAGCATGATGGGACCCATATGGGATTAACATGGGCATGTAATTCTGGGTAGGATATGTTCAAGCCCATGTGGGACCCATATGGTAAAATGTCCGGGACGCTGGTTTCTATTGGTTTCTATAGGTCCTAATCAATCATGAATATTCATGAATAACAATGATCTAAAATATGAAAACTAGTGGAAATAGATAAATAAATTTAGATTTGGGATTAAGCTTTGAACTGCGATAGAAATTGTACTTACATTAACTATTGTAATGTTGTTCACAATTTCAAAAGGCATTTTCATATTTCATTAATAAAAGTGTAAATTAGTTTTAATAATAAAAGTGTAATCTAGTTAGTAACCATTTTTTATAGCACTACAACTATGTCCCTATATATAATTACTGGATACAACTGCTTAGTAGCTAGGTATAGGATATAGGATGTAGGTTATAAGATTTAGGATTTATAGGAGTAGGATAGGATTAATAATTAGGATTAATAATGTCATGTGATTGTTCCTGTAGACACCCACTTATATTAATTTTATATCAATTTCTTATTGATCCTATAAGACACCTTTAGGATTTTCTATAGGTCCTATAAGAAACCTACAGGATTATCAGTCCCATAGACACCCATAGGAATTCTATGGGTGCCCCATATACCATTTCCATATAGAAACCTATAGAGACCTATAGAGACCTATAAAATAGAGACCTATGGGTCTCTATGGGACATATAGAAATTCTGGCTATAGGATTTTCGACCTGGGTATATGCTGGCCTGCCCACATGGGACCCATATGGGATTAGCATGGGCATGCCATCAGAGTTAAGGTACGTAAAAACCCATATGGACCCACATGGAATTAACATGTGACAAAGAAGAATTATTATTCTTTGTCATGTGATGTCTTTCCACAGAAGGCTCACCATGCAATCATAAGACCTCTTTTGAAAAATTCATCTTTAGATAAAAACAATTTGAAGAATTATAGGCCTGTATCCAATTTATCTTTTGTTGGTAAACTTATCGAGAAAATTGCTTGCTCAAGACTGGTGGAACATATGGAGATTAATAATCTTGCTGATCCACACCAGTCTGCTTATAGACCCAAACATGGTACTGAATCTGCATTGATTAAGGTTAAAAACGATATTATGTTTTCATTGAACTCAAGCAAAGTAGTTCTTGTGGTACTTGTAGATTTATCAGCAGCCTTCGATACAATTGACCACAAATTTTTTATTTGTCGTTTGTCAAAGAGAATTGGTGTTAGGGGAACTGCGTTGAATTGGTTTCAGTCTTATCTTGATGGCTGGACAGCACAAGTCGACATAGATGGGGAACTTTCAGATCCAACCATTTCTAGGTTTGGTTTACCCCAGGGCTCAGTTGTAGGTCCCACTGGTTTCACAGTTTATATTCTCCCAGTTGGCGACATCGCCCGGTACCATAATGTTTCGTATCATGTTTATGCTGATGACATTAAGCTGTATGTAGCATTTGATCCTAAAATTCCTGGGGAACTGGATAAGGCCATGTTTTCACTACAATCTTGTATATCAGATATAAGGAACTGGCTGACAGCAAATAACTTAAAACTCAATGATAGTAAAACTGAATTTTTCATTGCTGCATCATCATACAATTACAAAAATTTGCCACATTTAACACTGTCAGTTGGTGAAGTTTCTATACATCCGTCGGATTCAATGAGGAATCTGGGTGCCTTTTTTGATGTTAACATGACTATGTCAGCACACATTAACATTGTTTGCCGCAGTGTGATTTTTTCATTTGAGGAACATATCTAGGATTCGTAAATTTATTGATCAAACTACTTGTCATCATGCTGTAAGGTCACTTATTCTTTCTAAACTAGACTATTGTAATGGGCTTCTTTCCTCTATACCAAAGTTTCATGTAAACCGTCTACAGCGTCTGCAGAATTGGGCTGCACGTCTCGTTTTTGAGGTTGGAAGAAGTCATTCTTCCCAACCTTTACTTCGTTCCCTTCACTGGCTGCCCATTCAAAAACGTATCATCTTCAAATTAGTTCTTTATGTTTATAAATCTATCAATAACCAGGCTCCAGGGTACATATCTGAATGCTTAACTGTATATACACCTAGTAGAAATCTCAGATCCTCAAATCACAACCTTCAGCTCAGCTACCCAATGACCCGAAATTTGTCAGGTGATAGGACTTTCACAGTTACTGCATCTAGGCTATGGAATAAGCTCCCCTTGACCATTAGACAGTCAGCATCCATAAAGACCTTTAAAAAAGCTGTGAAATCATATTTATTTTAAATCCGCTATCAAACTTTGTAACAGGTACATTCATTACATTTTGTCTCCATAAAACCACCGGTAGTTCCCACATGGACGATTTCTGATTTGTGTTTATATAAAAATTATAATGTGTTCTATAATTTAAATATTTGTAAACGCTCCGAGCCTTACAGGAAGGGCGTACTAAATGCTTATTGTATTGTATTGTATTGTAACATGGGCATGCCATTCTGGGTACGATATGTTCAAGCAAATATGGGACCCATATGGGATTAACATGGGCCCCATATATTGCCCATGTGACATAGCCCTTGTTGTGCCCAGTTAGGAAATCAGGGATATGGGTCCAATCTGGGTCCCATCTGTCTTATATGGGTTTATCCATATGGGTCCCATATGCTTCTTGGGTGCAGATGCCTTAGGGCCCCAGATGGTTTGCCCATATGGGACCCATGTTTCAGAAAATGTGGGACCCATGTGGGCCCGATATGGGCTTGCTACCTGGGAACCCTTTCAAGAATTTTGAACAAAAAGGTAAATTTGAAATTTGGTCGATAATTTTGGAGGGAATTTCGGTCCAGAGAAGGTTTCTTCAAAAACGGAGTAACGTAAGCAGTTTTCAATGAAGAAGGAACATGTGCCTGCTCTAAACTCAAATTAACCAAGTAGGAGAGGATGGGAGCGAATGTGGAGGAGCAATCCTTTAATAATTTTGTGGGAACAGGGTCTAATTGACATGACTTGGGCGGCAATTTACGTAAGAGTGACAAATTCTAATCAGGGTTAGTAGGTCGTATTACTTCTAAGGAAGAGGAGGTGAGGGGATGAAGTGGTGTTTCGTCAGGAGATAAGCTGTCGCAGATGGTCTTGACTTTCGCCTGAAAGAAGTGGATGAATGTGGAGGCCATTTGCTGACTGTCTGTGTGGGTTGGAAAACTTTAATGATACGAATCACCTATAAATATTCGCTCTCTATGTTAGGGGTTCTATGTCACTACTATGTTCGAAATATGAGCTTCAAATATTACTTATAAAGCGATATTGCAAGTTGGAGTACACTTTCAACAAACATAAAGGCCCGTATTCTGGAGTGCGGTTTAAACCCAATCTAATCCTGCGCTTTGAACCGGAGTTTTAGAAAATCACATTCTGAAAACAACTCAAGTCTCTAGTACGGCTTAACGTTGTTAAAAAATTTAGACGGGACTTAGGGTTTAAGTCAGTTTAAATTAACGTTCTGGTTTAACTTAGACTGGAGTTTAAGTTGGCTTAGTCCGAAAGGGTGGGTATCGTCGCATCGCGTCGCGTTGACACGCACGCCACCATTCGTCCAAAGCACCCCGGTGTGACGGGTACAATCGCAGCACGCCACACCTGGTTTGACCGAAAGGGTGCGTCGGGAGCGTCGGGAGCGTCGGGTCGCGTTGGGTCGGGTGTGTGTAATTGGGTTTGTACAGGCGTGTATCAATCAGATATGATTATTTACGTCTGGGGACCGACCTTTAACGTCACCATCCGAAAGACGTGACTCAGTCTCGAACCTGATTCCGCTGAATCGCGTAGAGTACCTTTATATAGAGAGTAGCGACCATAGAGATACTTTTAGCGACATAGACGTCTGACTTTTCGTGAAACAAAATGGCGTTTGAATTCTTTCTATTGAGAACAGCCAGGTGCTCGTCGGAATTGAATAGAAATGTTGCATAGCAGAGGAAACAAAATGGCATTCAAATCATGAGTTGTCGCTACTCTCTCTATGTAGGTACTGTAGGGTGGCGTTGAATGGAACGCCAACATTCGTTTTTGCTGAAAGAGGCGTTGGCTTTTTTCTAGATATTGCTATTATTATTATAATCATTGTCAGGGGCCGATCCAGGATTTAAAAAAAAAAGGGGGGGGGCAGAGAAATGCAGGGCTGTGATCAGGGGCAGATCCAGGATTTTGTAAATAAAAAAAAAAAAAAGGTGGGGCACAGAAATGCAGGCCTGTCTTCAGGGGCCGACCCAGGACCCCCTCCTGGTTTTGCAGAAAGCTTGCGTTTGGAATTTTTCTATCATAATATTAATGGCAAATTTACGGATCCCGGCCCGTGCCCCCTCCGTTTTGAAAGAATGTGTGTTTTGCGCCCCCCCCCCCCCCCCCATTTAGAACTGATAGACCTTTTGTTGCTTGTCAGACAATTATGTGAGGAAAAGTGGACCCCATAAAATGTGATGTTCCAGCCAACGCAACGCGACCCGACGCGACGCGACGCTACCCACCCATTCGGACTAGGCCGTTTAAGTTAGCCAGGAGTACAGAAGACGGGCCAAAGTTAGTGGCATGTAGACAAGTCGACACAACCATACGCGCTCGAAAAGAATAGGGCGCGCAAGGAACCCAAGTCCATTGGCGGGGTTTAATATATTCATACTCCTTAACCGTTAAACCATAGAATGTTAGTGAAAGCGTTTTGATATTGATACATAATTTTTTTTATTTTTTATAATTCATTGGTACCATTAAGGTGATATTTTAGACTTGCAAAATTTGGCTTAGTCCCGTACTATCAGTGGGGTTTAACGAGGAATTAGCCTCACCGATAGTACGGGACTAAGCTAAGCCCGCCTTCTGTTCAAATTGCATTTTACCAAAAGTGGGCTAACTCCACGATAGTACGGGATTATTTTAACCCTGGATGAAAGAAGGGTTAGCCCCATCAAAGTTGGTGCTTTAGCGCTCTGGCTAAGGAGATAATACGGGACAAAAACTGCAAATGAGAACAGCCCCAAAAAAGAAAAGATAGTACGAGGTTTAAAAAAAATCACATGATTTGTAAAAAGCCTATACTAATTTCTCCACCCCTTTCTTTCTTTACACCCAAAGGAATTGTATGCTTTATAATTATCAGCAGCGAATGAAGACCGACGGGTTATGTAATCTAGTATACGAGACACCAACCATAGAACTTCATCCTCTCTATACCAACATCTCCGTCAACATCTACCCGTTGCCATGGAACCCAGCTTGGACTAGATGCGATAAAGAAAAGGAAAACGAAAAAAGCTGATTCTGAAAATGGAGACCTCCCAGTAGACCGGCAGCTCACGAGGGTGCACCGATTTATGCTCCTGCGAAATTGTTACGACATTGCTACGACATTGCTACAGTTTTTATTCGTCAAAGATATAGGGTCAGGTGGGTGTTTTCATTCGTACAGTCATCGCATGACTGTACGAATGAATATGACAGGCAAAATGGGCTCAATCAATTTTAACTGCATCAACTAAAGTTGAACTGTGCAGATGTAGATTAACATTCTTATTATAGCAAACATTTTTAAGCAAATTATATTTTTTTGCCATAATTTGATTGAGGTTAATGAAAATACAGTCACACTTTGTTAAAACTTCAGGAAATCTTTGGGCATCCCATTTGGCTTATCATATTGAAGTCATTCGTAAAGTCATGCGTAACTTAACGAACAGCTTTATGAAACAACCCCCAGGATTGAAATCGGGTTGAGGGTAGGTATAGGGTTAGGGCTCAGGGTTAGTTGTAGCGTTTGATCCTGGGTTGTATTGGAGAATTCGCATACTGTCAGATATTGGCCGCTGCGCAATTGTCACCGGAGCATGTGCAGTACAGCCCCCAGAAAACAATGCGGAGAAATTCAAAAGCAAATATAGGAAAGTTCTAAAAGAGCCAGAAAACCGACGGCCTACTAGAACGATGGCCCACGAGACCGACAAAACTTAGTAATACAGGGGCTAAAATGGGAACCCTCAAAAAAGATTTCAGATAGAACGCAAGACCGGCATTTTTTATATCTTGGGCTGTCGATCTCGTAGCCTGGAGTAATTAGGTGGTTTGTCAATACTACTGGCCATTACAGGTGCAATTGAAATGGTTTCCTAGAAAAGCTGCGGTAATCATATTCGCAGGACCCTACGAAAGGGCAATATCAATATCGGTGAGGATATACCCTCAATAAACAAAACCATATGATCATTATTAATGTAATGATTACTAGTACTATCATTACTACTATTATTAACATCATTATTATAAATGGGACTTCGTTTTGGACATCCTGTTAAAGCAATTAACCTTTGATGATCCTCGTACTAGAAATGGTATTGCCTACTGTACATTATTATGTATCATAAACGAGACTAGTGCATAATTGCGCCCAGAACATTGGACAATATGCCTATTTGTTAACTGAATAGAAATATGAACTAGAAATCTTAAAGTATCAAGAACATAGGTTACGGCCAAATGGATCTGTGCAGTCGGACTAATAGCATGTAATAGTGTCATATCGAAACCATAATAATTAGATATTCTCATGACACTCATGTTTGCATGTAGAAAAATCAGCAATTATAGAAAAAGAACAAATGCATAAGCTTTAAAATCCTTGCTTTAATTACGTTTTGATATGATTTTTTAGTAAATAAAAGGAGATGTATTGTAAAAATATTGTACTAAAACAATTGCCCAACGAAACTACGTAGGAACAACTTTTGTGGAATTATACCCAACCCTGGTGATTAATAAAGAATAAACAAACTTCGTCAGGAAATTGCCTAAAGGGGAGCGTTTCATCAAGTGTCTTGTCAGTCACAAAATTAAAAGAAAAGACACCCCTAACTGTTCTTTTTGTAATACTGCTCCTGAAACCTACAAACATTTTTTCATTGAGTGTCCTGCTGTTAAAACTATTTGGGATAAGACTATAAAGGCCATTATTCAAAAAATCAACAAACCACTAAATGTGTCCATTTTTGAAAAAAATGTTTGGGTTTGATGATGATAAATTCCTAACATATTTGTTTCTCCTACTAAAATATTATTTCTATATTTGTAAATTCCAAAACAAAACACCAAAGTTTGAAGGTTATAAGAAATACATTGCGTCCAATAAGGATATTGAATACCGTATTGCCAAGAAAAACAACAAACTTCCACTTCACTTTCGAAAATGGAGATTTACATTTTGAGTATTGTAACAGTGGCCATGGCTTTACATACACAAAATATTTTGTTTCTAGAGATCTGATGTAACTGCCTTCATAATTTATACTGTTGTAAACTGTATGTAGTACTTATAAAGATTGGTACTCGGCCCGAGAGGTTTTTTTTTTCCTCTACTGGGCCCAAAGCGTTGGGGTGGATGTCTGTGGTTGCCCGTTGGTGTTTCCGCGTATCGACCGGGCGGATGGCTGTTTTCCCCGTTTCGTGTAATATTTTCGTTTCAGGCAGGTTTCATCTCGGCGTGTATGTTGATGTGCAATGTGTATTAAAAGTGAATACGAATTTTGCAGTGGGGACTCGGTATGGTAGGGCCAAGGGGTCATAACTGGTTCATTCGATTCGATTTTTTTACCATTTCTTTGTTTATTTCATTTTCATGCAAAACACAGAGATGCATGACATTCCGCTCTGATCTGGCCACCTTATACCGGGTTTCGACTGTACATGTCATGTGTTCATGATGTTACTGGATTTTTTTTTCCGAGAGAGAGAGAGAGAGAGAGAGAGAGTGTGTGTGTGTGTGTCAACTATTAATCGATCATTCACAGTTGTGGGATCTGCCTTGTATATGTCGCTAATATAGTGGGCGGGGTGATTAGCCGTTCGTTGCCAGGTTCGTTTCGTGGGGTCGTCTTCGGTTGGCTATGGGCATCCTCTCAGGTCCTTTGTATTGTTTTGTTAGCTGCTCTCTTTATTTTACTTTTATCTTAGCTGCTCTCTTTATTTTACTTTTATCTTAGCTGCTCTCTTTATTTTATTTTTATCTGTTGTTGTTGGGGGTTTTTCTTTTGTTTTTTGTAATTATTATTCATATTTTATGATTATCCTGATTTTGTACCTGATTTGTTGCATTTAGTAAAATTCAATAAATACATTTAAAAAAAAAAGTGTCTTGTCAGTGATTTTTATTAACAAATTTTCTATCAGCTAATCAGATGCAAGGATTTCAGTAGCTTATAACAGTTATTGCAACTTGTCATTAATGACAAGTTTTATAAAACAGGGCCCTGGGGCGTTTCATCAAGTGTCTTGTCAGTGATTTTTACTGACAAATTTCCTATCAGCCAATCAGATGCAATGCTTTCAGTAGCTTTAACAGTTGTCGGTAAAAATCACTGATATTAACGCTTGATGGAACGCTGCCCAGTTCTTTAATTCTTTAAAGAGTGTGACCGACAAGATGTATTTGTGTTTGATAAAGTGTTTGATATTGCTTCCATTTGTGATTTTTATGAAGCACCTCTAATTTTGATAGATATGGTTACTGAGAAAAGTTATACATTTGATGTTAATATGTTATCCTTTCCACGATCCCTGTTGAGATATGGTACACAAACTTATCGGTGGATTTTCACTTGCCAAACTCTAATTATTAAATATACTAGCCATAATGTTTGTACAAATTATAAATGACTAACTTTTACCACCCTGTTGATTTTCTGCTTTCACACAACACAGCATGTCACAAAGGTTGAACTGCTTATTAATAAATGGACATTAAAGTAATGAACTGACAAAACTGTATACTTAGTATGATTTTTTTTTATTGAGTAACAAACTTAAGTTTCACGTGAGAATAGAGTTAATCGCCTACTAAACAATATCTAAAAAGGAAAGGTACATTATAAATCAGGAGATTGTGATATGTACTTACATAGTACAGGTAAATATGTACGAGAGTTACGTAGAATAAAGACTAATTTTCATTGATACACCACCTAACGTGTGTAAAAGCAGTTTTTTTAAATGGTGTTTTGTGGATATGAAAGTAATAAATCTCTTTATCTTGTTTACAGTGTTGTGTCAAAATCCATATCCAGCATTCATGGCCTGACATACCAGGCCAGTTTGTTTTTCTTCTTGCTTTTCTTCACATAAGTCATTACATTAAATTAGACTTTACTTGTGAATGGAATATGACAAAAATAACATTTACTATCGGTTATTGTTTGGACACATCATGAGCCAACGGCACTGGTGAATGTAGTGAGAGGGCTTATGAGCCCACAAGCCAAACGTTGGTCCAGGCATTGAAGAGGGGCACTGACATCGAAGGGGGGGGGGGGGGGCACCAATCTTGCTAGGAGGATGAAATACGAATTAGCATGGCCTCTGACTAGGGGGATGTCCTGGAAAACGTCGTTTCGTCTTCGGTAGTGTTCATTTCCCCTCTCCATGTCCATGTCCATTTTATCTTTCCTCCTCTTTTTATGCGATGGGGGGAGGGGGCACGTATCCCCAATCCCTTCCGTATCTACGCCAGTTATTGCAGGTACTTTCAAGTCTCTGGCGTTTGAGTTTGGACTAGTAAGCTATAAGTTTACAAAATTATGAGCTTTTTCAATAGTTAGTACAGCAATAACTACCCTAATCTCTTAACCCCTTACAACCAAAGCGAACATCATAGACTAATTAAACCAAAAAAAATATAAAATAAAAATAAAAACATATCATACATTTGTAAAAGCGATCAAAAGGCAAGAACATGAAAACTTTTTAAATTCATCGTTATGAACTCTACGCGGCAACAGTTTAAATGAAACTTTCTGCTGGTTGATCCTGTTTCTACCCTAAACCGCGCTTGATATATATGTAGCTTAGCTATTTTGAACTAACAGAACCACCTGGAAAAAACAAAGTTTTCTTGATATGTTTCAACTCTGGGGGAACTAGGCAACTCGGGAAACAAAGTGCATTATATCGGCATTTTTGTATCTGACAAGTTTATAAGTGTTTGACCATAATGATGTCTCTGCATGTTGTCAAAGAAAAGCGTCATATTTACTATTGTTATTCACAAATCTCTCTCCCCACCTGCATGATTAATTTGTTCGAGTGTTATTTCTTTTATCAAAACTTGTTCAGTATGAACTGCGATTTAAACTACAGGACTATTTTCATTAATTTTGGGAAAGACAGTGAATAAATGCAATATCTCGTTCAGCTATTTCTATATCGCTACAGTTTCGTATAATATACATGTTCACAGTAGTATTACGCCATTCAATTATAACTATACGATCTATAAAAGTTCTTTACTTCAGGCAAATGACACGTCCACATTTCTTAAACATATAAATCAAATCTAAACTACTGATGTGTCTTTCTATTCATATCAATTGATAAGATCAACTCTTACAACCAAGCTAAGATAATACGCAAAATTACAAAGAAGTGACTACTTATTTCATCTTCATAGATAGTGTGTTTTAGAAAAAATTGTGCAAGTTTCTACATGCCAGTACAAGCCCTATGTTGTGTTTGTGTATGTGTGTGTATATATATACATATATATATATATATATATATATATATATATACATATACATACACACACACATGTCTTTAAGATCCTTTTATATAGAAATGTATAAAAACAGGCTAAAATGTGGCTAAGCATTGATATTTCTTTTCAAATATAAAAATTGAACAAGATGAAGAAATCATTCTGAATATTAGAAGTTACTAGATACAAATAATCGCATTTACTATTACTATTAATATCCGTATCCCCTACGTAACAGATAGTGCTTGAGATATTAATGAACTAATGACCGCCGTACATATGTTACGACCGGAGTGCCACTGGATAAATTACGGAAAGATTACGTATGATTATTCTAAAGACGAGAATTCTCCTTCATGGAGATCCTTACTAGCTATACAAATAGTAAAATGAAATGGGGAAATATTTTAAGCCGACTGGTATGACGTCACTGCGATGAATGACCGCAATATCTTTATGTTCATCCTGAGTACACAAAGCGCTAAACCGCTATTACCCAGGCTGTAGCCGAGCTACCATGATCAGGTGCTCAGGCATACACGGAAATCCTTCCTACTGGGTGTATTACTTCACCAGGTTGGAGAGTGGCAAATTTACATTAATATCTTGCCAAATTACGTTAGTGTTGTGGCTGATATTCTGACCCAGTAGCAGTCTGGCCTTTTCAACTAGACCACGCCACCTCATTCAGAAGTAATCTAAACTTAAAAGCTTTATGTCTTATATCTTTGTAATTGCTTTGAAAATTGAGTCGTAATTTAATCTTAACCAAGTCGTAGTAGAATCGTAGTAAGGTCGCATTCAAGTCGCAGCAGAGTCGTAATCGAGTCGTAGTCGAGTCGTAATTTTTCCAGTGGCCTTCAAGGAGCTATCTGTAATGGATCTCTGTGGTGTTCCTAGGGCTGAGCTTTGCCAGCCTTGATAGCCTTCACTTCGCGGGCTAGCTGACACTGTGCACATGGTCCCACGAATGTCGACAGACAGCAATCACTCATGATAGTACCCTATGAGGAAATATAAAAAGAAGAGAGGAATAAAGTCATCACTGCGGACCATCCTGTTATTTTTTTTATCATAATGCCTAATTTAAAAAAAAAGAAAGAAAAAGAAACACTTCTCTCTGCTCTTGCATCTTCAGTCAGGTCTTCTTCATATTTCTACCAGTCCTGTCACTCTAAAAAAGAGTTATAGAACTTATCCTTAACTGTGCTGGTGTCACATATGTGACAGACTTGGTATTTTCAATCACACATTGCTCCACCAAGAAATATGTATGTGGTGGTCGATTTATATCAATGTTTAGAGCATGAATCAAGGATTATAAATATATATTTTTTGAAATCCGATAATTATTATATGCTACTCTTCACATTTTTAAAAGAAAATGTCAGTTTTTTGTTTTGTACAGTATATTTTATTATTGTAATATTAAACAATGGTTTAAAAAAAATGAGGAATAGAAACTACACTAAAAGAAAACTCATTTTATTTACAATAATGTTCATGCATACATTTTAGTAACGTAGAGATTGTCAGTATCATTAGAAAGCTGACTCAATTTCCAACAACCTTTGTACGCAACATCTTGCGATATGGTACATGGTTATAGAAGTGCAGGGCCTAAAACTTACCATTAATAGTAACTCTGCTATCAATGGTAACTACCATGGTAACTTCACTCGACAGCCAATCAAAATCAAGGTTTCCATGGGAGTTACCATTGATGGCAAAGTTAACGTTAATGGTAAGTTTTATGCAACGGGGCCCAGGTGTTTGAAAAGAAACCATTGGTCGTGTTTGAGTAAAATCTTGAAACAAGAAAAACCACTCGGAACAGTAAGATATAATATTGTAAACTATCCTGGGCCAATGTTCAATGAACAAGTTACAGACACTGTTATAAGCTACTGAAATCCTTGCATCTGATTGGCTAAGAGCAAATTTGTCATAGAAATGGGGCAGTTGTTATAGATAACAAGTGTTATGAAACAGGGCCCTGATGTACATGTTCAGCTTTGTACCTGGATGTTGTGCCGTCCTCTTATCTGGGTCCTCATAGTAATGAGTGAGTTAGGTACACAGCAAGGTATGCAGCAGCTCTCTCCCATATCACTAGCAATACAGCATTGATGACAAGGACTAAAGAATAATCCAAGCAGACCTGTAGGTTATAGAACATTAACTCTTTAGAGACAATCGACCATAGTTTGTGCTTTGGCTCAACAAATTTTGATTCAGAGCTCTCAAAAATATACCAGATGCGTGAGTGGAAAGAGCGAATTGTTTTTGCACACACTATGTCCATTTATGCTGCATGACCGTATTGCGTTTGATGCCTTGAATATTTAAAACGAGAATAAGCTTTAAATTCCTTCCATTGGCAACACATTGAGAGGCTTAAAATTATTTTATTTTTAATAAAAATTGGCAATTATGTTCAACCTTTCGACAAAATGTCTAACCATGTACATTGTTTTCAAAGACATGACACCTTATTAGAACCATGCAGAACGAAAAGAAATATATTATTGTTGCCACTTTGAAGAACCAAAATGTGATCAATTTAGGCCTGAAATAATTCCTGTCCTAATAGGGTTCATGAGGAGGATGGTAATAATGATATTCAATAATAATGATTATTAATTATAGTGGGAGATATGTTAGTACGCAGCAGTTCTTTCTGATATCAGTAACAATACAGTGTTATTATTGTCATTTTTATTATCATTGACTTTATTATTATCATTATTATTATTATTATTGATATGTTTATGCCTCCCTTGCCCTGGCACAAATGTGGATTTATAGCTAACGCGGTAATTTCATGTTACTTTGGAGAGTCGGTGGTGTGTGTTTGTGATACTGCTAAGAGTATAAGCCTATTCATTTAAATTTCCCGTTACAACTTTTCAATTTTGTAGTTTTTGAAATACGAAATTTCCAGCAAGAATCTTATGGCATTTCTTGATAGAGAAATCTTTCCTTCATGATAGTACCATTTTTGTTAGGTATCTTTGCACGCATGGCTGAACGGTTACATGTCATTTTTCAGAAGGTTCGTATTTCCGAAGGACCGTTACTCCGCCGGTGCGTAATTCCGAAAATGAAATAGGGTTCATAAATCTGAAAGTGAAAAGTGGTTCATATTTCCGAAGGTTCGTAATTCTGATAAGTTATGTAGAGCTCTATTGCTTTTTTGAATTACGAACCTACGGAATTATGAACCCGTTTTCATTTTCGGAATTACGAACCTTCAGAGTAACATGTTCGGAATCATGGACCCTATTTCATTTTAGGAATTATGACCCCCCCCCCCCCCCTGCTATGGGAAATTTGTGTTTCGGAATTTCGAACCTTCGGAATTATGAACGTTTGGAAAAAACGAGTACCCGCCGACTGAACAACAGACAATGTTCTGGAGACTGGAAAATCCCACCTGCGCGAAGTGGCAAAGTAGGGAACAAATTCAGTGACCAAGAACGATCTCTGCTGTGGGGTAACTCAGGACGCACCATGATTTAAAGTGATTAGGTAACTTTGTGGCGGCTTGATAAAATCTGAGCTGTCTTGCCTTACATGCTATCAGTGTATGTAGTATGGTGTAAAAATGAATCCCATGGGGGAAAAGCACTTCAAATCATCATGTGCTTCACAAAAGTAAACATGCAAGTGACCGGAAATGACAGACTCATTTTTCTCAGCCTTAAACTAAAGCGTATGGTCATAAGCTTTCGTAAATGGGAGTATTCAATAATATAACATGAATAATAGCATTATATATTTGAAAACCTTTGTATGCCTGGCTATTTATTTATCCTTCTGAACATCATTATACATGACAGGTTCAAAATTCAACAATTTATTAAATGAAGCCTCCACAAAGTTGCCGAATCCCTTTAACTTTTTTGTGCTACTGAAAAAAGCTCAAGTAACCATTGCCAAAGCAGGCACCTCGGATTCATGTGCGCGTGGGGTTGGGGTGATGCCAGGGAATAGGGTATAAATAGGCCTATGGCGACTTGAACTTACAGCGATATCTTTAAATTCAATGTTTGATGTCAGAAATGACAAATTTAGCACTAAATGTTAATTAAGAAAACTTTTTTTAAAGCTTAATCTTTAACATTTTACCCATGTATTTGGCCCATGTGATTGCGTGCTTGTTTGTGTGTTGTGCATGCGTGCGCGCGAGTACGTGTGTTTATGTGTGCATACGGCTTTATTTATTAAAGCAATCTACCTCATCAACACGTCATCTTCGTAGGTAGGTAGGGGGAGGTCGCGTAATGGGGGAGATTGCTCTTAGAATAAAATCAGCTAGATTTTGGACTATAAGAACCATATATTAACGGCATACTTACAGACCGGAACATCTTCCAAGCAGGAACAAAGAGTAGTGTGCCAATCACGTGGGTTTCCACGTGGCATCAGGGGATTGGTCGTCATGCTAGTCACCTGGCAATTTGAGAGAGAAAATTAAAAGAACAAAATAATGACACGTTATGACACGATGCGATAATGAAACATCCTATAAACAGAAGATAGGATAAAATGCGATGTTTCTTGAAACACCCTGTTCAAACACATACACATACACATTGTCATTTTTGATATGGTTCATTACAACACTGCATTACAACAGTTATAGTTGGTCTTATAATTATGTTCATACTGAATTTTCTCCTAGAAAACAGTACGAAACGGTACGAAAGGGCTTTGATAAGTTTGAACTGGATACGGCGCTATAAAAGAAACAATTTATTATTATTATTATTATTATTATTAACCCGTTGACTACTGAATTCTTTAACTCTCATAGGCTTAATACAGGAGCCACCCGGTTCCCGTAGTCTATGGGTTAATAATAATGGATATGGATAAAGTTGGGTTCTGACCAGGTCATTACACTCCGCAAGAAACTGCCTGGAAGCAATAGCAAAATGTTGATTATATGTATAAGAAAAGATGTATAGTGTAAGGTTTTGGAATCATCAAAATGATAGGAAACTGACTCAATCTTCTTGAAATTCACATGGACCGCACACTGAAATGTGTATATGGGACTACACACGCACGCGGCATAAAAGCTTGGTCGAATCATTTCATATATTTCTCGTCGTATTTTGAATGTGAGGCCATTTGAAAAACAACCCTTTTTAGGGGACATTTCTTCTCCTGACATTCTTCCAAAGTAGCCAAAAAAAAGTGAGGAAGCTCATTTTTTTAAATTAAAAAAAACTTTAAAAAGTATAAAACATGATGTGGTAAATTACCTGGACATGTTGGACTACTGTTCCTGGCTGGGTCATGACCACTTCACGAGTTTCGCATTTCTCTGCAGAGAGACATTTTAAAAATCGAGAAAGAAAGAGGGAAAAGGGTAAAGAGAAAAGGAGAGAAATTAAATTAACTGCGCGTCATAAAAATCATGTCAACAAATGTCTAAATTCCATCCGTTCATTTTGGCGGAATCAAACACTGTAAAACATCAGATATAAAATCAAGGCAGTTAAAACGAGTCGGTGGTATACACAATCTTTATGATCCGCCAGGGGTTTGAATTAAGTATCGTTAGCAGAGACTCCAACTCTTTAACTCTTACTGTGCCAAGGGGTTTCGTATTTTCGTAGATTTTACAAAATACGAACAAGGCATACTTTTCAAACGCCTGTACTTTTTTAACCGTGTCTTGGACTACAAAATATTGTGTAGCAAAGTTCTAACTTATCTCCTACCATTTCTAATATTTATAATAATACCAGACATTCCAACTTTTAACAGTTCCATATATGAAAATTATGGTAAAATAAGAATGAGTTTCCTTTCAGGCCTCAACATTGTTGTTTCTCATTTGTTTAACATTCTTTAATATTAAAGTGAGAGAAGATATTGTACAAAATGAGCAATTTTCTTAAACGATTTCTAGAGGAGTATACAATAATTCTTAAATATTTAGAATGCTCTATTCATGCTGCTCTACACATCGATATAAAGTGTTCATTATACACATATTTCTTGGTGGAGCAATGTGTAATTGAAAATAAATAGTCTGTTTGTCACGAAGGTAACAGCGGCAGAGCAATAGTTAGATCTCATTGAACCAACAAACCAGGGTTAAAAATCACCTTTGATTGACAGTCGGGGTTATTTCATGCTCTTAGTTCGCTCTATTGTTCACATACTGTGAAAGAACATCCCATGTAACCACAATAATTGTGGCTATTCCAGGCGCCAAAATGTAAATTGTGTGACGTTTGAAAATTATTGAAAAGAGTACTCTCCTGAAGCGTTAAACGTTGTGTACTTTTATATCATGTTCAAAGGTAATTGATAAATACATGCTCACATACAACTTCACATACACCCCACAAGCCCTAATGCACACTCAAACATGTATATATATATATGTATATATATATATATATATATATATATATATATATATATATATATATTGTGAAAGAAATTGCGAGAATAACATTGCGTAGCTCAATCAAAGTTCCCCAGAGCTGTCCTCCCTTTTTGAAATTTTTGCAAAGGCTGAAAAATGTCTCCGCCGGGAATCCAACCCGGGTCGTTGGCTTAGAACGCCAATGCCTTAACCACTAGACCACGGAGACGGGTTAGTGGTTTCGGCGACACCAGATTCAATTGACCGACAGATTGACAAATCCTCAACCTTATTAATTAATTCCCCTTATCGGGGGCAGATGAGTTTTTGAACAAGACAAGCCGCTAGTATATATATATATATATATATATATATATATATATATATATATAATATGTATTCGCAAGAAAGCATAAAAACGGTAACACTCCAATTTCTTGACGTCATTCAGTTAGGCCTAGGTATAAACTTGGTCATTTAAGAACGTCAGTGCTAGGTACGCACTATAGGCTGGACACGAATCAAGCTTCGAGATCCTGGCGAGACCCAAAAAATACTGGTCTACCTTTTGACAAACCCTCATTTGTGTGCCCCCTCTTAGTTGGTAAGTTTTGTCTTTTTTTCCAAGCTGGTGACGGCACTGCTCTCAGAACTTAAATTGTCCACAAAAAATTGCGCTACATTATTTTGGTTCATTGTGATTTGGTGAGACAGGATAAGGTATGAGATCTTTACTTATTAGAAATACACTTTTTTTTTAAATGCTCATTTACTCTTCTTTCATAATTATGACACCATAATCATGTTGAAAAGACCACACCTGACTTAGGACAGGGCACAGTTTGCAATTGATTAGGCACATTGACAACGTATTTGAGGAGTTAAATGAGGCAGTTAAACAAAATAATATGTGCTTTAATTACATGCTTGCTTGATCATGCATTGTCCTTCCATTATAATTACGGTCTTGTATGAATGATGAGAATATATGCTTTTTCATACATGCGTATTTCTGATAATTAATAATCCCAAATCACTCCATGTGTTTTCAAAAACATAATGAACCAAATGTAGCCACTGTCCACTAATTTTGGAAAACTGGGTTTATGACAACACCACTTCAGACTGTCTCATATCAGTCATGCGTGATCATGGTTTTGATGTCATAAGAAGGAAGGGGGAGTGAGCTTTTCAGTGATGTATAAATAGAGAAACGAATTGGAGCTATTGATTAATTTACGCTTAAATTTGGGGTTCCTTTTCTTCAGGGACACACTGTATTACTTGTTTCAGATCATGACATTTGGCGAATGACTATACCCTAATTACACTCTTACGAAACTCTAAGTAAGAAAACTTATTCCTTCTGCCAAGCGTCTACATCTTAAAATGTATAAACTATATGATTCTTAATTAACTCAGGGCAATTTCTTTGAAAGTTGTATTCGAATAAGTAGAAAAGATATAAAAAGTAAGGGGGACAAAAAGAAAAAAAAAAACATTTAAAACGTCGGGGGGGGGGGGTAATGACGCAGATATAATGATATAAATATGGAGAGGGGGAGGGAAGGAAGGGAAAGAAAACCAGAAAGAGGGGGGAAATAAAAAGGGACCTATAAAATAGAAAAAAAGAGGGGGAAGGATAAGAAAAAGAGATAAGGAGAAATGAGAGGTAGAAAGAGAGAGAGAGGGAGGGGGAGAGAAAGTAAAAAAAGGAGAGAGATAGAAAGAGAAAAAGGGAGAGAGAGTGAGACAGGGAGAAGGTCAGGTTGATACAAATGGGAATATAATTGAAAGAGTATATATCTCTTAGCCTGATCGCCTACCGAATTCAATAAAAATGAAATAACCCCGACTGATTGTATCAACGCTGAAGTGATAAACGCGCTTTGATCATTGTATTAAGACCTTGAATGGATCGCTCACTGTCTGGATTTGTTCACACATACACCTGCAAACATGAAAAAGGATCAATGGCGTAGCCAGACTTGTACAGGGGGAGGGGCGGGTCGGCGAAGATGGGAGGTGACCTCCATACACCTTGAGTAGAGATAGGGTTATTGCTAGTGCATTGACCACAAAGTTCTGTTGACGATATATTTTTTTTAAAACAGGGGAGAGGGCGGGGGACATGGCCCCCTTGTGCCCCACAGCCTACGCCTATGCAAAGGATCATGTATTATTCAGACAGAACAAGGAGTTGCTAAATCCTAGTACAGAATGATACAACAAGGCAACTGAATGAGGCAGTGAACTCCTGGATATAAATCAAAATGAACAATGAAATAGGGAAAATGCACACCCACACCACCCACACTTTAGTTTTCCTCGTTTTCGTGTCTCTCGCGCTTTAATTCTTTATAATTCATTTGTATCGCCTTTACCTCTCTCTTTCCCCCTTTTCCTTCTATTATATCTCTCTCTCTCTTTCTTTCTCGCTCTCTCTCACACACATACAAACGCACACACACATTATATATATACACACGCACGCTTACACATAACCACACAAAGCATCAAAGAGTAAAACACATTGGATATATAATGGGATCCATGATTTTGTCAATGGAAAGGCACTCCTCAAAATACATACAGAATGATTCGGTTGACAGGAGAAAGGAAAAAAGGGACACAAAATGAAGTTGGGTGGAGGCAACAAAAAGGAATGATTCATGAGGTTTGGTTTGGCTGAGTATTGGGCAAGGTAAAGGGGGAGGGGGGGGGGGGGGGCAGTGACTCATACAATAAGTATTATTAATACATAGGTATACAAAGCGAGATCGAGGGGCGACGGTTGAAGGAAAGAGAGAGAGAGAGAGAGAGATCAGAAAAGAATGTTTTAAAGTGGGGTGTCAGTAAAATAAATTGATAATGATAAGCAAGCGGTGAAAGGCAGAGAGAGAAAGAAATATAGAGATAGAACGGGAGATATAGAAGAGAGAGAGGAGAGAGAAAGAGAGAGGGAGAGAGTGAGAGAGAGAGAGAGATAGAGAGAGAGAGAGAGAGAGAGAGGAAGGGAAGAAAGGGAAATTATTAGAACGAATGTTAGTCGCGAAAGTCAGAACACACGAAACAGAACATAGAAAAGGAATATTACGTAATCATAGTAACAGAAAATGAAATGGAGTAAGATAAAGAGAAATAGTATATATGTGTGTGTGCGAGAGAGAGACAAAGAGAGAGAGAAGGGGGGGGGGGAAAAAGAGAGAAAAAGAGAGGGATTACAGTGGTTAACAGGGTGGAAAAAGAGAAAGAAATAAACAGTAAACATGCTAGAGAAGGGAGTGGTAAAATTTCTTTTTAAATTTCCCACTACATCTTCTTGGCAGGTGCCTCGTTTTTTTTTTACTACCTATAGAAGATGTGTTCTTTCAATTCAGGTCGCACCAGTTTCATTGTGTTCAATGTGATAAGCAAATATTTGCACAGTTTTCATTCGTCCTGGTAAATAGATGTATGATTGAATATCACGATTGAAGAAACATAATTCCCAGACATACTGAAGGGTAGTGGTATTAAAGGTACCTCTCAACGTCCCCCTTTTTAAAAGAGCTAAATAAAAAGAAAACACATAATCATTGTTTATGCCTATTTCTAATTAATGCACTTGAAACGGATTTAAAAAAAACGCTCTTGGAAACGAATATAGAGAAAACTAGACATTTCTTATTCTAAATCTATTAACACATTCAAACATACTATAGAATACCTTCAAACTGACTTTTGCACACCTTGTCAAACTTTACATTATATTTTTAAATACGTAGCACTCTCCCACTCACTATATCAACAGGATTTATCATACTTTCAAGCTTCAAGTATTCAGGTCAAATATCTATTACTTTATGAAATTTTTGGCAAAATTGTTTGAAAAGATTAGAAATTACATAATTCATCAATGTTTCACATTTTGTGTTAATCCCCCAAAACATCATTAGATGATAATGAGAAATAGGAGCAACCGCTATAATAATTAATTAATGATACTACATAATATGTATTAGATCAATGGCGATTTGTTGTTGCCATTTGTACTGTATTGAGATATTGTGCTATACTAAAACACATGGTATGTATAACGGTTATTATGACCTTGTGTGTCTATGACATTTCTGTATTGTTGTTATTATAATATTCAATCGACCTATCAACAGGTTAAGATCAATAACAACCCTCGGCTCGTCACACTCTTTACAAGGTCCATCATTGTATTGTATTGCATGAGAAAGATTACAAGAGAAATAGTACAACACATCCAAGTAATAAAATAGAGATTTTTTAACATAGCAAAACTGTTCTTCAATAGTTCCATTTATTTATTATTAGACATAGAACACTGTTGCAATCACCATAATCATAATGTAGAATAAAAACGAATTTGATCACTTCAACAGTAGTATTCATATGTGAAAACTCAATCCCATTTTCGTAAAGGCGTACCATGGGTTACATGTCTTTTTTTCCAAAGGTTTGTTTTTCCGAAGGTTCGTTACTCCGACGGTTCGTAATTCCGAAAATGAAAAAGGGCTCATAACTCCGAAAATAAAAGAGGGTTCATATTTCCGAAGGTTCTTACTTTCGAAAAGTTAAGTAGGGCTCTTTTTTTATTATTATTATTTTTTGTTGCATTTTCGGAATTACGAACCTTCGGAGCAATGCATCGAAGGTTAGGAATTAACATTAACCTTGTTTCAATTTCGGAATTATCAGGAAGCTCCCTGGAATTATGAAGCCTCGACCAGCTGTGGGAAATTTGCGTTTCGGAATCACGAACCTTTGGAATTATGAACCTTCGGAAAAACAAGTACCCCCATTATCTCTAGTGGAACCTAGTGTACGGTACTGAATTAAGTGGCACCGAGTGTCAATCTCGGTCTTCTTTACGTATTTCCAACAAAGCCATGAATCTTAATGAAAATAGAAATGAATGAAAAAAGGAGAAATTGATTGTATATGACAAAATATTTGTATGATCATTTCGAAATTGACACTTGGTGACCTATAGATAAGTGGACTATTAAAATATCACGCTTTCTTTTTATTATGTTATTTGAGTTAAGTATCTGTATCAATGATATACATACGTGAATTAATCGTGGAAAATAAATCAAATCAAATAAAAGATAAAATATGTTCTTAAGCCATAGTACTGATTAATGGACCTCACCCATTTTATAAAGTACCATCTGGAGAGCGTTTCATCAAGCGTTTTGCCAGTGATTTTTACTGACAAATTTGCTGCCAGCCAATCAGATGCAAGGATTTTAGTAGCTTGTAACAGTTATTGGTAAAAAAAATCACTGACAGAATATTTGATGAAACGCTCCCCAGGCCATTACACATACTTCAGTCCTTAATGTTACTGGTACATGTGTTTATTTGTCATCACAACGAAATTATAAACCTTTCCGGCTTCAAATCTAATAGTGGCTGAAAATAGTAAAAAATACTCACGGTATTGCGTAGACATTGTAGTGATTTATTAGCCTGCAAGAGAAAAACACATTTGAAAAAAAGAAATAGAAAGAGATTTAATGATTTGCAAAAGTGGTCAGCGAATGTATCCATGGTATCATTTTATATAATACAGTTATATTTATGATATTTTCGTAAATTCGATTACTTCGGTCAGAAAAATGAGATGAATCTCTATTAAACTTGATGCCTGAAATAATATAATAACAACAGCGCATTGAAATGTACTGTGCAATGAGCTATATAAACGTGATTTTTTTTTTAAATAAAAAGACTCTGTCGAAGGACGGTGGTATACTGGTGAAGGTTCTTGAACCTTACTCTAGAGGTTCCGGGTTCGATCATTGATCAGTGCTTACATCCTTGGTGAAGGTGTTTTGCCCGAATTCGTTCCTCTCTAACCTGGTGTATTAAATGGGTACCTGGCAATACTGGGGTATTGGTAATCGTAGGGCCGTCAGGAAGAGCAGTATTAATACTGACGAGGCAAATATGATCATATCATATCTATATTTTTTTACAATTTTCTCTTATTAAATGATGATAACTCTCAACCCCCTTCGCGCCCTTGCAAAAAAAAATTCCTCAAATAATTCTCACTGTTCCGATGCCAGCAGGGCAATGTATATTATTATAACAGGGTATATCTCAACGAATCTGCATTTCGTTCAAATTATTTCTGATTTTACACGCAATAGCAAAAGGAAAGGTGTACACATGTATATCAGACAAAACAAAGTAATTTCAGTCTCATCATAACCCACTCAGAAATAGTTGAATTATTCTGATATCCTCTATTTGATTCTTTGTTTTGCGATGTGTCTATGTATTTTCATTTGAATATACATGTACAGTAAGTTGAAGCTTCTAATTTTAACACACATAACATTTACATTGTCAATTAACGGAACAAGCAAATCTTTCATATAATTGAGTAAACATATTTCTTATTCTATTTATTTTCTTACAAAACATAGTTAGAATACAACTAAACAAAATTTCATATTAATAAGTGCATTAGAAAATAAGGATTGATATCAGATATAACCTTTGATCACAATCTGCAAGCGGAACTAGAAAGAGGGAAACAACTCCTGCTAATGTAAGGTGGGTGAGTGTGTACAGCAGATGAAACCAGTGGCTTATGTGAGTAGAACAAGCAGCAAACCGATAATTTGCCTACATTATGCTTTCCAAAGAGACTGTTTATCAAACCATGTGTAATGAAAAGGTTTCCATTGTTGAAATTTTGAAAAGATTTGTAAAGCCTTTTATGAGAAGGCAAAGTGTTATTGACATAAGGGCATGGATCACTGCATCGTCTTTTCATGTTGAGATTTTTCATTGAAAAACGCTGTATCTTGAAGTACAAAGGTTTCAAAAAATGGTTTTAAAGGTAGCGTCCTAACCTTTCTTAAATAAATGATGTTGCAACATGGGATTCTCCTGTTTTAAGAATGGGTCGGCCTATTGATGTTAGTAATGTTTTGTAAAGATTTTTGAAATATATTTTAACATAACCACTTTTTAACACGTTTAACACTTTTTAACAGTTTGTTTTGAAACGTTAAAGCTGTCGTTTTAAAGCAAATTGACCTATATACGGTATACGCTGTAATAAAAGACTGTTACAGTAATAAAATCCAACAAATTATAATAAAATTAAATGAAAAGTAACTCTCTTTCACGCTGTTAGGGTAACATAAGGATGCATTTTAGGCATGAGTGAATACATTCGTTTTTATCTTCCAAGGTACAAAAATTAAAAATTACAAAAATGAACAATTTGCCATTGATGTGTAAATGCTCTTTCACATATAACAATGGAAAGAAAATATAAAACTTACATGATGGCTTTATATTTGAATGAGAGACCTGGTTGAAACTTCATGATCGAGCTTTTGCTCGCTCTCTCTCTCTCTCTCTCTCTTTCCCACAAAAAATGAGAAGAATAAGCCTCCGTTAAGCCAAAATTTAAATAGGATCTGGAGTACCGAAAAGGGTGATTAAAATAATGTCCAGAATTTAATTTTTCTGAAATTGAATGCTGAGTAAAATGCAATGACAGTATATTGTTATTCAGTGGCCTGCTATGAGAGATGAAGGACACGGCATTTCCAGTGAACACTATTTTTGGGTTCAATAAAATATACCCCCAAAATGCACTGTGCTTAATCTCCCATGCTACGCCACTTTGGCTACTCCTTTGCCCAGTTTTAGATTTGAAGATTAATTTTCTTTTGAAATGCAATGAACCATGCAAACTTTTATCATGCTTTGTCCTAATCGTCGGTGCAATATGATTGTGAATTTCGAGTTGTTTGCCATTGTTTGCCATTTTTACTTTGGCACCTTGGAACAGATAAATAGATGTGTTCACTCATGCGTAAAATTTCACTTTGTTTTCACCTACCAGGTTGAAAGAATTTCGTTTAATTTAATATATAATTTATTAATCTTCTATGACAAATCTGAACTTGAAAAAGTGTTTAATTTCTTTATGTGCTGAGTGTAATATATATTTTAGCCTTTAAAAAAAAAAACTAGAGAGATGAATTCAAAGATGAATACCTATAGAAATATACTTTATTGAATGAAAACCTCACCTTGTGTGCTCCACTAAACATCTAAGGTATTTTTTCTTCTTTTTTTTTCTTTTTATTTCCTGATAAAAGCAATTATATGCGAGTCGGTACCCACGAATATAATCATGTAAACATGACACCGTAGTGTCTAGAACATGGTAATAAATTAACATTCAAGCGAAATTAGATCAAGAATTGTTTTCTTCAATTCTCTTTATTTCATGAAAATTACTTATTAAGCCTTACACTCTAAAAGATGTCTTGTCATTTTTCCCCCACACTGTAAAAAATATTTGTATTTTTACAGGGGAAAAAATACAGATTTGTTCTGTTTATTATAAATACAGCAGTTGTGATGTTATTTTTACATTTTTCCCGTAAAAGTACCTCATTTGTAATTGCGAAACTGAGTTACATCAGAAACTTGTGATTTTAAGGCAAAATAGGGTTTTTATACATTTTTTGTGTAATTTTACAGCTTAATTTTTTTACGTTAATGTATTGTAGGACTCGGGTTCCAACGTAATTACATAAGAACCTGTTATCTGAATTACAGATCTGAAATGTATGCTAAAATTACATACAGCATGTATTTTTACAGCAAATTTCTGGCGACTCTGCTGACATCAGATTTCTGTAATTTTACAGTACTTTACAGTTTGTTTGTTTTTTTCCCCAGATCGCCTGGTCACATTTTCGTAATCAGATTCTAGCCATTCTGACTAGGATTCTGTTTATTTTGACTGGGATTCTGTTTATTTTTACTGGGATTCTGTTTATTTTTTACTGGGATTCTATTTATTTTTACTGGGATTCTGTTTATTTTTACTGGGATTCTGTTTATTTTTACTGGGATTCTGATTATTTTTACTGGGATTCTGTTTATTTTTACTGGGATTCTGTTCAATTTTAATATGATTCTATTCACTTCAAATGCGAAGCTTGTAGTTTTTCATAATATTTTTTTAATAAAGCCTGAAAAAATGGTAGCGCCCAGACCGGGAATCGAACCCGGGCCACTGACTTAACGTACCAATAGTCTATTACTGAGCTACCGAGACACGGCCAGACGGTACAATCATTTCAGGCTTATAGTCACTTGTTTTTACCAAACTATACAGGGAAGGCATCCACCATCAGTCTTGACCGTATAATATCCTCTTTATAATTAGTTGTAGTTTTTATTATCATAGTTATATTATTTGACTAGATTGTTTTTATGTTGCATCCCCTTTAAGGCATAGAAATACAGATGAATTAGTCCACCCTTTTTACCGCTACCAACATATCCTCGTATAGGCATATGATAGTATTAATGTATCGTTAATGGCACTTCAAAAAGCGTAATACATAGAGGTGACAAGTATTTAGTTAGTATGTCCTTTGAATTTTTGTTTGGTTCTGTTCTCAGCCGGCGCTTTGCTACTGTCATCCATCAACATGATTAATGAGCGGGGGGGGGGGGGGGGATGCCCAGGTGCGGACCCATGGTATTGTTTGAAGGGGAGGGGGTAACCATTAGGGAAAGAATGGAAGCAAAAATAAATAAAATAGTTTTATCAAATCATTTGTGTGCCCTTTTGCTCCTAAATTCTCATACAAGAAGAAAAAGGGGGAAACGTGGGAGGGGGAGGGGATTGGGTCCGGACCCTTGTGACGCCCCTCAGGATCTGCCTTTTATAGCCCATCATTGACCTCACTTTATATTTTGAACCCTGGATTAATCAGCTAACCGGCAACCCTGGCACCTAAGAACTAATCAACCAATACTGCGCAGTTTCTATACATGCATACTAAATATTTTGATGATCCGTGAATGATATTTCGCTTTAGCTTAATTATAGTACCCCGATACCAATTAGTTTCTGTCCATTATCAACGATACGGCTCGCCTTTTTACAATAATCGCTACACATTGTCAGGCAAGAATAAGAATGGCTAATAATCTTGATTAAAACAAGGTAATGGGCAGATGAAAAAAGCAGAGTAGCCATATATTTTGAAACCCAACGATTTTGACAACATAGAATCGAAACCGCAGTTTTTTTCTCGTACCATCACAACGATGATTCATTTATTATAACGCGATGAGTAAAACTTATCATATTACGTCTTTCATATTACGTTAGGTTTAATAAATGAGATTTCTTTTCGTATAAAGGGTTGGTCATACTTATCAACGATTTGAAAACAATTTCTGGAGGAGAAAATCAGTCTATGTAGAAACATCATAGCAATAGATGAAATTAGCTCAGCGCTCATTATCATAAATCGGCGCGCGACACCATTTATCTTTAACGTAAGTTAGACTGATTTTCTTCATTTCTCAAACTGTTTTAAATTCGTTGATATTTCAACATCCCTTTAATGTCGACGGATCTACCAAAAAGTGGCAAACTACAGTTTTGGGATTTTTAGTTTTTTGCATTTTTGGACATCATTCACTAACATCTTGAACCTATAATAACGTATAATTATGTAACTATGACAACGTCAACAAGAGAATACTAGTACCTAGTAAAAGGATTTTCTATTTTCCCGTATGTTTTACGTGCGCGGCTGAGATCCGTCACGTCGTGAAAACAAAAAAGAGTGCATCCTTAAATTTTTGTGTTTTCACGAAATGACGGTTATGTTTACAGCTCATTTTCACCCAAAATATAAAAAGTTTTGCAAATAATTAAACATAAAACTAAACATTGAAATATGATCTATCCCAGGATATAAAATTTATTCACCCTTCATACATTAAAGAGGTTGAAATTATGCTATAAAACTTTAAAAACGCTATATTCAATTGAAAACTAACTTTCTTTTGGTTGCGCGCTCATCCGTCACTTCGTGAAAACAGTAACGAAATTTGCCGATAAAAATCACCGACAAGACGCTTGATGAAACGCCCTCCCCCCCCCCCACCTGATCCCTTATGAATGGGAAATGCGCTAATCAGGAATATCATTTATTTTGCAGTTTTACTATAATATATTATTTCCATCCATATGCCGAAATAAATAACCATGGAAATATAAATATATTTAACATGCTAGATAAATAGGCAACTTTTGACACTTTGTGTAGTAAAACATGTCATTTTGTCTTAAGATAAGAGGCAATTGAACAAAAAGTAATACAAATATAAATACAATCCACCTCTCTGAAAGAATATCACGTGACGATTGCCGAATATTTGTAATTGCAAAAATCTAAGGGGGGTACCCATCCTCTACCTTTGTAAGTATTATTATAAGTATTATATGCCTTTGTAAGTAAATAAATTACATTATTAGCTTTCTAGGAACTAGTTTGTCCTAATGCAGATTCGCTGACGGAGAGTGAGAGAAAAAAACACGACAGAATTGATTCGTAGAGGGAGAGAATGTCGAGGGGAAGAGAGAGAGAGAGAAAGGGTGTAGAAAGAGATACTGTAGACAGTTAGACATCAACAGAAAGTGGGAGACAGAGAGAAAGAGAGAAAGGGGAAGCGATAGCAAAAGAGAAAGTGAGAAACAGAAACTGAGACAGAGAGCTAAAGATGGATGATTGTAGTTGGTTATTTCATTTTATATCCTTCATTATGCTGAGTATACGTGTTTTATAAAAGCAATAAAAAAGTCTTTATCGATAAAGCAATCCCTAGGGTTACATTGATAACAAAAGTATTCGAGTCTTACGTAAATATTATTTTCAAGTGAAGCCTTATACAGAATATGATATGATATAAAATTCAAATCACTTATGAATTTGTAAAATTTAAATCTTCAGTGTGTGTTTTAGCATTTAAATTCCTTGATGATATTGATGCTCTGAATTATGGTTTGAAATTCAAATGCTCGTTTAATACAAAGCGGATTGGAATTTAAGACTATATTAGATGGGATTTCCATAACGACAAGTGAACAATTGACGCAAACCATAAGAGTACCACTTATCAGACTATTTCATCTAAACACGTGTCTTTACAAAGACACAAAGCTGCACTAGCTATCCAGCAACAAGTCTTATCGCCATTCGTGTGTTTAATACACATAAGCAATAGGTTACTTACCCCAGCTTCCTAGTTTTCAGTGATACATCTACACTCTAAAAACTGAGGTGTTAAATCACCATTTAAAAGGGCTGAAGAGCAGTGAAGTGTGACCCCTTTTTTCACGATGATAGATCAACACTTTTAACATGCTGGATGCAAAACCAGAAAAGATGAATGCAGCGTGTTAAAATTGTTAATCTATCATTTTGAAAAATGTGGCCACTCCTCGGCCATTTTAAATAGTGATGTTACACTTTAGTTTTCAGAGTGTAATTCATGTCTAATGGTAGTTTTTTATTTTTTATTTTTTTTACAAGACAAGACATTTACTCTTATTCCAGATTGAGTCGCAAACAATAGAAAATAACATAGCAGAACATCTAAAAATAGGTCCCTTTTGGGACTTTTGGGAGGACAAAGTAGATGTACATTCCTATCTTTCTTTCCTTTTTATTCTACATAATCTACACAAAGCGAACAAAATTCTATTATGATTATTTCACATTGAAAGTAACAATGGTTTCCATGATCTTTTCATGGAAAGCAAGAGATTAAGTACAGTACTGCAGATCTGACATATGCTTAGTTGACACTGACCAAGTTTAATAAACTACCCTCTTTCGTGTCTTTGCGGTAGAGGTATTATAATTTTTTTTCCTACTTACCTTTTTTGTTGTTGGTTAAACAGTTTTAGCTTAAACATCTTTTTGACGAGACAGAATAACCACTTCATATGATAAACTTAAAGGGAAAGTCCATCGTGATTACAAGTTGGTCTTAAAAGAAGCAGCAAAATTAAAGGAATAGATTAGTGAAGGTTTGAGCAAAATACGATAATAAATAGAAAGTTATGAATTTTTAAAGCTGTAATCAAACAAACAAAAATTGGCAACTCCCTGAAATATCTTGCGAGCTCCTCTGCCATTTGCCCTGTACCCCAAAATCATTAATTTCCATATTCTCTTAAGAAATTATTCAATCATAAATGCACCTTAGATATATCATCGCTCATATGTTTTTACACAAAACTTGATGAAACAAATTTATTTCTTTACCATAGGCTAAGAAAATGACAATTTATGTAATTTTCTGTCCCGAGCAAATGGGAGAGAAGCTCGCAAGATACGTCACGGAGTTTCCAATTTGTGTTTGATTGTTTACAACCTCAAAAATGTATAACTTTCTTAGTTTTCTAATGGATTTTGCTTAAATTTTCACTAATCTGTTTCTGTCATGTTTCTTCATCTATTCGAATGAATCTGATACCAGGGTGGACTTTCCCTTTAATGCCTTACCGGGGCTCGAACCACCAAACCTTAGCATCCCTAGTATATAGTGATCAAACCACTCGACTACTCATTCAACAAATTAAAGATAACTGCCACATCTTCTTTAATACAATACATAGCGAACTGTGTACAGGCATGATTCATTTCATATAGCCTACACCCCCTTTTCAACTGACCTCGAAGGACAGATATCTTTCTGTTGTCATGGAAACGAGATTGTATCAGTTATAATAGTTTGCTCCATCGCTGTGTTTCTTTAATACGAGTCAATACTGTTTAATATTATTTTACCCTTTCACCCTTTTCATAGTAGGGGCAGAATAATGATAAATGGTAAAATTTAATGTAAAATGTCCTTATCATTGGACAACCATAATCATAATTGACATTTCTGGCATACAATGGTTATCTTTTGCGCCATCATGCCTTAAAACACATTGATCTGACAGGCATAGGGTTCAAGTTAAAACCGTTTGAGATTAAATAATCATAATTATTTGGTTGGTTGGTGGTTTTTATTTTCCCTATAGTAAACATCCAGTATAAGCCTACGTATAATAATACAAACATGTAAAAAAGAATTAACAAAAATAACGGCTGGAAAGCTCTATTCAAATCCATTAACACAATGGCTCTGGGCCCCGTTTCGTAAAACTTGTTATCAATAACAAGTTACGATAGTGGTTATAAGCTACTGAAATTCTTGCATATGATTAGCTGAGAGCAAATTTGTCATAGGAATGTAGCAGTTGTTACTGATAACAAGTTTTATGAAAAGGGACCCAGATCCTCCTAGATGTTCAGAAATAGAGGAACAATAATTAAAGCAATGATGATTCGGCTGCGAATGTCATGCTAATAAGATACCATGATCATTACAGGAATTCCTTTAATTTGATATTTGTATGAGCGGATCTACACGCTCGAATGGAGAAGTGACGTCACAAATCATGACTTTGATCTTTTCATTATTATGCGCTCGTTGTTTGGTATAAAAGTTGATCGCATATCATATGCATAATCCACAGGTTTATGATCATGATGATCTATGTATGGAGTCTTCATAAATCTTAGTAAAATATTTAGGAGAGAGTTAATAGGTGGGAAATGAAATCATATATAATGCACATACTTTAATGATCGAGGAAAATAACAGTTTAAAAATGAGGAAAACTATAAAATAAAATAAATATTTTAGAAGGTAATGAAAGTAAAATTTGAAAGAGAAAAAACACACTTTTTGGAAATAAGTTGAATATGACGTATGGAGAAATCTCGCTCTTCTGCGTGAATGTGAAAGAGAAAGTGAATGAGAATGGGAGGGAAGGAAGGAGAGACAAGAGAAAGTGAAATAAAGAAAGAGAAGAGAGAGAGAGAGAAGGGGCAGAGATGAAATGAAAGAGAAATATAGCCTCTAATTAGAAAGCTATAACCAATGTGATCTTGAAATCTATCTCAAGGCAAAGAGTAACTTGTTTTCAGTCTCATGATACCTCATTCATGACATTTCTGCCACGAATGACTGAGCACCAGCATTTTTTTTAAAAGTGTTGTCAAAATTTCCTTGTATCAAGTTTGGGCTGTTGCAAAGAATGTGGGTCAAGCCATACGAATGTGTTACTTCAGGCTGAAAACCTTTTAAAAGTTTAATTCTATTTCGTGCTTCAATGCTTCGTTGTTATAAGTGATCCAGGGTATCTAAGCTTTCAAATTTGTTTCAATCCATATGATAATCTCAATTTATTTTAACAGCCTTCTAAGTTCTTGTCTCATGATAACTAAAAACGTGCTGCGTCGCACCATTTCACCTGCATAATGCATACAAGGTGCATAGGGTGTTTTCCTCGTATATCGTATGAACTCAAAGGTTTGCTGACTTTACAGACTGAAAAAACATAAGGAAGGATACATATCTTGAGAATTACCAAATTAATTGATAGTAGAATTCTCTTAATAAGATAGCTTCCCAAATAAACTTTGTCCATTTTGAATGATCCACCCAATAAAAAAGCTTTCCTTAAATAAGGGATGCGGATGAAACCGAGATGGTGTCAGCATGACAAAGAAAATATGATAAATTATGCCTTAAGAAGCCTCTTCTTGAGTTTGAGTTGACATTAATACCTTTTCTATTCATATGCACAAAATCAGTTGAAATAACTAAGCAATTGTTTTCAAACTGGAATAAAATATGCATAATTGCTTTTGGGCACATTTGTTGCTTCAGCCCAAACTTGGTACAAGAGAATTTTGACAATACTTTTTTAAAAGCCTGCTGCGCAGTCATCCGTTGCAGCACAGTTATTAACAAGAGACCATTTTGACAGAATATAAATTTTTAACCAATACAGGTTATAACTTTTTAATTAGAAGCTACCAAGGTTGGGTATAATTTTTTGTGATACGCACGGTAGATAAATAAGAGAGAGATAGAGAGAGCATGGAGAGAGAAAGAGAGGGGCAGACAGCGAGAGAAAGATAAAGAGAAAAAGAGAGGGGCAAACAAAGAGAGAGAGAGATAGAGAGAGAAAGAGAGGAGCAGACACTGAGAGAGAAAGAGAAAGAGAGAAAGAGAGAGAGAGAGAGAAATTGGAAGAAGGGGAGACAGAGAGAGAGAGAGAGAAGGGTCCTGGGTTGGATCCTTGCTTGGTGCTTACGTCCTCGGACAAGGTGTTTCGTCCCTGGTACCTGGGTACCTGTCAAAGCTGGGATAATAATTGCAGGGCCATCAGAAAGAGCTGTATTCATTATTATCATTATTGACATCATAATTGTAAAGAGAGAGAGAGAGAGAGAGAGAGAAACAGAGGGGAGAACGGGAAGATGATTCATGTAACGGACAGCATAAACTAGTTTTTAAAAATGGAAGAATGAGGGGGAAATGAACACGTTCGAGCTCCTCTCGATAAAAGTAAAGAATAAACTTTTCATAACGAAAATTCATTTATTATGATACAATGCAAATAGCATCTTTCAAGAAATTTACTTACATGTGTTTCCTCAGCTTCGCTTGAAATCTTTTGCATTAAGTCAAAACAAGGCAATAAACGCCTTTCCTACTACTATCCGTATCACAAACTGTTTATATTTGAAATGCTTGGGCCGCGCGCCACGCCCATGCAGTATCAACGCATACAACCACGACCACTTGTTGCGTTTCTCCTCAAACACAAAATACATCAAACAAAAAGCGATAATCTCGACAGCAACTTTTCACATTTGTTATGAAATTATTAACAGAAAATGTCTTTGCAATGTGAAAAAAAAGAAGAAGAAAAAAGAAAGAAACGCTCACCAGTAGTAGTTCTGATAAACACCTGTGGATCCAAATTACAGCGAGACGATGCTGAATGTACCGTGCTATATACTCCTGGTAATATAGAGACTAAAGCGTTCGATTCGCGTACACTCTTATTGGAAAAGCGTTCAAAATTTGGGTGCGTTTATGAGTTTTTCGTCGCTCATGTTTTTTTTCTCGCCAGTGAAGTTCTCTCGCGTTTTTTTTTTTTTACTTCGCATTTAACAATAGGGGACGCCTACGTTTTTTCAGCTAGTCTAGGTCGCAGTTATTAGGAAGAATGAAAGACAGGGAAGGAAATGAAAGAGAGAGAGGGGGGAGTGTGTGTGTGGGTGTGTGTTAGAGAGAGAGAGAGAAAAAGAGAAATAAAGAGAGAGAGAGACAGAGACAGAAAGAGAGCTGAATTGATAGATAAAGAGAGAGAGAGAGAGAGATAGGGAGACAGAGACAAAGAGAGAGAGAGAGAGAGGGAGACGGAGAGGGAGAGAAATGCTGTATACAATAGCGCATAACCATCTCTAACCTTTTTTTTTTACGGGGCTGGGCTCTCTTGCTTCACCAAATGCTGTAAACCCAACTGGAGTGACTCAGGAACGACAATAACAGATAACGGCTTTTTAACACAGACATAAATGAAAGCTTGAAACAGCCGTCCAATATAAAACGTGACAATAGTCATTTCAGTCAACAAAAACTACACTGTCTCTATATACCCAAGAAGTAATTAATTCTAGCGGATATTCCGGTTTTTAAAAATCATTTTAAGCATTAACCTATTGTCTGCGGGAACCGGATGGTCCTGTATTAACCGTATTTGAATGAGAGAATTCAGTGGTCATCGGGTTAATTCCATTAGTTAGGTTCGAACATGGATGTCCTGACTGCTGTACCTTCTATCAGCGTGCACAGCTTTACATTGTAATACTAATAAACTCTACCTGGGAGCGGTTCCTTAAGATCTTTCCCCTGTGACATAAATCTTCTATCCACTCCAAGACATTTTCCATTCCATGTGATAAAACAAATAGATTTTAAAAATTCTGTCCTGCTGGACACAAAACATGATTCGCCCACAGAACAATTCAATGATAAAACAGTTATATTCAAGTAGAAATATAACATTAGTCTGGTCATAGAATCAGTGTAAAAGATTTTCCTGTCTATGTGATAAAACAAATAGATTAAAAAGATTCTGTCCTGCGGGATGCAAAACATGATTCGCCCACAGAACAATTCAATGATAAAAAAACTTATATTCAAGTAGAAACATAACATTTGTCTGGTCATAGAATCCGTGTAAAACGTTCAAAATACGTTTGAATATATAGGCCCACTGTATATTACGATAGAAACCGTTGACTAGACTAGCTGTAATAAAGGCCACGCTATATAATACCACAGTCACACTGCCAATCCAAACCCCCACATCGACTCAAAACCGACCGATTCTTGGCCATTGGTTGCAATGTAATGTTCTGTTCGGTCTGTTGTCGGTCTTGGCGTCGGTTTTGTTGGTGTGACAGTGGTATATGGTAAGCAGACGAGACGATATAGATTTGTATAGGTTGTGAATACTTTATGTACGTTAAGACCGCGCCATGAATAGAAATGAAATGTATTGTTCCCTTTTTTTGTATTTCAGGAAAAAAAGAAGAAGAACGGCTTTCATACTTTTGTTTGGGTAGCTGAGCCCAGGGTCGTCTTTCTCTCTCTTAATTTCTCCTTTTCTCTGATCTGTCCTTCTCTCATTCTGTCTCTCTCCATACCTAACTCTCCTTCTGATTCTCTCTCTCTCTCTCACTTTCTCTCTCTCTGTCTCTCTGTTTCTCCTCTCTCTGTCTATCTGTCTCTCTCTCTCTACCCCCTCTCTGTCTGTTTCTCCCCCCCCCCTCTCTCTCTCTTAATTTCTCCTTTTCTCTGTCCTTCTCTCACTCTGCCTCTGTCCATACCTAACTCTCCTTCTGATTCTCTCTCTCTCTCTCTCTCTCACTTTCTCTCTCCCTCTCTCTCTCTGTCTGTTTCTCTCTCTCTACCCCCTCTCTATCTGTTGCTTTCCCTCTCTCTCTCTCTCTCTTTTCATCCTCCCTCTCTTTTTCTCTTTGTCTTTTCTTTCTTTCTCAAGCTCTATTTTGTCTCTTTCCATATATTCACGCTTCTGTTCACTTTCTCTTTCTCTTATTCTCTCTCTCTTTAACCCTTTTCTTCTCAACTTTCCATTCAGTTTCTTCTTCTTTCCTACCCTTCTCTCTTCTTTTTTCTCTTACCTTTGATGACACAGACGTTTAACATATATTTATAGATTTTAATGTTGATATTTGAGAGTTTTATTCAGTTTTTTGTTATTATGTACGATCTATGGTTGCATGTTCTATAGTCATTCTTATTTTGATCGTTTATAGTGTTGTACATTTGACTTGGTAAATTGAGCAATTTCAGCAGTCCAGCTGCATCTTCTTTTACTACAATAAATCGCATAAAATCAAATTAAATCAGCTTCAAAAGCATGTCATCAAACATCCTTTAATAGTTTACATTTTCCTTACATCATGTTTGGGTGTAATTAAAACGTTTTCACGCTTTCAGGTTTTTACGTTGTCAGCTAGCTAATCTTTCCCAAACACGATAAGAACTACTTTCGAAAAATAAACTCAAGGGCAATTTCAAAAGCCTATTGTACTGCCCATAGAAATCAGGTTTGGATTATGTAATACACCAATGTAATGTTCGCACATTTCTAAAGGTGATAGACAGGGCTATTGGAAGTGTCTTGAGTTTATTTTTCGAAAATAGTTTTTATTGTGTTCCCATATGAGATGAATTGATAGATAAAGAGAGAGAGAGACAGAGGGAGAGATAGAGAGACAGAGACAGAGAGAGAGATAGGGAGACAGAGACAGAGAGAGAGAGAGAAAGAGAGGGACGGAGAGGGAGAGAAATGCATACAATAGGGCATAATCATCTCTAAACTTTTTTTTTTTAAACAGGGCTGGGCTCCCTTGCTTCACCAAATGCTGTAAACGCCACTGGAGCGACTCAGGAACGACAATAACAGATAACGGCTTTTTAACACAGACATAAATGAAAGCTTGAAACAGCCGTCGAATATAAAACGTGACAATAGTCATTTCAGTCAACAAAAACTACACTGTCTCTATATACCCAAGAATATTAATTCTAGCGGATATTCCGGTTTTTAAAAATCATTTTAAGCATTAACCTATTGTCTGCGGGAACCGGATGGTCCTGTATTAACCCTATTTGAATGAGAGAATTCAGTGGTCATCGGGTTAATTCCATTAGTTAGGTTCGAACATGGATGTCCTGACTGCTGTACCTTCTATCAGCGTGCACAGCTTTACATTGTAATACTAATAAACTCTACCTGGGAGCGGTTCCTTAAGATCTTTCCCCTGTGACATAAATCTTCTATCCACTCTAAGACATTTTCCATTCCATGTGATAAAACAAATAGATTTTAAAAATTCTGTCCTGCTGGACACAAAACATGATTCCGCCCACAGAACAATTCAATTATAAAAAATGTTATATTCAAGTAGAAATATAACATTAGTCTGGTCATAGAATCAGTGTAAAAGATTTTCCTGTCTATGTGATAAAACAAATAGATTAAAAAGATTCTGTCCTGCGGGATGCAAAACATGATTCGCCCACAGAACAATTCAATGATAAAAAACTTATATTCAAGTAGAAACATAACATTTGTCTGGTCATAGAATCCGTGTAAAACGTTCAAAATACGTTTGAATATATAGGCCTACTGTATATTACGATAGAAACCGTTGATTAGACTGGCTGGAATAAAGGCCACACTATAATACCACAGTCACACTGCCAATCCAAACCCCACATCGACTCAAAACCGACCGATTCTTGGCCATTGGTTGCAATGTAATGTTCTGTTCGGTCTGTTGTCGGTCTTGGCGTCGGTTTTGTTGGTGTGACCGTGGTATATGGTAAGCAGACGAGACGATAGATTTGTATAGGTTGAGAATACTTTATGTATGTTAAGACCGCACCATGAATAGAAATGAAATGTATTGTTCCCCTTTTTTTTATTCCAGGGAAAAAAGAAGAAGAACGGCTTTCATACTTTTGTTTGGGTAGCTGAGCCCAGGGTCGTCTCTCTCTCTCTCTCTTAATTTCTCCTTTTCTCTGTCCTTCTCTCACTCTGTCTCTCTCCATACCTAACTCTCTCTCTTTTTCACTTTCTCTCTCTCTCTCTCTCTTTCACTTTCTCTCTCTCTCTTTCTCCTCTCTCTCTCTGTCTCTCTGTCTCTCTCTCTCTCTCTCTACCCCTCTCTGTCTGTTTCTTTCCCCCTCTCTCTCTTTTTCCTCCTCCCTCTCTTTTTCTCTCTGTCTTGTTTTCTTTCTCAACCTCTATTTTGTTTCTTTCCATATATTCACGCTTCTGTTCACTTGCTCTTTCTCTCATTCTCTCTCTATTTAACCCTTTTCTTCTCAACTTTCCATTCAGTTTCTTCTTCTTTCCTACCCTTCTCTCTTCTTTTTCTCTTACCTTTGCTGACACAGACATTTAACATATATTTATAGATTTTAATGTTGATATTTGAGAGTTTTATTCAGTTTTTTGTTATTATGTACGATCTATGGTTGCATGTTCTATATAGTCATTCTTATTTTGATCGTATATAGTGTTGTACATTTGACTTTGTAAACTGAGCAATTTCAGCAGTCCAGCTGCATATTCTTTTACTACAATAAATCGCTTGAAATCAAATTAAATCAGCTTTGAAAGCACATCATCAAACATCCTTTAAAGTTTACATTTTCCTTACATAATGTTTGGGTGTAATTAAAACGTTTTCACAATTTTCAAGTTTTTACGTTGTCAGCTAGCTAATCTTTCCCAAACACGATAAGAACTACTTTCGAAAAATAAACTCAAGGGCAATTTCAAAGGCTTATGTAATACACCATTGTAATGTTCGCACATTTCTAAAGGTGATAGACAGGGCTATTGAAAGTGTCTTTTTATTGTGTTCCCATATGAGATGAATTGATAGATAAAGAGAGAGAGAGACAGAGAGGGAGAGATAGAGAGAGAGAGACAGAGAGAGATAGGGAGACAGAGACAAAGAGAGAGAGAGAGAGACGGAGAGAGAGAGGGAGAGAGAGAGAGAGAGAGAGGGAGAGAGAGAATAGATAAACCAAGGATCTGCATGTAAAGAAAGTAAGTAATGATAAGATGGTTCAACGTCATTTCAAGAAAGTATATATATATATAGGAAAGATTAGCTAGCTGACAACGTAAATACTTGAAAACGTGAAAGCGTTTGGATTACACCCAAACATGATGTAAGGAAAATGTAAACTTTAAAGGATGTTTGATGATGTGCTTTCAAAGAGATTTAATTTAATTTCAAGCGATTTATTGTAGTAAAAGAAGATGCAGCTGGACTGCTGAAATTGCTCAATTTACAAAGTCAAATGTACAACACTATATACGATCAAAATAAGAATGACTAAAACATGCAACCATAGATCGTACATAAAAAAAAAGAACAACTGAATAAAGCTCTCAAATATTAACGTTAAAATCTATAAATATATTTTAAAGGTCTGTGTCATCAAAGGTAAAAGAAAAAGGAGAGAGAAGGGTAGGAAAAAAGAAGAAACTGAATGGAAGGTTGAGAAGAAAAGGGTTAAAGAGAGAGAGAATGAGAGAAAGAGAAAATGAACAGAAGCGTGAATATATGGAAAGAGACAAAATAGAGGTTGGGAAAGAAAACAAGACAGAGAGAAAAAGAGAGGGAGGAGGAAAGAGAGAGAGAGAGGGGAAAGAAAAACAGACAGCGAGGGGGTAGAGAGAGAGAGAGACGACCCTGGGCTCAGCTACCCAAACAAAAGTATGAAAGCCGTTCTTCTTCTTTTTTTCCCTGAAATAAAAAAAAAGGGAACAATACATTTCATTTCTATTCATGGCGCGGTCTTAACATACATAAAGTATTCACAACCTATACAAATCTATCGTCTCGTCTGCTTACCATATACCACCGTCACACCAACAAAACCGATGCCAAGACCGACAACAGACCGAACAGAATATTACATTGCAACCAATGGCCAAGAATCGGCGGTTTGGAGTTGGTGTGGGGTTGGTTTGGCGGTGTGACTGTGGTATTATAGTGTGACCTTTATTCCAGCCAGTCTAGTCAACGGTTTCTATCGTAATATACAGTAGGCCTATATATTCAAACGTATTTTGAACGTTTTACACGGATTCTATGACCAGACTAATGTTATATTTCTACTTGAATATAACTTTTTTTATCATTGAATTGTTCTGTGGGCGAATCATGTTTTGTGTCCCGCAGGGTAGAATTTTTTTAATCTATTTGTTTTATCACATGGAATGGAAAATGTCTTAGAGTGGATAGAAGATTTATGTCACAGGGGAAAGATCTTAAAGGTTGACTAAATTAGAGAAAAAATGGGTGCTCTTTCCATGTAGTTTTGCCTTCTAATCACGAATCTGCCAATCGATTGTCCAAATTATGTCTCGTTTTGGCGAAAAAGGGGAAAAAGTAGAGGTTTTGGGACCGTTCCTTAAAACTCGTGAGCTGATTGGCTAACCCCCAAGTGACGTATGAAAAGTAAGAGGCATAAGATCTGCAGGCTGCAGCATATAATATTGTACACAGAATGCGGTATTTGACCCCTCTGTTCAACGGACAATTTAGGAAAATAGGAAATTAATCAATATAATCTTAGGAGTGAATAATCATTAGCAATATATTTTCTACAAGATCAGAAAACGCTTTTGTCCAAAATATACAGCTCTTGTTTTGTTTTTTAGCTTTTCTTTTGAACATTGTTCTCATCCATCTGAGCTTGCCGAACGAAAGTTTTGCATTGGTCATAAACGCGTGCACAGCCGTTTTATGCGTCTGTATGATATGATTGTACAATGTCCTACACATCTTTAGTACGGCAGTGACTAGGGTGTTCCCCTCGTACATAGCGACTGGTGAACGCTTTTGTTTTGTTTATTTCACTTACATTTTTTTTTTACTTCGCTTTACATAGTACATTAGTATACTGACTTAGATTTTGGCTGAATTCGAGTAACTTATATAGAGAGAGGAAAAGTGCCCGCGATTCCGAGTTGGAGGACTTTTCTGAGCCATGCAGATACGAACTCTGATTTACTGGCAGATGATTTATCAGACCCCGAAGGCAAAGAAGCTCGAGTGGCAAGGGGAAATTCGACCATATTATATGTTTGAACCCCTCGCAGAATACGGTGAAGGGCCGTGGGTGAAGTAACTCCAGGGAGCTCCAACGCGTTGGAGCTCCCTGGAGTTACGGGTGAAGTAGACCGAAAATGCTGTCTCTCGTTCGTTAGGTCGTCTTAGCTAACGAGCGAGAGACAGAATTTTCGGTCTACGGGTGAAGCTGCTGCAGCTGTTGTCGTTGAAAAACAGATTAGAAGACTTGACTCCAAGTCTGATCGTTGGAATAGCTGAATCTTTTAGCTAGCTTATCCTTCTCTTCATGCCAAATTCGGAATACAGGCCAGGATGCTCAAAATCATCTTCGGCAAAGTGATCGCTGCAGATTGTACTCCACTCACTTGGCCGGCCCTTGCCACTCTGCCCGCGTGAGCTTTACATTTGCGACCCACAATTTCCGTAGATTTTCATCTTTAGGAAAATGATGTAGGCTTACACCATCTTTAGGGGTCTTGCTACAGCCCGCAACTATACACCGATTAGGCATTATTGATGAAACTGTGTCCCAAAATCAAAGTTATTGTGAGGAATTAAACCGCGAAAATACGCAATGCAAATGGTCGATGCGATGAATATCATGCTCGGCACCGGGCTGGGCCTGCCGGGGGCCTCCGGGTGCGCACGGTATAGGTTAGTGGAATATTTTCCCTTACTTTTCATGCGTCACAGATCACGTGATCACGATGTCGCTTCGATGGGTTTTTTTTAGGGGCGGGGCTTATGACTGTGTAAATCAGCAAAAATATACTTTTCAAATGATTATAAAATATGACTGAATGCATAAAAAATTGTGTGATGGATATTTTTTGGCTCCTGATGACACCTTCCTACGAAAAAAGGACAATTATTTTTTTAATTTAGTGACCCTTTAAGGAACCGCTCCTAAGTAGAGTATATTAGTATTACAATGTAAACCTGTGCACTCTGATAGAAGGTACAGCAGTCAGGACATGCATGTTCGAACCTAACTAATGGAATTAACCCGATGACCACGGAATTCTCTCATTCAAATAGGGTTAATACAGGACCATCCGCTTCCCGCAGACAATAGGTTAATGCTTAAAAAGATTTTTAAAAACCGGAATATCCGCTAGAATTAATCTTCTTGGGTATATAGTGACAGTGTAGTTTTTGTTGACTGAAATGACTATTGTCACGTTTTATATTCGACGTCTGTTTCAAGCTTTCATTTATGTCTGTGTTAAAAAGCCGTTATCTGTTAATGTCGTTCCTGAGTCACTCCAGTGGCGTTTACATCATTTGGTGAAGCAAAAGAGCCCAGCCCCGTAAAAAAAAAAGTTAAAGATGGTTATGCACTATTGTATGCATTTCTCTCCCTCTCCGTCGCTCTCTCTCTCTCTTTGTCTCTGTCTCCCTATCTCTCTCTTTCTCTCTCTCTCTCTCTCTCTCTCCTTGAGAGGTAGGTTGTGTTTTGGTTGAGCTCCGGAAAATCACTTTTTGTGTAAGTAAAAGACCCGAGAGGTCCATGTTTTTTTTTTGGTTAAATTATTTGGTTGATCTTATTTATCGTCTAGACCGTCCTCCTTTGTCAGGTTGTTGTTATTTTTTGTGTAAAACAAGGTTTTTTCCTCGTTTTTCTACCTTCCTTTTTTTTTTTTTGCTCTGACTGGTCTGATGGCCAGTCAAGCAAACCCTCATGTATCGGGCCAGCCCGGCCTGGTGCCAGCTAGCCTTCCCGCTTTGAAGGCTGCTGGCCGCTCTGACACTGTAACCCAAGGTGGTGAGTTTTTTAGGAATGTGTCTAGGAACAATGGTGTTGCATTCCAAGCAGCTGAAAATGTGTCTATTCAAGCTTATATAGATTCATTTGTTAAGATTTTTCCCCCTAAGGATGTGATATCTGCGTCACGCATTTCCAATGGGCGCATTTCTGTGTATTTAAGCTCAAAAGATGCAGTAATTAATGCGGTCAATCATGGTTTAGAACATGACGGCACATACATTGAGCTTATTCCTTTAGTTCGCCCCACGACTCGGCTTATTCTTTCGAACGTTTATCCTGAGATTCCTAACGCTGTTTTAGCTGAAAACCTTTCTCCTTTTTGTAAGGTTGTTTCCCAAATTCGCCCTATTCCCCTTGGGTTGAAAAATAAACCTCTCACGCACATTATGAGTTTCAGGAGGCAGGTACAGGTACTGATTAATCCTAATGTAATCCCACCAGATTATATTAATTTTATCTTCTCTGGCACTAATTACCGAGTTTTTCTTTCTACGGAGTCTGTTAAATGTTTTAATTGTAATGAATTTGGACATATCTCGAGACATTGTAAGAAGAATCGAGAAAATTTTCAAAATGCGGCTCGAGGAGGGAGTGGTGTCTCGCGACCGTCCAGCTCGGCTGGTGCCGCTCCCCCTTCGAGTAAGGGTAAACTCATCTCCGACTCGTCTTTCAGTAGGGCCTCCCCCAAACGCTCTCAAGTGGTGCAACCATCTAAGACCCAACCTAACTCCACTGTTGTTTCTAGCCCCAAATCAATGCCAGAAAGTGACCCGGTGGAGGTCTTTTTGAACCTACCAGTAGAAACCCCCAAATCTCCTCAACCCCCTCGGGACCCCACCATTGTCTCGGTTAGCTCTGCGTCCTCACCGCACAAGGTCATAGGACCTCAGCATCTTCCAACGAACCCAGAGGCTTGTTTGCGTGTGCAGAGTTCAGAGGCAAATCGGGATACCTCTCCACCTCGCTCCCCAACTTTTCAGTCTCTTGATGATGACCCTCAAATATGGAAAACACCACCTGTTCCCTCAAGAAGTTTTTCTGATGTAGTCGCCAAGCGAAAACAGGCGTCTCCCGAACCAATTGCTGATGCTGCTGATGCTCCTTTTCTAACCCCCCTCCAAAGCTCTTCCCCCTTGCGGAAAATGGCGAAGAAGAGCTCCAGTTTAACGTTAAGTAAGTCCCCGTCACTGTCTCAAGCTCTTGATAGTGAGACACCTGTACCCTCCCCCGTACCCTCCCCCCTGACCTCCTCCATTGGGGATCCAGCCTCTGATACAGATTCTATGACATGTGATGATACACAAACAGATAATGATCTCCCAATGGAGGAGGCCATTCCCGTGACCCATGGCCCACTTTCCCAAGCTGAAGTCATAGAATTTTTGGCGAAAGTTAAGGGTAAAAAGAAACCCGCGCAGATAGCTAAACGCTATACCTCTAATATTCCCGGGTTAGTAAAACAGCTGAAACCTATGAAAAATAGCCCACTTTTAAATCGTAACATGCAGCAGAGAGTGTACAAGCTGCTTAAAAGTCTTGATAAATAAATCTGAGTCAATTGTTTTTGTTTTTTTTTCTCTATGTATATTTTTTATAAAATCTTTTTTATTGTTATGACTTTTTCACTGCTGACCCTGAACACCGGGGGATGTTCGGAAAAATCTCGGAATATTTCTTTTAAAATGTATATTGATCTTCTAACTTTAAATCCTGATATAATCTTATTACAAGAAACTTATAATTTAGTTGAAAACAGCCCCTGTTGGGGAGAGTGGTCTCACACCCCTTTTTGTTCACCCGGTACTACACGTGGGTCAGGAGTGACCACCTTTATAAATACGTCAAAAATTGATGTTTTGTCTTCAGAGTTTGTGTACAGTGGTTATATTTTGTATACCAAGCTTAATTTAAATAACAATATTTACCATTTGTATAATACTCTTATACCCCAAATTGATCAATTTGCACTTCGTGCCATTAACGCCCTCCATCAACACATTTTAAGTTGTTGCGATGGCATTTTTTTTGTGGGAGGAGATTTTAATTGTACTGAAGACCCTGGTATGGATCGTTTTTGTATGCCAGTATAGCGCCGACCAAAAGTTGCAACTGCCCTAAAGAATGTTTTTAATACATTGTCTCTCTGTGATGCCTGGCGCAGATTTAATCCTTTTGAAAGAAAATACACCTGGCATAGGGTTAACCCAGTTTGTGCCAAGTCGCGACTTGATCGTATATATGTTCCCTTGTATCTTGCCTCTTCTATTCAATCATGTAAAATTATTCCCTGTTCTTTGTCTGATCATTCTGCTGTTTTATTGACCCTGATTTTCCCTGTTCGTCACCGAGGTGGGAGTGCGTACTGGAAGTTTAACAACTCCCTTCTTGAAGATGAGAATTATAGAGAGATAATTGTGAGTTTTTGGTCAGATTGGCAAAAATGCAAGTGTGATTTCCCGGATGTCGCAACTTGGTGGGATTTCGGGAAAGTTCACATTAAAACGATTACTCAATGTTATAGCTCTAAGAAAGCACATGAAAAGCGTTTAGCATTTTCGGACATAAATAAAAAAATTGATCAACTTCAGTCTGCGCCAGACATCACAGAAGATACAAAGAAAGCACTTGTTGAGCAAAGACAAAATTTGAACTCTCTTTTGAAGAATGAGGCGCAGGGGGCACTCGTTAGATCCCGGTTTAAATATTTAAATGAAACAGATACGTGTTCGAAGTATTTTTTTAATATTGAGAAATCAAACTCATTGTCCAAGAGCATGAACTGCATTCGTCTCCCTTCGGGAGATATTTCTGTTGATCCTATTGTTATTAAGAAACATGTTCGGGATTTTTATCAACATCTCTATTCTAAAGTTCACACTGACAAGAGTGCCCTCAATGAATTATTAATAGATGTCAAAACACTCGACTCTTCCATTTCTGAGGACCTAGACTGTCCTCCAACGGTGGAAGAGTTTGATACTGCCGTTAAGCATCTTGGCAAAAATATATCCCCCGGTTTGGATGGTCTAACCTCAGAATTTTATCAATGTTTTTGGCCAACTCTTAAAACTGATTATTTGTCTGTTATTTTTTCTTCGCTTGAATCTGGTTCATTACCTCATTCTTTTCGTCGTGCTATCATTACTCTCCTTCCCAAAAAAGGAGATTTGACTGACATTTCCAATTGGCGCCCGGTTTCTCTTTTGAATACAGATTATAAAATTTTTGCCAAGATGCTTGCCGGCAGGCTTAAGCAATGTATTGATACTATTGTTGGAGAGGACCAAAGCTATTGTGTACCTGATCGTTCCATATACGATAACATTAACCTTATTCGAGACATTATTTATTATTCAAATGTTAATAATCTGCCTTTGGGCATTATTAATTTAGACCAAAAAAAAGCATTTGATAATGTAGATCATGATTATTTGTTTACTGTTTTGGAATCTATGGGTTTTGGTGATAACTTTATTTCTTATATACGAACACTGTACCAGGGTGCCGGGAGCCTCATTAAGGTAGGCGGGTCCCTGACTGCCCCTTTCTCTTTTGAAAAGGGGATACGCCAGGGGTGCCCTCTCTCGGGCCTTCTTTATTCTATTGTTATTGAGCCACTTCTAATTATGCTTCGAAAAAGATTGTCACTTTCTGCCTTTTCGATTGTTGATACCACAAACAAATGTGCGGTCTCAGCTTATGCTGATGATGTATCTATTTTCATTACGTCAGATGATGGTTTTAGTGTAGTTGAAGAAGCATACTCTGTCTTTAGCCGTGCCTCTGCGGCATGTCTAAATACAAAGAAATCACAAGGATTATGGGTTGGAAGCTGGATTGGGCGAAGTGACTCACCTTTAAATTTCGCTTGGAACAGTGAAGGTCTTCAGTTCCTTGGAGTTCATTTGGGCAACACAATTAATTATGGCAAACAAAATTGGGTTAGGTGTAAAGAAAAATTGAATAAAACTCTTTGTTCATGGTCGCACTTATTTTGTTCTTTGTCCTTTAAAGGGAAAATTATAATTGCTAACCAATTAGCTGCTTCGAAGATTTTTCATTTTTTGGCTGTTTTTTCCCCTCCGGGTAACATCCTTAATGAGCTCCAGAACCTTCTAGTTAACTTCGTCTGGTCCAACAAACGTCACTTGCTTAAAAAATGTATCTTATTTCAACAACCTGACAAAGGAGGACTTGGTCTTGTATGTCTTCAAGCACGCATTCTTTCTTATAGGTTTACAACACTTCAGCGGTTTTTAAATCTTTGTACTCATTTTGCATATAATTTAATGAGTCATTTTCTTCGATCCTATTGCAAACTGAATTTTGATTATCATTTATTTTATATTTTAACTGATAGTAGATTCTACACTAGTCTCCCCATGTTTTATAGTGAAGTTTTGCGTGCTTGGGCAGTATGTGGAGCTCGTATCAAAACACAACCTTCCTCGATCAACCATGTCTTTAACATGCCTATTAATAGTATTATGTTGATTAATGCAGCTGACGATGATGGTTTTTCCCCTACGCGACTCTTGGCGTGCGGAGTTAAACTGGTCCGTCACATGATTGATTCCACAACTGGCGCTTGGACTCACTCCAGAAACCTACAAGCAAAATTTGCAGGACCGTGGCGCCCACCATCTTTGCGTCTCCTTCAACGAGAACTATGTCATCTCCAGCAGACACTCCAGACACTATTCCCTTCGCTCTTCGATGAAAGGGGGTGTTGTTTACCTTCGTGTAGCCTTCAGAACATTGCACTATCACCAGATGCACCCCTTGATTTTCTTTTGCCCCCTTACGAAAATGGACTCACCTTACCCTCCAGAGCTTTCTACAAAATTTTGAATAAAGCAATTAACAACTTACTACCTTCAACCACATCTCATTGGCATAAACGTGGCTATCTTCATCCGTCTTCAAAACTGCAATGGATTCTCATTTATCAACAGCCAACTTCGAAGAAGGAAGGGGACGTCCAGTTCAAGCTCTTTCACAATATCCTTTTCCCACTTACCGTGCTACATCACGTGAATCCAGACATTCCGTCGGCATGTGGATGGTGTAAGGAAAGGGGGACAATTGAACATTTATTTATACGGTGCCCAGCAATCCAACCTGTTCTAAACATGCTTCATGTGCTGATAAGTCGTCTTCTACCGAATCTACAAGTGGACTTTGACATCTACTGGTCCCTTATTCCGCACGCCAGGGGACGCAGTCGGGCGGCAGTTCATCTTGCAAACTACCTCATCGTCAGTTGCAAAAATGTTATTTATATGTTATACCGTACTTTGCGTTTCTCTGATCCCCTTATTGTTTGGCAACATCGCATTAAAAGTCGCATTTTAATTGACTTTACGTACTACAAAATATGTCATAATTTGGATGCTTTTTTGTCGAAATGGTCAATTAATGATACTTTGTTTATTCCAGGTGCAACTAATTTGACATGGTTGATATAAGGGTATTTCAGTTTTTGTTTTTTTTTTTTTGTACGAAAAAAAAAAAATACTATTTATGTATACTGTTACTTTAAAGTTTTACTTCATCATAAATAGCCAACAATTCAATGGTTATACGTCTATATTTGTTTTTAATATATAACTTGTATTGTTTGTTTTTTTAGTGCAAATTAGTTTGTAAATAATTACAATATCTGTAATAAAGATTAATTTTTAAAAGTCAAAGTCTACCCCCTCTCTGTATGTTTCTCTTTCCCCTCTCTCTCCCTCTTTCCTCCTCCCTCTCTTTTTCTCTCTTTCTTGTTTCTTTCTCAACCTCTATTTGTCTCTTTCTATATATTCACGCTTCTGTTCACTTTCTCTTTCTATCATCCTCTCTCTCTCTCTTTAACCCTCTTCTTCTCAACTTTCCATTCAGTTTCTTCTTCTTTCCTATCCTTCTCTCTCCTTTTTCTTTTACCTTTGATGACACAGACGTTTAAAATAATTATATTTATAGATTTTAATGTTAATATTTGAGAGCTTTATTCATTTTTTTTTTGTTATGATCTATGGTTGCATGTTTTGGTCATTCTTAATATATTGTGTTGTACATTTGACTTTGTAAATTGAGCAATTTCAGCAGTCCAGCTGCATCTTCTTTTACTACAATAAATCGCTTGAAATCAAATTAAATCAGCTTGAAAGCATATCATCAAACATCCTTTAAAGTTTACATTTTCCTTACATCATGTTTGGGTGTAATCCAAACGCTTTCACGTTTTCAAGTTTTTACGTTGTCAGCTAGCTAATCTTTCCTATATATATATATATACACTGTATATACTTTCTTGAAATGACGTTGAACCATCTTATCATTACTTACTTTCTTTACATGCAGATCCTTGGTTTATCTATTCTCTCTCTCTTTCTCTCTCTCCCTTTTACTCGCCCTCTCTCTTTCTCTGTCTCTCCTCTCTCTCTCTCTCTTTCTCTTTCTCTCTCTCTCTCTCTCATTTATCACTGTTCTTCTGCCCTTATCTCTTATAGTAATTTATGCATCACTATACTTAAATTACTGGTATTTAATTATGTACTAAAAAATATATGATATAAAATCATTTTTGTTGTTATATTAATTTAAAGTACAGTTATGCACTACAGTATGTTAATATGATTGAAACTAGTGAATAAAAGCTGATTCTGAATCATAACATGTATGCCCATCTTCTATTTTATTGTCTTTTCTTGTTTGCCTTCTATTCGGTTCAGTAAGGTAAGCGTTCCTCATCTCATATTTCTCCCCGATATTCCTTCCCCGTGGCGTAGCCAGGATTTTTCAATAGGGGGGCAGACGTGAAGGATCCAACCGCATAGCCGGGATTTCCTTCCAGGAGGCGGTTGTGACCTCGCAAACCCAGGGGGTGGGTGCGGGAAGCGCGAAAGCTTGGACGTTTTATAGTGTAATTACGAACCGTGACATATTTTATGCATATTCATGTATATTTATGTTAATTTACTGATCATGCGCGTTGTTGTTCGCCGAATGGGAGAATAAAGGCAAACGGAATGGTAAATTCTGAGTGATTTTTTCGTCTACGTGAAAGATTGTTTTGTTACGATCGGGGGTGTGAGAGTGTGAAGTATGTGGGCCCCGTGATAGTAATAATAGCAAATTTGAGAGAAAGATAACGGCTCGTCGCAGTTAGTTCGACGGCCGCAAATTTTTCTGTACCTTTGGGGCTATCCAATATGAATATTCATGACTTGGGTCTTAGAGATGAGAGTACGCATGTGCATGACAAGTAATACGGTTTATTCCGTCAAGACTAGTCGGCATGAATATTCATGGTGGCCCCCTTGTGCTCCCCTGCCTACGCCAGTGCTCCTTCCTCTTTCTCTTTCGTCTCATAATATACCACAAACCGACCCACACATACTTCAAAACGACCGATTCTTGGCCATTGGTGGCAATGTAATTTTTTGTTGGGTCTGTTGTCGGTCTGGCGTCGGTGTAGTTGGTGTGCCTGTTGTATTGTCTTCTCTTTTATCGCTTAGGTCCAGTATACCATCTCTTTCATCATACACGTATCTTCCCCTTAACTCGTTTGTGCCTTGTTTATCCCACTCGCCATGATTTCCTTTTCTTTCCTTTCCTCCTGTGTCTCTCTCTGCCGCTGTCCTTCTCCTCAGTACCCCCCCCCCCCAGCTGTCCCCCAGACCTCCCCCTTCTCTCTCTCTCTCTCTCTCTCTCTCTCTCTCTCTCTCTCTCACTCCTCCGTTGTTCGTATTATCCTGTTTTTGCATTAACGGGGCTACATGATAGTTACATATATGCATATTTTATCGTCGAGTGTATTGCTTATATTCCAATAAGTAAGTTTTTTTTATAGAAGTATATTCATGTTGTTCCTTCCATGATTATCGTCAAACATGTATTTCGTATTGATTTCTTGTCATTCTTTATGTTTAATTAGTCATTCATCGTTGAAATGAATTCTTCAACATGTGTCCACTTCGATCAAGAAAGTTCAATTGTTTTTAATACAAAACTACAAAGCTAAAAACAAACATCAAAAAGATATACATAATTTGTAAAAAGATATATACTTCTACTTCTGTAACTGTAAATATGGTAAAGTTGGAACAATTATGATTTCTGTTATAGAGCCAATATAGGACAGATCGAATAATGTTCATCTGAAACAAAACATTTTTAACAGAAAGCAACAAAGATGTACGACTGAATTCCATTATTTTTACCCTCGATGTAATATGACGCTTACGTTATTGTTACTAGATATAAACAAGATCTACGCATGCTTTGTGTAATAAGGAAACGATTTCAACTTTGTACAATATGTAAAAAGAGAGAGAGAGATAAAGAGACAGTGGCGGAATGAGTTGGAGGGTGAGAGAGGGGATGTGGTAGAGAGAAAGGTTGAGGGAGTAAGAAGAAAGGGGGAGAGAAAGGGGGGGGGGGGAAGAAGTGTTGTTATTGAGAAGTATGTACATTAAACATCTTAATATGTGTTAATATAACACTGCTACCGGTATAAACAGCACATAATGTACAAGCATAACACAAAGCTACCATGGAATGAACGATTACTAGTACATAATATAGTAATCTTCCCTTCTAGCACACATGATTTTAGTACTATTATTAAAAAGCCGAGGAAGCTCATGGTAATCATAACAGCTATTTACAAAACATCAGCTAAACTCATACCTCAATCCCTATCATGTTTCAATGGCGGATCCAGGGGCGGGAGGGGGGGGGGGGGGGCATGGAAGAATGTCACAACCAAAGTCGGTATTCCATGAGTTCATATCCACAAAAAATGTGTCCCTTAATAATTATTGTGCCCCCACCCTGCACCTGAAAAATGTGATTTTTTTTTTTAGCTCATCAGAATATGGGAGTAAGAAAAAAAGCAGCTAAAAATGTAATGATTCGTTTTACCGGACAATTTTTATGTTTACAAAATAATCGTAACATTTTGTGCATAAGTTTTCAAGAACTACACAAGTTATCAGACATAGACTGTTGTGTAGTCCTCCATAATCTCATCCTGTATACATATTATGCAAGTACACTGGCTGTTCAAGGTTTTTGTGGTAGGGATGGGGTGGGGTAGGGTACAAATTTGAAGAAAAAATATGCCAATGCAAGAATTTTTTTTTTTAAAGTTATCACATGTGATAATTTACAGATACATGTATATCAGTTGCTTTAATTTAGGGTCAACTTTTGAAGATTTTTCATCTATTTATCTATTTATTTATTTATTTTTATTATTATTATTATTTTTTTTTTTTGGGGGGGTGGGGGGGGGGGCGAGTGGGGTGGGGGAGGACCTTTTAATGGTTTGATAGGTGTAGGGGCATAGGCTAGTGGTGCCCCCTTAATCCACCAGTGTACATGTAACCTTTAGTATTGAAATCACACTAATCACCAGGCCTAAAGACAAGGGAAGTCTTAATGTATGAGGTCAACCGTCTGTGGAACTATGGTTGGATGCGTCCGTTTTTGATGGCCTGTACTTCACGTGCGAGCTGACACTGCGCGCACCAACCACAGATAACTGATGTACAACAGTCATTCAGGAGTGAGCCCTGGGAAATAAATATAAACAAGAAAAGTGGTAATTAACAATGAAAATAATGATATAGATAATGATGATAATAAAAACGATTATAAAGAGAGTAATAATAACAACAACAACGATAATAATAATATAGGTCTTCCCGGTCAATTTTGCACTTTTGTCAGTCAATTCAATAAAACGTTCATTAAATTTAGCAAACATGTCGTTTTACGGCAGTGGCGGATTTTTTTTTTTTTTTTTTTTTTTGGGGGGGGGCACATCCGTTCCGTGCCCCCCCCCCCCCCGCCTTTCGAAAGAAAAACTTTCTTTCTTTCTTTTTTTTGCCTGTCAGAAAATTATGGAGGTCACGCAAGTTGTGAAATATACCTGAAGGGTTAATTTGAAAATAGGCCTACTTTGAACGAGAAAATTCATGCAGCCATAATCATGGGCGACAATCTCCCCCGAGGACGGGGTGGAGAACACAATGTCAGAAAACCAGCATTTCCTTACGTTTATCATCTATACATATAGGCAATTAGATTAACTTTAAAGAATTTTAATTTCTTTATATCTGGCTGATATAAGATGAGGCTACATCTCTTTTCATCATCTCCTGCATAAAATAGTGGTAAACATGGTAAAAGAGCTTTTATTTGTCTCTTTGTCTTCTAAATTTTAGTGTGTTCTCCGATACAAGGAACTTATATATAAGTCGTTTCTCTGGACCTGCATTTGTATCATGTCTTTATATTATACACCGACGTGAAGAAAAAAAATGCAATTCGCTCAAACGATGGATGTTTAACATACGCAATACCCAAAACATCTAGGCCCTATCTTGAATCCAAAATATATCAAACACATAATGCAAGAAGGTAGAAACATATCACAAAACAATATTGGGAAAAATTGTTAAATTGAATGCACAACAAATGATAATAATAACAGTGATAATGACAGGTGATTATAACTCGGATCAATAATATCAACGCAATAATAGAAACAGCAATTTCTTGTTGAATCGTGTTCTATTTTTAAGCACATTTCTCCATGTTATTAATATCTGAATATTTTTTTTAAAATTACACTTGTTTGATTGATCCATTGCCTACTAAAACTGGGTGGCTCATGTAATAAGTCTATGGGAACATATTAATTCAGTAGTCAAAAGATTAGTTTGTGAAATTCACGTCATCCTAAATTTTAGATTTTAAACTTGAATGTAAAAAGGGAATAATAATCATGAACCCCCCCCCCCCCCCCCCCGGCAAAGAGAACCACGAAATAACTCGGCCTTTTAAGGGTTAATAAGGCATCTCAATTAATTTCTTTTCAATTCAATTCAATTCAACTCCAAGTCGCGTCATTTCAATTCAATTCAATGTATAACTTACCTGAACATTATGACGTCCACGGTGTAGCGCCCTCATTGTTATCAATGGTCCAGGCAGGCACATTGGTACACAGCAGCTCTCTCCCATATCAGAAGCCAAACAACACTGGTGGCAGGGTGTGAAAAACAACCCAAGCAGACCTACAAAGATTGCATTTATCCAAACAGAAAATTATTAACCAACAACTTCCTCGAACAACTTCCTCGAACTTCCTCTCAAAAGAGACCAGATGACAATGAGAAAGAAAATAATTGCAGAATAAACAGAACGTTAGACTTTCAAAAGAAAAAGACATCAAAAATATCATCCAAAATATGACCTTTTATTAATAGAAAAACTCTAGAAAAATCTAGTCACTAAAAATGACAAGAATGTTCATTCATCCAAAAATATTTCATTGATACATATATCTGTTTGTGTATTTCCTGAATTTGTTTCCTTTATGTTGGTGTTTTTTTTCTCCTTGAAAGTAGAAAGTAAATTTTCCCCCAAATAACATAAAATAAGATAAATAAATTAATAATTGAATAAAATCAATCAATCAATGGAACGAGAAATTCTACTTATTATTTTGCAAGCCATGCTATCTTTTTTTAGCAATCCCATGGCTTTGGCCTTAGAACCCTGCAACCCTGCTCACACGATGCACCTTTTCGATTACGTCAGTATACCTGCGCTAATTGAGCCTGCTGTTAAAATGAGCGTTTGTACCGTTTGTAACTTTTCATTTTGCAATTACTTATTAAAGGTGGGTTTTCACGGGGCACGCGATCGATTCGCGAAGGATGTGAATATCGAATAAAAAAAGCAAATTCCAACATTCGGAGAAGTTAATTATCTCCGAATGTGTCACGACAATGGAGCCATAAACCATTCATGCACAGTTTGTGCGTAGTTCTCAAAACGTACGTTGCCGACCTATCGCCAGTCCTCATACACGAAGAACACGCGACTAAAATGCGAACAACACGATAAATGATCGGACGAACTTGGATGCTTTCGCGAAACTTGCGCGAGACGATTTTGCGAATTATCACGCACGTCGTGAGTACGTTGTGCGCATATTTCGACGAAGCTTTTCAGCCATTTTCGACAGCAAATCCCGGAACAAATCAAACGTGGGATGCTGGAAACATTCGCGAGAAATTTTTTTCTAAAAAAATCCCTTCGAACTAAAAACGACTCCCGCGAACAATTGACGACGCTTCCAAACCCCGCGCACATTTGACGAAGTTTGACGAACCTAAAAAAACGTTGGCCATTTTTTCGACATTCGCATCGTTCGCGATCATTCGCGCTCCCCGACCAACCTCTAACGATATCAATCTAAAATCGACTCCCGCGAACAATTGAAGACACTTCCGAACCCCCACCCACCTTTAACAATATCAATCTATCATGACGCGCGAAAGACCGTTCCTAACGTCATCCAATGACGCATAGTGTGAGCCGGGCTTTAGTATATACTTACAGATAGGGATATCATCGAAACACTGGAAGAGATCAGTGCTCCAAGCACGAGGGATACCACGGGGGGTCAGAGGGTTAGTGTTCACGTTCACCTGAAACCATGGAGATACAAAAGAATATATTGTCATTGTAAACATTCTCTCATCAACGGTGATTTGACATTTGCTCCAACCTTTATTTCGTGAAAAGTAAAGGTCTGGTCAGACTTATCCGATAAAGGTAACGATAACGTGAATTTTCATCAAAAGCCAATAAGAGAGGAAACACCACGCGATTTCAGGAGAGTTTGCAGTTCTATGCATGGTGACTTTATTAGATGGCATCCATAAAATGAGGCATACAAGCAGTGCGCCTACAGAGGGCGACATTACATCAATTGTGACATCGACAGTAGATCATAACAACAACACTGTATGGCGAAAGGTACATCTGTCCGACACCTGTCCTATGATCATACACGAGCATATTCACACGTACACACAACATTGTAGGGTGTACCTCTCGTTTATCGTGAACGGTCAAGTCGGACCAATAGGGTCTGACGTGAAGGGTTCGGGGGGGGGGGGGTATAGTTTTCGGTCCCGGGTTAAAGTGAGCAAAAGGAATCACCCCTATGTGAGCCATTTTCTTCAAAATCAAATTATCTTTGGGGATTTTACTTTACAAGGTTTACCGCAAAGACGAAAATGCATGGGAAATGATTATTCACAAATATTATTTGGGGAGGGGGGGGGGGGGGGGGTCAATATTCTCCAGGATGAATAGATCTAAATGTTTCTCTTTGATTTTAATTGAGTTTGATTGTTGTTTTTGTTTATTTATTATCATTACCTATTTATTGTTATATAATTGTCCGCCCGTCCGTCCGTCCCACTTTCTCCCATTTGGGTTATGAACTGCAAACTTGGTACTAGTATCTATCAACATAGGAAGACGACAATATTAGATTTGGGGTACAAAAGGTCAAAGGTCATAGAGGTCAATTTCTGAAATTGCAGTTTTTAGCCTCGTTATCATAATATCTCTTGAATGATTTCAACTTGGTACAAGTTAGTATGCATCACCAAAATGAGGCGAACTGATTTGTTTTTACAGGTCAAAGGTCACATTTGCACAGTACAGAAAATCTCATAAATTTTCATTTTCTTACTAATAGTTTCTGATGAAGGAATTGATTTGGTTCATACAGGTTTTGTGTAAAAACCATAATGAGCAATGATTATATCTAAAGGTAAATGTATGATTGAAAATTTTCTTTAGAGAAAATATAAATTAATGTTTTGGGGGTACAAAGCAAAGACATATTGTGAATACTAGCCCTAAACTCACAAAGGGGTAGGGTGTAACATTTGTAAAATACCCATCTCTTATTGGCGAAGTGTCGGGTCCCGTTTACCCGACACTTGATAAAAAATAGTATTGCAAATCTACGAATACTCACGTCTCGAACCCGACACTTCTTCAATAAGAGGGAGGGGGGGGGGGGGATTTCACAAACGTCACACCCTACTCTTCGTGAATTTAGGGCTTAGAATTCAAGAAAGTTTGTCTAACGCGACGACGTGAACGTGATCACACGATGGTTCTTATTGTATTTTGCTCAAACCTTCACTGATCTGTTTCCTTTGAAACCAGCTTGTCATCAGGGTGGACTTCCCCCTTTAATATACACTGTACCAGGAACATGTAATAATAATAATAATAATTATATGTCCATTTATATAGCGCAGCTACTATACAAATATACTCTACTGCGCTTAATACAAAGTATCACATTATTACCCCGGCTTTAGCCGAGCCGCCATGATAGGCGCTAAGGCATGGAAGGAATTTCTTCCTACCGGGTACCCATTTACCTCACCTGGGTGGAGAGTGGCAAATGTAGATGAATGTCTTGCCAAAGGACATTAGCGCCGCGTTGGGATTCGAACCGCGAACCATGTGATCCACAGTCCAGTGACGTATCCACTAGACCCGATACCTCTACTGTCACGAGATTTTACTGACTAAACAATGAATATACCAACCTGGAAAACTGTATTTGCCTGGACAGTCGCTCCTGGCTGGGATGTTACTGGTTGATTCATATCTATGGTTATCTGGTTATCTGAATATCTGAATATGATATCAAAATGAAAGGAATATATATATATATGAGTCATAATAGGACATCATTTTATTTTGTTTATGAATGTTTTACTTATAATAATATTCTGTATAATGCGTCATGTATGAGGCCCATATCTTTTATTCATTAAGACTGAAAGAAAATCTCTTGATACGACCATTGATTAATGTTTCTTTTGGGTATCGCTGCCATTTTTCAATACATATCAATAGATTTTTTCATTTTGAGGTGAAATGTATGAATAAACGGAACATGTCGTACATGACATATTGCACGGAATAAAAAAAACGCAATTATTTCCTTTATATGTTCGGAGAAATAAACCTTTACATGAACGAAATTTCGAAACAAAGAACCTTCGGAATAATGCAAATTTGGAAATATACGAGCCTTTTTTCATATCATGAATAATAATAATCATGATAATCTTAGAATAGGAAATGTGTGGGATCAAGATTATAATAACGAATCTTCCTTCATTTTTGGATTAATAATAACTTAAGTATAATAAGTGTGTGAGATCGGGATGATAAGCCTTCGGAATGACAAACCTTCAGAATAGACCGCTTCGGTAATGTTGCAGATTTTATGCATACATTTCAAACAAATGTTGTTCTTGACAACCTGAAAGCTTGCCGGACATAGCAACAAATAATGTATGCAAACTGGATTCCGATCTTTGAAACCTTGCCGGACATACATGCAAACTGGATTCCAATCTTTGAGGCTCATTTATAAAAAGCAGGTTCATGGAATAGCTCGTCACTAGGTGCTCAGAGAATATATGTGCATAAATTTGTATACATTACAGAAGCGGTCTATTACAGGCACACCCAACAGAAAAAAAAATGAAAATGTCATTTTCAATAACACCTTATAGTGGAAAAAAGTCTTATTTCCTTACGACGTTGATTTAGTAATATTTGAATGCAAAGGTAGGAAAAAAAGTAATCAGACATTAAAAGAAAATTAGTATGAGTACAGAATTGAATAGCATACACATGTATATATCATAGTCATGAATGATTTCAGTTTCACAAGCAGTACATAACTTCAAGAATTCATAATTTAGAATTCAAGAACCTTTAGAATACATATTTCCTTTATAATTTCGAAGAAATAACCCTTTACATGTGATTGAATAAAATTCCGAAACAAAGAACATTCGGAAAAACGAAACTTTGGAAATATACAAACCTTTTTTTTCATATCATGAGTGATAATAATCTTAGTTGAGGAAATGGGTGGGATCGGGATTACAAACCTAAATGACGAACCTTCAGTATAATCATCTATAACCTTTAGGAGACTAAATCCATTTACATTTTCGGAGATATGAACCCTTACATCAACGAACTTTCGAAATAGAGAAGCTTAAGAATAAGGAAACTGCGTACAAATGCATCTCAAAAATGTTCCAAAATGCAAACCTTCTTACATTTTTTGAATAATAATAGCCTATATGTATATTAAGAGTGTGGGATCGGGATGACAGATCTTCGGAATGGCAAACCTTCAGAAATACAGGCACAACCAACAGAAAAAACAAAAGAAGTAAAATGTTGTTTTCAATAACACATAATATATAGTGGAAAATATCTTATTTGCATTCGACGTTAGTTTAGTAAAATTTGAAAAGACAAGTTTCACTTATCAGCTATCATGCAAAGGTAGGAAAAAGTAATCAAACATCAACAGAAAAGTACTATCGATAGAGAATTGAATAGCATAGGTATAATATTCCTGAATGATTTCAGTTTCACAATCAGTACTTCATAATTCAGAATTTAGACCTTCAAGAAGCTTTGGAATACATTATGCAAAAAAAAAAACAAGTTCGAAGAAGGAAGTACTTGACCAATACATACATGTATACCTCCTGCACAGGCGTAAATCCGGGGGGGGGGGGGGGGTATATATACCCCCAATTTTCGGGGAGGGGGGGGGTGGCCTGTACAAATATACCCCAACTTTTCAAGGAAGAAATAATTTCTATATCAATCAGTAAATATCAGTTACTGATAAAATGGATAAATTAGTATAAAAGACTGTTTTAGTAGTGAGAATTCCTCCTTAAAATGCAATTGAAATGCTAAAGATAAATTATGATCTGAATGTCCCGATTTTATATATCAAAATCTCTCATCCATGTCCACTACTAACATGTTTTCCTAATAAAATCTTTCCTTAGACAATTCCCTTTTAAATCATTTGCATGAAATGTTCCTAATAGGTACGACCTATTAATCCCTTTCAATAACTGTTTTTTTTTTTAATTCTCACTTTTCTGATAAACAAATTACCCCCTTTCCATCTGATAAGTGCATCTCCATCTGTGGCCATGACCTCTATTCAAATTTGAGAGATGCCCGATCTAAGTTTGACAAATACCCATTCCGCCTTCTGCTAAATGACACTTTTCATATCTGATGAGTGCCCCTTTTAATACACCTCTGATAAGTTCCCCTTAATTCATTAGACACGGGCTCCTTTTCTTTCTAAAAAGTACATTTATTCCTTCTGATAAGAGCCCTCTTCCTTTATAAAAAAAACGCCCTTTTCCCATTCTCATAAGTGCCTTTTCACCTCTGGTAAAGTGCCAATATTCATGTGCGACGAATACCACAAGTGTCATCCTCTGATAATAAATAAATGCTCTTTTTAAGACACATTCCTGCTCCTTTTCTTTTCTGATAAGTGCCTTATTAATTCTTGATAAGGGCCTCTTTTTTCTTCCTCCATAATTTAGGGGACCTTTACTTTAATTTCGTCAAGGCTCGCTCGCTACGCTCGCTCACATTTATATCTTATATATTTATGTTACTTATTAGAGGTCTTTTCAGTCTCTCATGCCGAGACTGTTTAAAAACTTTTAGAACTGGAGTTTTCCTCTTTATAAGATGTTATTGATCACCATGCAGCCTCACAGGTCTTTAAAAATTGCTAGCTCGCTTCGCTCGCTTGCAACGTTAATATGAAGGTCATCAAACCCAACTGCAAACTTTGATGCTTATAAATTATATTGGAGCATGTAAGAGAGAAACATAATTGAAATCCCTATAAAATGTAATCACAATGTAGGGCACATATGCCAATGTTTAGAGATGGTATATTTCCCGTTGTAGGTACCCCCCCCCCCCCCCCCCCCCCCCCCCCAATATAGACCTTGATTATTGGTGCCCCAAAACTTTGGATATTTCCGCTGGAATTTCCGCTCAATATTGCAATCATACCTCCACTCCTTGAACCGGATTTACGCCGGTTACCTCTTTGGTTCGAACTTCGAAGGCATACAGTTCATTTGTTTGTTTGTTGTTGTTTTTTAAAATAAATTTATTAATAAAATGTATACATGTGACCAGTCACAGATATTATACAGTCAAAGGTCATTATATCATAAAACAGTTTTATATAAAACACATAATTTTTTTCTTAATTACGGTGTTTTCAAAAATACATAAGCTTTTCGTTTTACAATGCTTTTCCGTTTCTGTGCGATTACAAATCAATCTATTAAACAAAGTTAATATAGATAGTTAATGAAGTCCACATTTATGGTATTCTCCCCGAATGAATGTTAGATAGATTGCATATTTTGCATAAACGATAAGAAAATTTACATTTTTGAACTGTTTGTTTTTCAAATCATGTAACCCTCAATAAAAACAGATTCATCAAAAGAAACTAAGTGTTGTATACAGTTCAGTTGTTAATGTCACGGTAGAGTCTGATTGTACAGACTAAGTAGTGATTAAAGGTGAGAGGTCACATAGTTTCAGAGGACAGGGTCGCGGACACAAGTCCACGCAAAGCGACGTCGGTACGTTCCTGGCATGGGTTCAAAGATCAGAAAAGAGGTACATAACTAGGCTCACATACACAGTTCTGTGATAACATAACTCTGTGATAACATAACTCCTTGGGAGAACGTTGCTCCGTGGTTCACGTTGCTATACGCTACAGACAATTTTAAAGAATAAAAAAGAAGAACAAGTAGAAGAAGAAGAAGAAGAAGAAGAAGAAGAAGAAGAAGAAGAAAAAAGAAGAAGAAGAAGAAGAAGAAGAAGATCGAAGATCGAAGACTGGGGCAACACATCGACTAGGAATTACAGTAAAGTCCTATATCATGTACAGCCCTGGAAAATATTATTAGACCAAGCTTCTGAAATAAGAGTATTAAAATATGCAAACAACATTATGAAAATGATTGTCTTTGTATTTCATTGAATGAATACCAAATTCCAGCAAATATACCTTGCTTTTATGATATGTTATTTCCTTCTTACCACAATAATAACACTATCAGTAACCATTCTAGGTCTAATAATTTTTGCCATGGCTGTAGATAGTTACTTGCTAATTTGCTAACCTAACTCGCTCCCGTTCCCCCTCCCCCCCCCCCCCCCCCCCCCCCCCCACCCCCGGCCCGCCCGCTAACCGGCTTCCTTCGCCACACACACACGTAATGAGAAGATGATTTACATGTATAGCTAAAATGCGAATGTAAAGATTATAAACTGTAACCAGTGCACATGCATGGTGTAGGTAACATTTTAGAAAAAAAATTCTGAAAGTTACCTCTTTGCACACCATGTACATGTATGTACTACACTGTTTCGTCTTCCATCACCCTTGACCTTGGCAACAAAAGTTTTTGGCTCTGGTCTAAACAAACCGGATGATGAGGATATATCAGTGAGTCTACTTTGCTTCCGAAATAAATCAACTTTTAAGGGCTAGTCACAGACTGCCAATAAATGCTACCCCCTATAATGTTGTGCGTATAATTGCACCTATTAGGTTCATGGTATATGTGAGTATGCATAATAATAGTAATAGTAATTGTGTAGGGTGGATCTTTAATGAAAATCTCGTTATCGTTGTAGTTATCGGACAACTCTGGCAAGCCCGTAATACAATATGAATAAAATATCGTAGGGAATTATGTCTGAGTGGGGGGGGGGGGGGGGGGGGGGGTTGCTACATTGCAGTCCGATCCGGTGATCGAGTCGTACAGTTGCAACAATCAACTTATTTTAACGTTATCCTGATTGATTTCTTAATAATTAATCAAATATAGGATCTGTGTCGGTTTTTTTTTTTGCCAAATATCGGCCTTTGTTTTATCGCGACAGTCCAACACACCGCTGAGTCGAGTGTAAAATATCCTGCACGTACATGTACGGCGGAAAATTATGAATAGATATTTGGAGGATCCCCTCAATATACTTTGATTTTTCATATGAATGTGAAATGTTTGATCTTGCGCAATGACGGCAAATATGAAAAATACTGCTATATTTTCAGACTTAAAAAAAAGAAGAAATGGCTCCTCATTTCTCTCAGTTTTTCCAAACTAAAAACAAATGATTTGACTATACGAGTGATAATAATTACGTGTTAGAGCAACTCTCTTCTGGAATTTGACGTTTAGTTCATTTCATTTGGTTGTTTCTAGGGCGAGATTTCACGGTTTAGCTGAGACTCTTCGGTAGCGGTTTTACGTAAACAAATTGTTTATTTTATGCAAATCAGGCAGGACGTAGTGAATAAGTGATTTATTTTATTCCATTGTCATGACTTTATTTCTCCTTCTGTTCATGTCTAATTAAACCAGCATATATACAAAAAAAAAACAATTTGTGGAGGGCACAAAAAGAAGGAGAGGCGAGAAACTCAAAATTAAGTTTATTCGGTCTTATATTTACGGTAAGAATCACTGTCTTTACTGTTAGGGAAATAAATAGCTGATGCATAGGCATACCGTTTAAAAGTACAGGAAAATGAAAGTATAAACGAGAACCATGATAGTTGAGTAAATGGTGATGACAAATGCAAACTAATTTAGGCGTCAACCTTCATCTTCTTGCTAAGAATCACTTTCGTCAGTCGGGGAAACAAAAGGAAATAGTACAGCGTTATAAATGTAAAGAAGAGAATGAATAATAGCAGTAATGCATATAACACAATATCTTGTTGATGTGCTACACGCATCAAATACCACCAAAAGGTGATGGGATTGGGTATGACGAAAAGGAATTACAATAATCGATACCCGATGGCTAAACGATCGTAACATAGGCGTATATAAAGTGTGCGTATAAAGGAACTTGAATATGCTTGAATATGCTTGAGAATGCCGTCATATTCGAAATATGACAAGATATAGCTGAAGTGTTTGGCCTGAACATTAATGCATTTTTACACTCCAAGTCTCCAACCATCTCTGATACTCGTTTTCATTCCCCATGACTGTGTAAATTCACACAAGCGTTAATTAAGTCCATTATCAGCTGCTTAGGTCAGGAAAGCTGAATATTTTCTTACTCAACTATTCACTAATTTGGGCAGAAATCTAGTATATTTTCAGTTGACTTGTTCTCTTGGGTATACATCATTATTCTTTTATGCATGAGGTGTGATATCAAAAAGAAAATTATTAATTTGTATGTGATTATTTTTTCTTCAAAATAATTACGTTTACTGCCTAAAAGAACTCACTCAACGTTGCAATTTGTGCGTGCAAATAATATTTTGGTAGCATCACTTTTCATTGTTTTAATTCAATCATGCGTGAATTGTGAATAGTAAGTTGTACACCAAATGAAGGAAGAGAAGCACAGCTTTTCATACATGTATATCTCATCAAGGAAATCATACTTTATGATTATAGAAAATATCTGCCTTGATATCCGGCTTCGTTTTTTCGTTTCGTCAGGGACACGCTGTATAACTATTAAAGTACAGATTACTCAATAATCAATTTTGTTGAAACTTTCAATATCCTGTTTTGCGTAACGCATCTTAAGGCCCGGTCCCACTGCACTTACGGATGCAAAGAGGATGTAAAACGTAAAAAAAATATCTTGCCATCCGTTTGGAAAACACTATGCATCCGTTGTGCACTTATTACATACGTGTTTCATACGCCCTATCCATCGAGCATCCATCCACTGTGATTTCATCCGCGCAAAACGTTTTGAGCTGCACAAAACTTTTAGAACGCCCCCGAAATTTTGCTCGTCCGCTGTGTCCTTTTTGCATACGTTTTGTGTCCATCGGCCAGTGGGACCGGGCCGAGAGATTTAGGAGCAGTTACCAAACTTTATAATCAGAATATTCTTTTTAGATTTATAGTGCATATTGTGAATGCTTCTATTCCCTAAGAGACAGGCCATAAAATTTTGCAGATTCCCTTACAAGAACCGGATGCGTTCGTCCTTATATTTCAAAACAACCATGCTGTGCATTCCTACACTACACAAGTTTTCTAAGAGTGAATCCAACTAGACAAACAGCCCCATTTCCACCTCCCCCGAACTCGCATGGTATTTGCAAACAAAACAATCACACTCTTAGAACAGGTGGTAAAAAACATGTGGTTAAACAGTTGTGGTAAGAATATGTGTCAAAATGTACACATATTCTTCCCGATTTACACGTGTGCACCAATACTTTCATAGCCAGCCAAAAATGGCATGCAGTTAGCTCAATTTTTGTCCAGATTTATTCTTAAGTATCTATAGTGTGACGCCACCATTATAATATAATTATGTCTAAAGTATATGTAAATCATTTGTTATGTGAAAATCAACCTTTCAGATCATGCTATATAGTTGGAAAGTCTGTTGTAACATTGTTTTGTTTTCCATTATTGAGATGCAAGTTTTAAGAGGAAATGCGTTTGTCAAAACTATATCAAAATGTTTGAAGTTAGTGTTTTTTCCAACAAATTCACAAACAAGAAACATACATCCAGGTTTTCGCCCTTTTCTTTTGGAAAATTGACCAAATTGTAAAAAAAAAAAGAAGCTTGTATATTCTTACTTTTATTGTGATTGATCCACATTCCAGCATTTAGAGTATAATTATATGTAAATTATATGTAAATAATTCAACCTTTCTGATCATATTTAAATACAGTAGTTTAAAATCTGTTAACTTTTTTTTGCACTTTTTCCATGCTTATTAAAATGCAAGTTTAACAAAACATAATTTTCATTGTGCATTTGTCTTGTAGTCTCAACTCATCCTGGTGTAGACATTTAGTGTAAAAAGTGACACATTGGGGTGTGGTAAAAAGTATGGGGTAAATTCTGTACCACTTAAGGGGTAAAATAATAACACAGCTGCGGGGTGAATTGTTACACAGGCTGGTAGTGGTTAAAAGTTGCATAGCATGGGGTAAAAAAGGGAACATGGTCGTTTTGGGGTAAGATGTTACCCCACCCTTTGGTGTTAACATTTTAACACATTAGATGTGTAAAACATAACACATGTATCAAGAAAAATCTAACCACTCATGGTGTGTAATGGTTTACACCACAGACGACCATGTTCCCTTTTAACACATTTTGGTGTTATTTTTTTAACACCAATGGGGTAACTTTTTTTAAGAGTGCACCTTTACTGGACCCAAATTCTGGGACAGCCTGAAATACCTATGTAGTTGATAGCCCCTCCACAAATTCTTTTAAGCGGAAGTTAAAGGACAATGAACCCCCACGTGATATTCTAGATGCACCTATTGTCTGCTACGTCTTTCCATGGAGGCTGCCATTCTGTGCATGACACGGATCATTAGGTACCATATGCATTGATAATAGCCTACCTTTACAACAGATACGTCGCTTTGTTCTGATTGTATTACGATTGTTATTGGCCATGGGCCTAGATAATTGACGACCCATGAGTTCTAATAGCCATCCTGTAAAGCAGATTCCTCGCTTTGTTTTGGTATTGTTACGATTGTCTCCGTCCTTGACGTCAATTCTCCGTCCTTGACGTATATTTTTTATGAAGTATATTTTTTATGAACAAATTAAGACCTTTTAAAAATATATAAAACTAAACTTACATTTCAGAATATGTGACTTTATCTAATATATATTTGTCCTCTAAAAATCAATTACAAGTTAACGATGAAGGAAATTTTTACTTGGATAAAAATATGTTCGTGTACACATAAAGTAATGGCAGCCCCCTTATTATTGCTAGCAGACGATAACTTGGCTGGAAAATAGTGATTTATATCTATATCCTGTGTTTTACATGAAATTGCATGTATCAAATAAGAGGCATATACTACACCATTCAAAATTAAGCTAATTCATACGCTGAGGTTAATTTCCCTTTAAGGTGTTACCTTTTATAAGTAAGTACATTGTATATGAAT